>JAREIK010001014.1:640851-773351 GCA_029783825.1 Sapria himalayana | reverse complement strand
CATTTCCATTCAGTTAGTGAAGAATAAAATGATGGGGTGGTCCTTCAAATAGAAGTGAGCTATCTCGATACTTTGATACTGATTACTGTTCAATCCTATGACATAATGATAATAATTATTTTTGATATTTTATAATAGTGGAAATCATATGTGTCCAATATTGGGGAATGAGCAGAATATCTAATCTAATTGGAAGATAAATGTAGTAGAATTTAAAATTTTTATTCTTTAACCCACCAAGGATCACATGCATTTCATACAAACCAAAGGAAGGGTAAGCAAAACTTACCTTTTATAAATTGATTTATCAAGCCTTCAAAGTTTGTGTCTTGGTTTATTCGATTCTTCAAAGGTGTGGTCTTTTTGAAAAGGGACCACCTTCTACAAGTTTTCACACACGAACATATAATAAATGATCTTTTTGAATGCTAGTTTAGGTTCGTCTTTTCAAAATGAAATCATGGCTTTTCTTTTCTTTCTCTTTGTTTTTTTTTTGTTCTTAGAGTGGAGGGTAGCTACTCCAAAAATCTATATGTTTCACACACACATATATATCTATATAAGTATACCAGGGTTTAAGTCAAAAAACAAATTTTATATTATTATATATTTTAAAACTTATTTAAATAATAATAATTTAAATTCAAATCCTTATCAAAGAAGGAAATGAATTTATATATTATTGTATATTTAAAACTCTTTTAAAAAAATCTTTATAGATTATTTCCTTATCCAATAAAAAAATATAACACATTAATTATTTATTTAAATCATGAATTTAAACTTTCTCAAAAATAAATTCGAATTTATATAACAACTAATTTATTATTTGTAATTAAAAATAATCTCATTATTTTAAATTCTACAGAGAGTGAAAAAATATAACTATTATTATTCATTCTTAATATGCAACCTTATAGGTTCAATTAACATTAACAATATGCCCTAAATCATATTTTGATCTTATAAATCATAAATGGCCTCTAACAAGACATTATGACTTCCCAAGTTAAATGAAAAACTCATGATCCGAGACAACCTTAAGAGCATCTTCAACCACACTCAATAAAATAACTAATTAAAATATATTTAAATATTCAATTCAATATTTTAGCTAGCAACACTTCAAAATTTACTCTAACCAAGCTCAGCAAAATACCGGAGGTGTGGCGCGAAGTTGGGTTTTTGTTGTTGCCGATGTCGATGGAACTAGTGGATATCAAAGATGGCCAATAATTTTTTAAGGGAAAAAATGATTTGATGAGCAATAAACCCTCACTACATTTGTTGAGAGAGAAGATGGGGGTGCAAAAATGCGAGCGGGATAGGGAGTACGTTGGAGCTCTAATTTTCTAACCACACTCAACAAAATATCGTATCTACCATTTTTAGCGAGCCCATTAGAGATGCTCTAATATAGTGATATCTTGATATAATATAAGGCTTGGACAAAGTCAACCTTATATCATTCTATCTTTGATTACTCAAAACCCAATTAGATAGACTAAACAAATGATATTAATCTTTATCAATTCATTTGAGCATGGCCATGCATTTCTCAATCTCAATTGTCGAGGGGACCCAAAGATATTTCTCTTATAATAAGAGGGAAAAATTCCATCTTAATCACTCATATCTTACTACATAATTTTTATTATGTTCAAGTATAACCTTTATAGTCATTTGATTAAATACAATGTTTGATTATATCAAAATATAATATTTCTTATGTTGAGAAATATAGCGATCTCAGGTCAAAGGATTTAATGACACAACTATTAGAAATTAACTTATGACTTTGATCCGTGTATTAATCTTAAGATGGGTTTGTCCAATATTTGTTCTCAACAAATAGATATAAATTTGATTTGTCTTTTACATATATTCATCATATGAATATCAATCAAACTTTATACTAATCTTTAATTCATTATTTTTTCCATAACAATAACCAATTAGGGATATTTAGAATAAATAATAATATTATTCATGAACATTATATATAATAAATATAATAATAATAATAATAATAATAAATTCTCACAAATAGTCAAAATATCATGTCCATATGATAGGCGTAGAGCATTATTGCTAACATCCACCTATCCCATGTTGTCTAAGATGACATAAGATTTATTGACTCCTTTAGTATCGAGTATAGCATTAGAGTTTGTTTTTTTTATTATAGTTAATGTCATTACAAATATGAGATCGAGACTACAGTGAGATATCATTGAGGTACTTGTATGCATAAAAGATTGAAAGGATTTGAGGTTGGGCATCCAAGATAGTGCTGGAAAAAGAGTGCATGAGTTGTTGGCAGATGATGACTCATGAGACCTAGAGGATGTTGAGTTTTCCACTAGTGATACCATCAAATGCTTACATGATGATGATTTACATACAAATGCCAATTGGCATTGGGATTGATGATTGTTATTTTATTTTTGGATGATGAATTTTTTGTTGTTAATTTTGTTTATTTATTATTATTATTTATTATTTTTATGATGTCATTATTGTATATATTTTTTATTTCATATGAATGTCACTTGTAAGATATGATAGTATTTTTTTCATATTTTTGCATTGCAAATTTGCAATTTACGTAATTAATATCAAAAATTGGCATGACCTGACTCCTGGCATGACCCGACTCCTGGCATAACTCACCTCTGCCCAACATGACCTAGCACAAGTCTGCCTTGACTCGTGCCGGTCAAGCCATGCTGGGCTGGGAAAGATGCAAGTCATCCCTTGTCACGCACGACATTAACTAACTTACAGGGTCATGCTCAGCACGACATGGTAGCCTGACTAGACTACCCAAAAATAGGTTGTGATGGCATGGCAATATGGCACAACATTTATAACACTACACAACACTATGATCACTTAAGATAGATGAAAGGCAATTTTTGTGTAGTGATCATTTTTTTATTGCTAAAACCACATGATACACATGAAATATCTCAATGACATGGCTATTTTTTAATGTCATGACCATATAATGATCGAGAAAGAGCAAACTAAAGTCATGACTATTTCATAGCACCATGGTCATGTAAGAATATGTCATGTTCTTAAGCATATTGTTAATATTCCTAGTGTTATGGTCCTTTATGAAGAATAAGAAGACACATGCACGAAGCTGTAGCTATATCATAGTACTATGCCTTTGTGTTATTGAGACATTAAACCTAAGTTGTGGTCATTGCCCAACATTGTGGCTTTGTGATATAAAAAGAATGGGATGCATTATAGGAATGTAGCTATTTTCTAGAGTTATGATCTCAAACTTAAGAGATGAAGGCTAAACTTTTGACTTTCTATTAAAATTTACAAGTTCCTACTTAGAGTAATACAAAAATGACTAAGTATAAAAGTAAGAGAAAAAAAAAGTAAGATTTAAGTTTGTGTGAGATGAAGGCAAAAGTTTTTCCTCCACACAACAAGCAAGGTTGCAATGCAACTACCAAATCCTATGAGAAAATTTCAACTCCATAGAGTTCTACAAGCAATCAAGGAAAGCAAGACTTAATACTAATCTCTAGAGTTGGAAGAGTGACTCTCAAACCCCCTCTCTAGGGTAGATTCAAGAATTTTTAACAAAATGGCTTGTGGTATAGGTTTATGTAATTTGATGTATGTGACGTGATAAAGGTTTTTCATTAATGAATATATTTGATTTATATTATATTATAGATTTTGATAGAATAGTGATTAGATATAATTTGAACAAGAGTTTTAATAATTGATAGATTTGTGTAAGATTACCATGATGGAAAGTAATAAGTAAACCATAAAGTTCACTTGCACTTATAGTATGAAGGAAGTAATAGCCCTTCTAATTGTGATAAATGAGATAAACTTATATGTTAAATCTAAAATTCAAAAATGATAATCATTATGAGTATGATGCTTATAAAAAGGAAAGTGTAAATGCTTGTATATGTCAATTTATTTTATACACATCTTAAAAGAGCTAGTTCTCAATTGAGATAAACATTATATAGAATGTTATGCTAATAATTTCACCTTTAGTATGAGAGTCACATTGTCATCAAAGAGAATGGTGATAGATAATCTATAGGATATGTCCAAGTATATTATAACTCACAAGGCGGTGAAATCTCTTATGATTTTCTTTCACTCATATGATTTTCATCGATAAAACTTGAAAAAAGTGTATGTTAATTGTATGAGTATGATACTTATGAAGATGAAAGTTCAACTACTTATAAATCATGTCAATCCTTTGTTTTATCACACTTGATGCTGGAGAATAAAAGTATGCATACAAAATAACTATCAAGGATAGTTGAAAAAAATACCTAAGAGGTATAAAATTGTGAATGACTCTTGAGCAGGGATGATTTGTTGTCTCGGTGGTGAAATACTACGGGGATAACTATAAGGGAAACATCAATGGGATGGGAACAATGGCGATAAGCATCTTGTATGCCATTAGGGCAAGCAATCATTGTATAATACTCCAACCTTAATTTTGTATCAAAACATAATATAATTCAAGTTAAATTTATACATATATCACATAAATTAAATGAATAAATCATTATATTGAATATTTTTTAACAAAATAAATATTCATTTCAATATAAATGAGTTGTCTCATTATTAAATAACCAAATTGTAGATACAATTCATGTGGGATCAATATCTAGATGAAATTCCTCTTTACTACTTGTATGACCCAAGAACTTTTGGATCTCTATTTATGAGAAAGTCTCATTAATAAGCTCTTGAGATATCATCTAACCAACAAAATTAGGTTTCATAACATAGTCACAATAAGGTTTTAGTGTCATTGCCACATATTTTTAGTTTGGTTAGTCAATGTGAGTTGACAAAATTGTCTTTGTAAAAGGTTAATATTTTTATAGTAGTATAGGTAGCATTGAGCTTGATAAATTTTTTAAAATCTAAATGCTATATCTTGTGTTAACTTATTTAAAAAGAGGAAAATTGTCTTTTTGATTTTCCATGAATCCCTAATAATTTTATTAAGAAGTTATGAGAGAATAATGAAGTAGATCAAATTCATTTTGGAAAATGTGAGACAAAAATGAGCAAGAACATTCCAAACTTTCAATATAATAAGACTTATTATGCAAAAAAAAATAACTTTTATTATGAACATTATGAAAACTAGTATCAATCCCATTATTAACCAGAAAAGATTTATGAAAATTGAGGGTATGGAAGCCATGAGGAGAGAATCTTTTATGATTCTCACCCATTTTCAAAACGTTAACTAACAATTGAACTTGAATAAATGATGAATTAATTGAGAAGATCAAACACCATTGAGAAAGAGAAGTTTACATAACAAAAGGAGAAGTATAAAGTCATGGATATGGTTGAGTCTAAAAAAATAGTTTCATTAAAAATATTTGTAGCTATTATAGAGATTGTTATGGTTGTGAATTTAGAAAAGAAACTTGAGGAAAAGACCTCAATTATTCAAGAAGAAGATGATGAAGCGAGTGATGAAATCTCCAAAGCTAATAAGGAAACATTTGCGGTAGAAACTCTTGAAGAGGTAATTAACTATATGGTCTAAATTACTCGATAAGAATAAGATGAAGTAAACCATGAAGTTTTTTTTGGCTGAAATGAAAGGAGTTGGACGAGAAGTTTAAGCAAAAAAATGAAAAAGCTAAGACAATTGGCAATGTCAAAGCTAGAGAGTAAAAAAAGAAGATGAACTTCACCCAAATTATTTTCCTGAATTAGGATATTGAGATGATCATTTATCTAATATTTACTATTGATATTGAATGTATAAGAAAGGCATATGTAAAATAATATATTGAGAAGCTAGCATGGACAACAGAGATTTTCAATGAAGAAAAAGAGGATATGATGGTCTAACTATGGATGATAAATATAGCATTGCTTGAAGCAACCCAAATTTTTTCTCATTGTGTTGCTTATTTTATGAAGTGTGTTTGTTGTAAAATAAATATTATATATACATATTTACACTTAAACCACCACACACAAAAGGATTGCATATTCAAACTAGTTTTGATCCTGAATTTTTTTGCCCAAAGGTGTGATAGTATTTTAGGACCGAAATTTTGGTGTTACATGAAGAAAAATTTCACTAAAAGTTTAATGATAAAGATGTGGTAGTTTTTTAAAGGCATAACTTTAGTGTTACATAATGAAAAGCATCATAGAAGGTATTTGGAAAAGTCATGGATTAGATCCAATACAATGACTTTGAAGGAACTACAAGTCCAAATATTGTGACTTTTTATATATAGAAGAAAAATTAAACTCATAGAGTCATGACCTTCATTTACTAGGTTGTGACAATAAATATCTAATCCTCAAATATCTTCTATAAAAATTTCTAATCTTTTACTGATATTATGACAATCAACTATAAAACCTCTCATCTTGTTAGTTTGACAATAAAAGGGAGAAGATTGTAAAAGACAAATATCATGGAAATAAGCCATAAGAAGAAAGGGAAAAGATATAAACTTAGTACCAATAATATGCCACTCAAAGTCACAGCACCCATGGTGACTTTTGTTATAGAAATTAGATAGAGGTGGATGGATTTTGTGTTATCCAATAATGGGTTTATGGAGAGAGGAGATTCAATGAGCTCATTCATCCTTTTTTGGGATATTATTAGATGAAGAAATTAGATATTATTTTGTATGTATAGAGAATAAAAGAATACTTCAGTTGTGAAGAAATTCTATACAAATTTGTAGGATAGGCATAGGAAAACATGCTATGTGAGAGAAATTTGGATTTACTTTAATAGGTGAACCATGAATGAGCTACTTGGATTCTAGAGTACTAAAGATAGCATGGATTTTAATCCTTCCATAGGCATCTTAATTTTCTAGTTATTGCTAAATTATCGATGGATAAAAAAAGCTCATAGAGGATAATGTCAAATAACATATAGAATATTTGATAAGAGAAGAACTCACGGAGGTGAGTAAGTTTGATCATATTTTATATGCTCATTTATATTATCTACTCTTCATGTTTCAATGATCACTCCAAAGATGGCATCCCCTTGAAATTGGCAGGCATAAAAAGGAAAATAGGAAAAAACAAAAAGGGAAGAAGCTAATTATTGAAGAGGGAGGATTTGTAGAAATTCAAGAAAAAAAAAGCTCATCATTCACCATAGCTGACATACAAGAATGAAAAGAAGGATAAAATGCGAGAAGATAAGCTAGCGATTAGCCTATATTGAGCATTCTTTAGTTGCACATGATGGTATGTTTGTAGATATTTCGTGTTTTTTTAGGAAATGTGTAGTGGATATTGGATTGACAGGAGTGTTGAATCATTCAAAATGCTATATGAGATTGTTTAGTCGATTAGAGGGGAGCAATGGAGGAATGAAATAATGTGAATGGGGATGAAACAATATATTAGGAGTGCTAGTGGATAGAAAAAATTGAAAAATGTAGTACAAATTAAAAAAATGTATATTTTTCAATGGGATGCTTTGAAGGTGCACTAAATTCAAATGGGTAAAGACATGAAGCTTTGTGTTATTTTGGTAAATATATTGGATTGGTTATTTATACAAAAGGGAGATTCAAAAAAATTCATCAACTTTTCTATCACTATTTAAGCACCTTAATGTTAAATTTTACCTATAAAAAGTTTGATCCTAAAAGAAATCATACTGGCCACCATCATTACTAGCTTGATTTGTATTTTTATTGTGTATTATCATATTGTGCTATTTTTTGTGTGGAATTTATTCGAGATATTTTTTGTTATGGAGGGAATGTTATTACTCAGGGATAATGAATAAACAATTATTTTAGGGTGTACATTTGTTTGGTTTTCAAACTACCAAAGATTCTTATGTATATTGGTGATTTATGATGATGTATTGGCATGAAAATAAAGAAATTATGATTTGATTTTATGACTTTAGAATTTCAGCGGGGTTTAATTAATAGTCATAAAATTGATAAGTTTTTAGAAATGTTTAACAAAGGCAAAGGAATATGGAGTCTTGCATAATCTTGGTATTCATTATTGGCGAAAACTAAACTTAATTAGTCATGACAATCTTTGTACATAATGACCCTATCAAATCATTAGCTAAATCCTTCCACTATATGACACATTCTTTGTAGATTTAATGTTATTATAGAGTTGTAATCATACTTATCTCAAGAAATTTAAATGAATGTGATATTAATTCTATATCACAACAACTAAGTATCTCACTGATGCTAAAGATTAGGGCTAGGTCCAAGCATCGTGACCTTATCTTTGTTCTGGCTCAGTAGTCTTATATTAGAGCCATGTCATTTTTATAATATCATAATTTTTAAGTTATATGAAATTATAGAGCCTACATACTCAAGCTAAAACTATAATAATTATTTAGCACCGTGACTTTTGGGATACTAAATATTACAAAAGATATTACTTGCGTACAATCATTTCCCAAGGTCATGACTTTAGTCCTTAACGAAAGGCAAAATTATGACTTTACATAAGAGCTACTTGCCAGTATCACGACATCCTTACAGTGTTGTGGAAACAAGATATATTTGATAAATAAAGGTCAGTGTCATGGACATTCATAGTGCCACAAGCACTTGAGACAAATGAAAGGCAATTTTATGTCATGATTATTTTCCAATGTCATAGTCACAAGATACACATGAGAGACCTTAGTGTCATGGTTATTTTTCAGTGTTATGGTCATATAATGATCAAGAAAGATCAATATCAATGTCATGGCTATTACATAGCAATATAGGCATATAACAATATTAGAGGCCATTTACCATATTATGACCTTTTCTAGAACCACTACCCTTTATGAAGAACAAGAACCATAGAATCATGGATTCATGTTATAGAGACTAGGGCTGTGCATGGGACACGGGAATACCGAACTGATCCGAAAAATCGAACCGAAATTATCCCGAACTGAAAATACCGTTGACTTTTTGACGTTTTCCGAACCGAACCATACCAGAAAAATTTTTTGGTACGGTTCTGGATCTTACATGTTATCCATACCGAGAATCGTACCGAACTGTACCGAACTGAAGAACCGAAATTAGAACCGATAATTTTATATATATATATATATATATATATATATTAGTTTATAGTATTTATCTTTTTTTAATTAATAGTTGATATTTATATTGTTATGTTTATAATTGTATTTATAATTTATAATTTATAATATTAAATAATTATAATGTAATAATTATTTTATAATAGTTAAAATTTTTGTAATATTTAAATTGAATTTTCAGTAATTGAATTAAAAAAATTAAAATAATATAATATACAATTTGATTATTTTAAATTAACATATATAAATATTTAACATTATATATTATAAACTATTTGAAAAAATGTTCAATAGAATTTCCATTTTCATTTGGAATTCAATTATAAATGAATGTGTTTATTTCGTATAACACAATTAAAAATACAAATTCAATAGAATTTTACAAAACTATGCTTGAAATACAAAGAAATATAATTTCATTTGTTTTAATTTCTCAAAATATCCTTACATTATACTTTTTGCAATATGATTACCAATTCATAAAATGACAAAATCATATAATTTCTAAAATAACTTATATTTATATCATATTACTATAAAAAAAATTATAAGAAAACAAATATAAATAATCTAGTTGTGTAATGAAAAAAATTGAGAGTTGAGAGAAAAGCTCAGAGAAAAAAAAAATAATAATAATAAAGTTTAATAAGTACAGTAAAACCTCCCTAAATTAATATGATATGTCTCACAATCTTTTATTAATTAATGGAGGTTATTAATTGGTAGAAAATGTACATAAAAAAACTATGTACATCTTTAGCACAATAATAGCCAATTGCTTTAAGCATACAGATCTTTTTTAAGAGGAAAAATCAAAAATTGAAGAGAGTTTAGACGAACAGGAAATTGAAAAAGAACTCGAAACTGCCATTGGCCAACTTTCAATTCATCACCCAATGTCTATTAATGCTTTCTTAAATTTATAGAAGGAACAACGAATCACTCATGAGAAGATAACAGATAAAGATTTAATGGCAATTACAATGCCACAAGATGTAAAGGAGGAAGTTGAAGAATATATGGATGATAATGATGATCCTCCTTTAGTTAACAAAGAGAAATTATATTTTATGTATTCATGTATATCTCTACTTCACCTTTCAAGTGTTAGATATATGACAGCTCATAAAATATTACGAGATATACGGTTAGAGATTAGGACAACTAGGAAAAAAAACAAGTTATTTTGGATAAATGGTTTTCTAAGGAACATGATTCTACTAATTTGATATAAATATTTATAATTTTATCATCATAATTTATGTTATATCTTAAAAATAACCATTGTAGTTTATTTTTATTTATTATATGAATTTGAACATATTACTCTATATGTATAAATAATTAAAATATTATAATTTTTAAATTTATATTATTTCAAAAATATTGTATAATATAATATAAAATTTTCAATATTATTTTTATATTTTTTATTAACTTAATATATACTAGTTTATCATTTATTAAGTTAAATTAACATTCCATTAAAAAATAATAAAAACATAACATACAATTAAAGATACTATATTTTTACTAATAAATTTTTATTTAGTGATTATTTTTATAATTACATTTATTTATATATTATTTAATTTTAATTAAAGTATTAAATTAATTGCTTTAAGCTAAACTATGTAGTTTTGGCCTAAACTACGTAGTTTTAACTTAGTCCAAAACTACGTAGTTTAGTCCAAAACAGTGTAGTTTTGATATGAAAACAAAAGGCAAACCCTACTTTACCCACTATATCTGTTGGCCATCATTTTCTTAACTTTTATGAGTTTGTGGTCGTCACTCTCATCAGGAGCTCCTCTCTTGGCCATTCATTTTCTCCACTTTTCTTCTATTTTTCTTTCCCTTTACTAGCACTAACAAGATTGATTTCGGAAGAGCAAAAATCACTCCTCAAGGTTGACATTTGACAACTTTACATGCTCAATTAAGGATATTTTTTCACAAGGTTACCTGATTTGCTTTGAGTCCGAAACCCATATACACATTTGACGTAATTTCCCTTCAATATTATTATTTATTTATTTTCGTTGTTGTGCATATGAACTAATTATTAATATTTGGTGGATTGATTATATTATGAGTAGATTTTTTTTTTTAAAGAAAAAATTAAGGATCTTTTGAATGTTCATGAAAAATTATAAAATTTGAATGACAATAGTGTTCTCCATTTGAGGATTTTGTTTTTTAAGAAAAAGTTAAGGTTCTTTTGAATAAAAAATTAAGAATTGATAAAACTGTTCTCAATTTTTTTTAAATTAAAAAATAAAGATTTTGTTTATATTGTGAGAATGGTTGGATGGACTTGGATAGGTGTGGATTTTTCTTCTTTTCACTTTGATTTTTGTTCTGCTTTTATCATTCATCTAATTATTTTTTATTTTTTTCATTTCCGTAGAAATTGCTATAGTGTTTCATGGCCTCAAATTCCAACAGAGAATTTTCTTCTAATTCTGGTGAGTTTTTATTTGCATTTTTATATGAAAAAACATATTATATATTATATATGTTTTTTAATAAATATTTATAATTTTTTACATATCTTTGTTGTTGCTTATTTTACAGTCTCGATGAGAATTAGTGGCAATCTCAACAGTAAGAGAAAAGCAATTTCCAGTGATGGAAGAGATCAAATGACACCACCACCTTCAAGAGAAAATTTGAATTCCAGCAGCCCCAATTCTGCCAATACACAAACCGTTGCTTCTAATTTTGTTTCAAATGAAGGTACTCCAAATGAAGTTTGGAGTACATTTTGACAAACTAAAGGATGACCATGGCAATGAGACAGGGAGGGCTAAATGTGTGTATAGTAGTAAGAATTATCTCTCTAATAGTGAGCAGGGGACCTCATGGTTATGGAAACATTTGTGGGATACTTGCAAAAGTTTCCAAATAAAAAATAATTTGTTGAGGCATACAAGAGTCGAGATAAAATGCAAAAGATATTAAACTTTCAGAAAGCAAGTGAATACGTAAATTATCTTGCTGCCAGTTTGATCAACAAGCTTGCAAAGATTCTTTAGTTAAAATGATTACAAAAGATGAATTACCTTTTCGGTTTGTTGAAGGGGAAGGGTTTAGGGAATTTATACAAGTTAGTCTTCCCATGTTTCAAATTCCATCTAGGTATACTATTGCTAGAGATTGTTACTATTTGTTTGTTCAAGAAAAGAAGAAATTGCATGCATTGCTTACGTCTCAATGTCAAAGGGTTTCATTGACTACGGATACTTGGACAAGTATCCAAAATGTTTCTTATTTATGATTGATTGCTCATTTTATTGATTCGGGATGGAATTTGCATAAAAGAATTCTGAATTTTTGTGTAGTTAAGTGTCATAAAGGAATTAACATTGGGAATGCTATAGATTTTTGTATGGATGAATGGGGTTTGAACAAAGTTATGTGTATCACTGTTGATAATGCAAGTTCTAATGACACTGTTGTTCAACAATTAAAGAAAAAGCTGACAAAAAAGAATGCTTTTGTTTTGGGGGGGGGGGGGGGGGGGGGGGGGGGGGGGGGGGGGAAGCTTTTCATATGAGATGTTTTGCTCATATTCTCCAATTAGTAGTCAAGGATGGCCTTGAAAGTGCTCAATACTCTATTAGGAGAATTAGAGATGTTGTTAAGTATGTGAGGGGGAGTCCACAGAGGCTAGAAATGTTTAAAAAGTGTTGTGAATCGGCAAATATTAAGTCTAAAGTATCTTTGCAATTAGACTGTCCTACTAGATGGAATTCAACTTATTTGATGTTAGAATCAGTTGTGGTTTATCAAAAAGCCTTTGATAAGTTAGAAAATGTTGATAGTAAATTTTTAGGCGAATTTGGGAATGATATGCCTAGTGAGGTTGATTGGACAAAAGCTAGAAATCTTACTAGATTTTTGAAAAGGTTTTATGATGTTACTTGTAAGATTTCGAGTTCTTTGTACTCTACTTCAAATCTGTATTTTCCTGAAATTATGCGTGTTATGAAAGATTTGCAAGCTTTTCAAAGTAGCAATGACTTGAACTTGGCTGAAATGGGTAGAATGATGAGAGAAAATTTTGACATGTATTGGGGCTCCATCCAAAAGATGAATGTTATGCTTTTTATTGTTGTTGTGCTTGATCCTAGATATAAAATGGACTATTTGGCAGCAAAATATAAAAGCTTTTATTCTAAAAATGATGCAAATGATTTGGCTACTCGAGTAACTAATTCTTTGAGAGCATTAATGGATGAGTACAAGGGAAATGAGCAAGTGGGGATGGGTGGAGTCATTAACCCTTCCAATGATGTAGAAGATATGGTGGAGGATGAAGAATTAGATGACTATTTTATAGAAAGGGAGAAAGAGCAAAGTCTGGTTTCCAAAGGGGAGTTGGATAGATATTTTGGTGAACTTCAGGAAAAGTATACCCATGACTTTGATCTCTTTATTTGGTGGAAAGTCAATGCTGTTAGATACCCAATATTGTCTAAAGTTGCCAAGGATGTTTTGGCAATTCAATCTTCTACTGTGGCTTCGGAGTCCGCCTTTAGCACCGGAGGTAGAACTTTAGACAGATTTAGGAGTTCTTTGACTCCTACTACAACTGAGGTACTAATTTGCTGTCAAGATTGGTTGAGATCGTCAAGTAAACCTATCCAACTTGAAGAAACCATTGAAGACTTGGAATGTTTGGAGTCAGGTATTATTCTTTTATAAATTTGATTGATTTTTTCTTATGGAATATATTCTGATTTTGAAATATATTTTTCTTTAATTTTTTGATTGTAGAAATCACTCAAGATCCAGAAATTGTAGAGAGTGTTATGCCAAGAACGCGTGTTGATTGTTGAACTTCCTTTTAGAAATGTAAGAAAATATATATTAAGTTATTTTGGTTCTGTTTTATTAAGAAAAATTAAGTTAGACTTTTAAATTATTTTTGTTTATTGGTTAATTTGAATCCTATTTCTATTTATAGAAACGAAGAGTTGGAGAATCAAGATGTTTATATGAGACGTTAAATTTTCTTGTTGATATTTTGAAGAATTGTTTTTTATATATATATATTTTGTTTGTAATTTGTATTGATGCTCATATGGGACAACTTGAAGTTTTGTATTTTGTTTGTGAATTTTTAATATGAAGGACAATTCGCACTCCAACGTATAGCTTCTCAACTTCTGCTGTAATGGAAAGAATACCTAGCAAATGGCCACTTATGCTGTAATGGAAAGAATGCGTAGCAAATGGCCATGTCATGTTTGGCATCCTCCATGGAAAAACTGCATAGTAAGAATTTCCTACAGGTGGATAGGTTGCAGCATGGTGCTGTGCAGTCACTAGAAAATTAAAATTGATAAATTTTGTTACACCTTTGTTTCTCTATTTTTTGTTGTATGCTTGTATCTATAGTGCATGTTTTTTTTTCTTTTTCCTATTACCATATGGTATGGTGGTCTACATCATTTAATTGGTCACTTAGATTTTTTTTTATGATCATCAGACTTTTAGCTTGTCTCAGCTGAGAACTTAAGTCTCTTGTGTTGGCTAATTTTCCTTTTGGATGCCTTTCTATTTTCTTTGGTTGGTTGATCTACTAAGTCTATCAATAGGGGATAATGGAGGCAAACTGTCCTTTTTCTTAAAATTATGCTGGTTCTGTTGCTGTAATTTCTTACAAAGGCCCTTTTTCTTTTGGTATATTAATTGAAGTTGACATTATCATAGTCTGGTTATGCTGATCGTAGCTAAACTTTTCATGAATAATTTTTTCTTTAAAGTTTTAATATTTTTATCCGAATATCCGTTCCATCTTGTCCGATTTAAAATTTCCACTATAACTGAGAACCGAACCGTTTTGTCCCGAAATATAGGGACAAAACGGAACGGAGATTTTTTTTGTGGATCTGGGACCGGATCTTGAATTTTAAAATCCCGAACATTTGGAACGGATCTGGATATTTGCAAATCCCCGATCCACCCGTACCGTGCACACCCCTAATAGAGACATTAGGCCTAAATTGTAGTCATTTCCTAATATCACAACTTTGAATTACACAAAAAAATTGGGATGCATTCAAGAGTCGTGATATTTTCTAGAGATATGACCTCAAGCTTAAAATATGAAGACCATAGTTAAAATTTTCTATGAAAGCTAATATTCTACTTAATGCAGAATATATTGAGTAAAAAAGTGGAAGAAAGAGAGTAAAAATAAAAAAAATAATAAAAAGCATTCATTTTTTTCTTCTCCATGCAACAAGCAAGACCATGGTACAACTACCAAAATATAGGTGTAAATTCTTCACTACTTAATGGCTCCACAAGTAAGCAAGAGATATAAGACTAAATACTAATTCATGATTCTTAAACCCCCCTCTTTATTGTAAATTTGAAAATTTTTATTAAAATGGCATGTGCCATAGGGTTTGTATAATTTTATTTTTTTATGTGATGTGAAAATAGTTTTTCATTAATGAATATGTTTGATTTATATTATATTATGAATATTGATGGAATGATAATTAAATAAACTTGAACTAGAATTTTTGACTATTAGTAGGTTTATGAAAAATTGTCATGGTGGATAATAAAAGGTAAACTATGAGTAGCACTCATTCATATGGTGAATCATTCTTAGTAGAGTAATTCTTAAAAAAGCTACTACCCCACAAAAACATACATGCAATATTCATATTTGAAAATTCATATCCATATTAACATTTCAAATAAGAAAATGCAAATTCTAGGTTAGAATTCTACATGACATGCTATGAAATGAGATGAGACTCACATAAGCATCATACCTCGGGTATTTACCAACTCCCTTTGAATAATCTAATATCAATGTTTAATAAAATATTTCATTGAGAAATACATAAATGATATGTATTTGCAGGTAGTATATTTTGGAATTACAATGCAAGTTATGCATGCTTATCTATACTTTTTGGACTTTCACCATCAGAGTATGAACACGTATCTAGGTCTTTTACATGAAGAAGTGTCTAGTATTGCTACTCTATCATGTTATCTAATTTTATTGATTAGATAGTGTTTCAAAAGCTAGTTGGTGAGGGTATCTTCTCAACAAAGATCTATAAGTATATAGGTCGTACAACTACTAAAAAGAATTTTTGTCTAGATATCAATCCCACAAATTGTATCAATAATTGAGCCAATCAATTGTGACACAACTCAATTTTAGTAACATAAATATTTTAGATTTTGGCATCAATCTTAGATCCATTGATTTGTTTATTTAATTTATGTGATGTAAGATTAAGTAGATCAAATTATAATGAGTTTGAAATAGAACAAAAGTTTGATTGTTGTGTAATGACTCATTGCCTTAATTACATACAAGATGGTTATCACCATTAAACACATCCCAATGATAGTCTCTTAGTAATTGTTCCCTCAATACTTTACTACTTAGACAATAAATAATATCCACTCAATAGTTATTCACAAGCCCCTACTTTTTTGGTAACTCATTAATTTGCTTTGATAGTTACTTTGTATGTATATATTTATTTTTTTAGCCTCAAATGTCATAAAAACCTAGAAATGATGTGGCTTGTAAGTATTTGTACTTTTGACTTAATAAGTACCAACTCACAAAATGAATAAATACTTCTTTTAAGTTTCATCAGTGAGAACCATATGAATTAAAGTAATTCAAAGGGTTATCACCATTTTGTGAGTCACATTATACTCCCAGGTGTCCCTAGAATATTTTGTCACCATCCTTCTTGATAATGATGTGACTTTCACACAAAAGTTGAACCCTTAAAAAATATTATATAAAACACTCACCTCAATCAATAATCATTTCTTCTAAGATATATATAATAAATTGACACATAAAATTATTCATGCTTTCAGATTCCTAAGTGTCATACTCATAATGAATAACATACTCAAACCCCATGTTTTAACATATAGGTTTAGCTCACACGTGGTGTTCAGAAGGGTTGTCACTTCCTTCCTATACCATATGCATAAATAAGCCTCTTGGTTTACCTATTATCATCCACCAAGACAATTCATAGAAACTTACCAATAGTTAAATCCATAATTTAAGTTCTATTTAATCATCACATCCATCAATTTCTATAATATAATATAAATCAAAATATATTCATTAATATAAAAACTTTTTATACATCAAACAAATAAAAGTACAGAAATTCTAGACCACATATTATTTTGATATATTTTTTTGAAACTACCCTTGAGAGGAAGAAGGATTTGAGAGTCGTGCTCCCCAACTATAGTATTTAGCTAATTTCTTGCATCTCTTACTTGCTCGTGGAGTACCTAAAAAGTGCAAAAATTATCCCTAGGGTTTAGTTGATGTATTTTGGATTCTAGATGGTATATGAAAAGAAGAATGATGAAAAAACTCTCTCATTTTATTTTTCTTCTTTTATACTTAACTATTTATGAATTACTTTTAAGTACAAACTCATGGATTTAGTAAGAAAGCCATAACTTTGACTTTCATCTCTCGAGCTCGAGGTCATGACTATAGGGTTGTGACAACTACTCTAGAATGTGTCAATCTTTTTCTAACATAGAGTCATGACACTAGGCAATGTTCATGACTTGAGCCTAATAGCTTTATAATACAAAGTCATGGCATTGAAATGATTGTGATTTCATCATTTATCTTTCTCATTCATCATATGACCACAACATTGGGAATTACTATGATATTTGGAATTGTCTCACATGTGCATCATATGTTGATGGTGCTAGTAGTTGTCATAGTGATGGTGTTGGTCTTTCTTAATCATCATATAGTCGTGATACTAGAAATAGTTATGATAATAAGAATCTCCTTTCAGATTCATCATATGGTCATGGTGGTAGGAATGACCATGATACAAAGAAAAGTCTTTCTTTTATCTCAATTTCAGTGATATTAGGATTTGCTAATGTGTTGGCCTTGATTTCTTAAATATAATATATAGAAAAAGTGTCACAAAAAGGCTATGGCATTGACAATTAACTTGAATAAAAAAATTATGAGTTTACCTTCTCTCTAGGACAAAAGTTATGAACTTTGGGAATGATCATACTTGAGTAAATATCCTCTTTAACATTTTGTATCTAAAAGTCATGACACTGAATAATTGATGTGTAATTAGCCTGTTTAGTTTTTTCTTATAACTTTTGTAGCTATATAGTCATGGCTTTGTAAAAAGGTCACAACTCTAACTTGATACTATGAAGACTTATTAATGATAAAGTATGAAGTGGCCCCTACATTTAGCACTAATAGAATACCTAGTTATTAAGATGTGAAATTAATATCACATCTATTTAATTATTATAAGATAAGTATGACTACAATTATGATGATATCACAATCAAAAAATATATATTGATGAGTTGAAAGATTATAATAATAAGGTGATTGAGTCGTGTTATACAAAGATCGTCATGACCAAATAGGTAATGTTTTGGCCAAGAATCAATACCAAAACTATGCGGCACACCATAATCTACCAATTAGCCAAAAAACTCATTGATTTCATAACTATTTATCAAAATCCACCAAACTCTAAAGTCATGAAGTCAATCTATTCATGTCTCATTTACATGCTTATACTTCATCAAAAAATACTAAAATACACAAAGATGTTTGATAATTTGAGCACCAACCCTCTCATTCTTGTTGTTATACCTAACACAAATTATTTTTCATTTTATGCAACCATGCAACTAAATTGAACTTCATCCAATGGTACCGAGCCCACTTATCAATCACCAATTGTGATGATTGATCTCAATCATGCACTCACACTCAAGAAATATGATTTCTTCATGCATATGCAATGTAATGCACAATTTCATATTAATGTCATATGAACAAGATAATCCATGCATTTTACCACGTATCATGAACAATTATAGTTCATGCATATAATCTATAAAACAAATTTTCATTTCAATCTCAATATATAAGGATACATATATCTATCGGGGTTTCGGGTAGAATATCCAATCTAAGTGGAACATAAATGTAGTGAAATTCATAATTTTTATCCCATAACCTACCAAGGATCACAAGCGTTTCATAAAAACATGAATGAAGAGTAAACAAAAGTTACCTCTTGTAGATCGATTCGTCAAGCCTTCAAAGTGTGCATCTTGGTTTATTCAGATGTTTAAAGATGCTGTCTTTCTGAAAAAAATGACCACCCTCTATAAGTATCCACACACAATTAAGAGAAAACCTTATAGGTTCAACTAACATTGGCATTAGACCATAATCACATTTTGATCCTACAAGTCATAAGTGGCCTCTAGCAAGACATTATGACTACCCAAGTTAAATGAAAAGCTCGTGATCTAACACAACCTTTATATAGCTAATGACATAATCATTTTGTCTAGTGATATCTTAATAAAATATAAGGCTTGGACAAAGTCAACCTTATATCATTCTATGTTTGATTACTCGAAACCCAATTAGATTGACGAAACAAATGATATTAATCTTCATCAATTCATTTGAGCATGGTCGTGCATTTCTCAATCTCAATTGTCGAGGGGACCCATAGATATTCCTCTTACGATAAGAGAGATAAATTCCATCTTAATCGCTCATATCTCACTACAAAAATCTTATTATGTTCAAGTATAATTTTTATAGTCATCTGATTAAAGGCAAAATTTGATTATATTAAAATATAATATTTCTTATGTTGAGAACTATAGTGATCTCAGGTCAAAGGATTTAATAACATAACTATTAGAAATTAACTTATGACTTTGATACATGTATTAATCTTAAGATGGGTATGTTCAATATTTATTCTCAATAAATAGATATAAATTTGATTTGTATCTCAACACATATTCATTTCATGAATATAAATCAATCTTTATACCAATCTTAATTCATTGTTATTCCCATAACAATAATTGATTAGGGGCATTTAGAATAATTAATAATATTATTCAAGGATATTATATATAATAAACATGTAAATAATAATAATAATAATTAATTATCATAAATAGTCAAAATATCATATCCATACGATAGGCTTAGAGCACTATTACTAACAATCTCTCACTTGCGCTAGGCCAATTCATCAATGTATCTAATACCTATGAACCTAGCACGATGATCATGCTTTGTTTGTGGTAGAGGCTTAGTCAATGGATTAGCAACATTATTATTTGTTGGAACTCTACATATCTTAACGTCACCTCTCTCAATGATTTCTTGAATGAGATGTTAATGCTTAAGAATGTGTTTGGATCATGGATGTGATCTATGTTCCTTTGCTTGTGCAATAGCACCATTATTGTCACAATAAATATCAATAGGATTTATAATGCTAGGAACCACTTCATGGTCAGTAATGAACTACTTGATCCAAAATGCTTCATTTGCTACATCAAATGCTATAACGCATTCAACTTCAGTTATAGAATCAGCAAATGTGTTTTGCTTTGAACTTTTCCAGCTAATTGCACCACCATTTAAATGAAACACATATCCTGACTATGATCAAAAATCATCTTTGTGACATTGGAAGTTTACATCTGTGTAACCATTTACAACTAGATCATCTTCCAATCTACCATACACCAAGAACATATCTTTAGACCTTCTCAGATACTTAAGAATATTTTTTACAGCTATCTAGTTACTATCGGTGGGATCTAACTGGTATCTACTCATTATGCTTTAAGCATAAGATATATATGATTTAGTGAACAAAATGGCATACATGATAGATCCTATTGCTGAGGCATAAAGAATCTTACTCCTCTCTTACTCATCTTTAGTGATAGGATACTGAGATTTGCTAAGAGGAATACCATGAGACATGGGTAAGTATCCTTTCTTAGAATCTTGCATATTGAACCATTTCATTACTTTGTCTATGTAAGTACTTTGACTTAGAGCAATCAGCCTCTTAGATCTATCTCTATATATCTTTATCCCTAGGATATATGCAGTTTCGCCCAAGTTTTTCATTAAGAAACACTTCCCTACCAAGACTTGACATTCTGCAAGGTAGGGATACCATTCCCAATGAGTAAAATGTCATCAACATATAAGACCAAAAATATAATTGTGCTCCCACTAATTTTCTTATAAACACAAGGCTCATCTTCATTTTTGACAAATCCAAACCCTTTGACTGATTCATCAAAATGAAAATTCTAACTTCGAGGAGCCTGCTTCAAACTATAAATGTATCTTTGAAGCTTGCATATTTTACCAAAATTCTTAGATTGTATAAAACTCTCAGGTTGTGTCATGTAAACATCATCAACTAAGTTTCCATTAAGAAACACAATATTAATATCCATTTGCTAAATCTCATAATCATGATATGCAGCAATGACAATACGAATTCTGATAGACTTAAGTATAGATACAGGTGAAAAAGTTTCATCATGGGTTATACCATGAGTTTGTTTGGAACCTTTTGTAACTAACCTTGCTTTGTAAGTATGCACTTTATCATCCATGTCATTTTTCTTTTTAAAAGCTCATTTTTACCCAATGGTCTTTGTACCTTTAGGTGGGTCAATCAAGGTTCATACTTGATTATCATACATTAATTGAATTTCAAACTTCATGACATCTAACCATTTCTCATATTTTGGATCAAACATAACCTCATGATAGGTATTGGGTTCATTTTGATCCACTAATAATATATTATTTTTATCAGTCACAAGAAATCCATATCTCTTGGGCTCATGACGTATCCTATCAGATATGTAAATTTTGTGCTATAGAAGGTGTGTCAGCAATAGTTTGTTGACTATGAGTATCCATAGGCTGTTCAATGTTATCTTGTGGTTCTCAAACTTTTTCAAGTTATACCTTACTCCCACTAGTTCCCTTAAAAATAAATTCCCTTTCTAGAAAGACACATTTCTAAACAACAAACACTTTGTTCTCTATGAGATTATAAAAGTAGTATCCTATAGTTTCTTTAGGATACCACACAAAAAAATATTTATCAGATTTGGGATTCAACTTATTTGAAACTTGACATTTTACATGAGCCACACAATCCTAAATCTTAAGAAAAGACAAACTACGTCTTTTACTAGTCAACATCTCATATGATGTCTTTTCAACCACTTTGGATGAAACTCAATTCAGTGTGAACGCAATTATTTTAAGTGCTTAACCCCAAATGGTAAATGGAAGAAAACTTGTTGGACTCATCATAGATCGAACCATATCTAATAAAGTGTGATTCTCCTCTCAGACACACCATTCCATTGTTGTGTTCTAGGGGGAGTTAATTATAAAATGATTTTACAAGTTCTAAGATGATCATCAAATTCTTGGCTCAAATATTCATCATCTCGATCAAATCGAAGTGCCTTGATTGTCTTTCCAAATTGAGTTCATTTTGAAAAGATTTGAACATTTTAAATGATTCAGATTTATATCTCATCAAGTAGACATAACCATATTTACTGAAGTCATCATTAAATATAATGTACTTATATCCTTTTTTAGCATCTAAACTTAATCCGCATACATCTATATGTATGAGATCCAATAATTCATTGGCCCTTTCACTGTGACCAGTAAAGGGATCTTTTGTCATCTTACCTAATAAACAAGATTAATATCTATCATATGATTTAAAATCAAATGAATTCAAAAGTCCAACTTATTGGAGTTTCGAGATACATTTCTCATTTATATGACTAAGGCGATAATGCCAAATATAGGTTGAATTTAAATCATTTGATTTAAATTTCTTAGTAGTTATTTTATATATATGATAATCATTGGAATTTTGAAGGTTCATAACATAAAGGCTATCCTAAAAATAGGCATTTGCATAAAACATGTCTTTATGAAAAATGGAGTAATTATTATTCCTGATAATAAAAGAAAACCATCATTATCCATACAAGAAATAAAAATAATATTCCTACACATTGTAGAAACATAATAACAATTTTCCAAAACTAACAAAAGCTCATTAGGCAAAGTAAGATCATAACTTCCTATAGCCTAAGCAATACCTTTTGCTCCATTGCCTACTCATAGATCAACTTCACACTTCTTCAGTTGTCTACTCCTTTTGAGTCCCTGCACATTTACATAAATGTGCTATCCACATCCAGCATCTAATACCCAGAAACTAGAAGATGAATAATTAATTTGTATAGCATAAATACGTGAAGAACTAATCTCAATAGTTTTCTTCTTCTTCAGATCTTATGAATACAACTTGCAGTTTCTCTTCTAATGGCCAGGTTCATTACAAAAGAAGCCAAACACCCCCCCCCCCCCCCCCCCCCCCCCCCAGGCATTTAGCCTTGGGTTCAGGGTTTGGGTTGAGCTTTGGACTTTCCTTTGCTCTTTCCCTTACCCTTGCCATTTCTCTTGATCTTTAAGCCCTTTCTATTTTAAACCATAATAACATGGCTATGCTTGGATTTAACATTCTACTTAATAGTTTTAAGTATCGTATCCATCTTAGAGATAGATTTGTCTATTTCATTCATGTTATAGTTCATAACAAATTAGCCATAACTATTAAAAAGTGAATTTTGGATCAAATTAGTTGCCAACTTTTGGCTCAATGAAATCCATGCCTATCAAGGTGCTTAATATAGCCCTTAATTTTTAGAACATGAGCACTAATTGAAGCACTCTCAGCCATCTTGCAAGAATACAGTGCCTTGGTAGTCTCATACATTTCTTACCTTGTTGTGGAACATTTTTTTTTAATTTTGAAGATCATATTATAAGCTTCCATTTTTTTCAGATCCTTCTGAAGTTCCATTTTTTTTATATTAAACGTCAATTTCAAAAGTTAAAAAGTTGTGCTTAAATTAATCAACTTAAATTTTGAAATACCAAAGGTCATGATCATATTTCCAAGAAATTTTCCATGGGTAGAATATCAAAAGTTCCTCACTTGAATTATAAAGACTAATGTATACAATAGTTGAGTTATAGTTTGTCCTTTTTTTTATTTCTTTTTTCTTCCAAAATGAAGCATTCATCTTCTCTGAGTAATGGTCAAAAGCTTAAAATTTGTCATCATAAAGCAGCAAATCCATCAATCAAACAATCAGCTCTTGCAAATTGGGCAATGCAAGAATTCAAGCTTTAAAAAGTCCCAACACAAGGAACCATCAGCAACATCCTTGCTAAGCGTCAACAATATGAAAGCATGGACTCAACTAAACTTACATCTAAGCGTTAAAGAGCTGTGAAGCATCCTGAACTTGATAATATTTTAGCAAATTGGGTTTTACAGTGCCAAGCACGTCGAGTGGCATTATCAGGAAATTTAATCAAGGAAAAGGCTCGTCAATTTGCTAGACAACTTGAACTTGGAGAGAGAACACTAGAATTTTCAAATGGATGACTTGCAAAGTTCAATATTCACCATGGATTCAAAGCTCAAAAATCATATGGAGACAGTGGCTCTGCTGATTTAGATGCAATTGACAAAAATATGCCAACAATAAAAAAAAACTTCAAATCTATTCACTTCAAGACATATACAACATGGATGAAACATGACTCTTTTATCACATGGCCCCTGATCGAACAATTGCACGACGTCAAATTGAAGGTTCTAAGAATGATAAAACACGTCTAACTTTTGTCTTTGCTGCAAATGCAGATGGGTCTCACAAAATGGAACCTCTTATCATTGGTCATGTACAAAGGGCACGTGCTTTTAATAGAAAAGTGGAGAGAAATTGGGTTTCTATTATCACAGCAATGCAAAAGCTTGGATGACTGGACTCATTTTCAGGGAATGACTACAAAAGGTGGATCAACAAATGCAAGATGCTAATAAATAAGTCATACTTTTGTTAGATAATGCTCCTTCACATGTGATGAGGGATTTGCCTCTTATAAATGTTCAAGTTTTTCTTTATCCAGCTAATACAACTTCTAAAATTCAACTAATGGATGCTGGAATAATAGCAGCATTCAAGAGGCGATATAAGCATTTTCAACTCCAAGATGCAATTGATAGAGATGAACAACAAAAGGCAGACATCTATAAGGTTGGTCAATTGATAGCCATGAAATAGGCTAAGGTAGCATGGAATGACATTTCTAGCAAGACAATAGCCAATTACTTTAAGCACACAGGTCTCTTTAAAAGAGAAACTCAAAAAAATGAAGTGGGTTCGGAAGAACAAAATATATAAAATGAACTTAAAGATGCTATTAATCAACTACCAAGTAGTCGCCCAATATTTGTTGACGAGCTTATAAATCCCGAGAAAGAGCAACAAGTTGCCCATGAGAAAATTTCAGATGAAGATTTAATAAAACTTTTGTCATCTCAAGATTAAGAAGAAGAAGAAGATGGTGAATTTATGGATGAAAATCCTTTCATGTCAACAAAAGAAAAATTAAATGTTCTTCATTCTTGTATTTTATTTCTTGATCTTTCAAATCCAAATCATGTTATAGCTCATAAGGTACTTAGAAACATACAATTTGAGATACAGACTATTGAAAAAAACAAACTACTTTAGATAGGTATTTTTGTAAGGAATATTGATTTTACGAAGCAATATATTTTATCTATGATGTATAATATTTTTAGATTTATAAGGAATATTGATTCTATAAATTAATATTTTTACATATGGTGTTTTCTATTTTGCATAAAATAATAGATAGTAGAATTATAAAATTATACACATTCCAACGAGTCGGTTGACTGATTTTTCATTAAATAATGGAGGTTATTAATTTATAGAGTATCAATTTAGAAAGGTTCTACTGTATGTACATGTATATACTATAGTATTATATATTTATCAAAGTAGAACTTTTTTAATTTATTTATTTTGATTTGATTGACTGTTTACTTTTCGTAGAGATATGGTACCACAATGTTTTCCATATAAAGCTTATAAAAGAGAAGGAATTTTTCATGAGACATGACTCACCATGACTAGGATAGCTTTGTCGTAGTAGAAAGAAGGTGACCAGAGGAACTGGGGGAGAGAAAGCAACGTCAATTTAATGGATAGATTATACTTTATGCACTATATGTATGTATGTATATATTGAACTTTTATCTTGTAAAATCTAGTTGCAAATTTCTTGTGCCTTGTGTTTGCAGGTTCGATGCAACTTTGAAAAAACAAAGATGATTTTTGAAGTCGTAGTTAAAGGTGTTTGTTCCTTTTTTTTTTCTCATGATAGAATATCTAGTTGTTTGATGTTCATTCTTCACAATAGGTATTTATGCTATACTTTATGTAAATACTTGTACATATATATCTGGATATATATATATATATATATATATATGTGTGTGTGTGTGTGTGTGTGTGTGTGTGTGTGTGTGTGTGAGTTGCGTCTATGTTTTGACTGGCTTACAAAGAAGTTTTGGAAAGGAGGACTGTAGTTCAACCCTGATGATCTACCTCAGATTATTCAGTGTAATGCTCCAGCTACAGCATATACTTCATCACCTACAGCAACACCTGCAGCAACTGCATCAGGACTAGCAGTAGCAGACAGCTCTACCCAGTACCCAACATCTCACCATATAGACCAGATACGTCGTAGTTATGAAACTAGGTTGGATGATTGAGTGTATTACACACATTTATTTTTTATGCCTTAAACTTTGATTTTGGATTTTATTTTGTTATTTTCTCTTGACGTATTTTCTATAAATATGCAGAATATATAGTAGTTTGTTGGTTTTAATTGAACTTTTTTTTGTTGCGTAATCTGAATATATTTCTATATGTATATATATTTTAAAAGCAAGATATTTAAATCAAAACTGGAAAAAAAAATATTTGGTCGGTAATTACCGATGAAATTATGACCAAAAACCAAACAAAATTTTTTAATATCAATGGTCAGTAAAAGATCAACAATTGGTTGGTAATACTTTTGGAGATCAATTACCGATCAATGATTTTAAAAGATTTTGATCGGTTTTGGTCGCAATTTTATCGATTATTATGATCATTTTGTGATCATTTACCGACCTAATACTTTTGGTCGGAAAATAGTTAGAATATAGTCAGAAATTGCTTGTCGGTAAATAATCTGTAAATTTTCTGTAATTACTGACCATTTGGAGACCATTTATTGACCTAATACTTTTGGTCAGAAAATGATCGGAATATAGTCGGATATTATTTGTCGGTAAATGGTCTGTAGTCGGTTGGTAATTGCCAACCATTTGGAGACCATTTACTGACCAACTCCTTTTGGTCAGAAAGTAGTTGGAACCTAGTCGGTAATTATTTGTTGTTGAATGATCTGTAAATGGTCGTTAATTACCGATCATTTAGAGATCATGTACTGACCTAACTATTTTGGTCGAAAAATTTTCGGAATATAGTCGGTTATTATTTGTCGGTAAAGGGTCAATAATTTACCGACCGACTGATTTTTTGTCGGAAAAAAAATTACCAATGAGCAAAATAGTGACCAAATATATTGGTCAGTAAATGGTCGGTAATTTGGTGAATTTTAGTAGTAGAGGTGATAGTCTATCCAATAATGATGTGCTTAACAAACTTATATATCAAAACTTGATGTTGTGGCAATTTTAAATTATGCGAGTATGATATTTATGAATCTAAGATATGAATACTTTATAAGTTAATCTATTATATGTATATCTTAGATGAAATAACCATCAATTGATATGAGGCTTTTATAAAATAATTATCTAAGGATTTCAACTTTAGCTTGGGAGTTGCATCTCATCATGGTAAATGATGATAGGTAAATCACGAGACATGTGTGAATGATAATAGTTGCATCTCATCATAAGTGGAGGTGACACATAAAGGTAGTTATAGTCCAATGAGTTACTTTTTATCAAATGACTAATATTGATAATATTTGATAGTTTTTCTAAGATATTTTGTATATCTTAGATGAACTGACCATCAATTAATGTGGAACTTTTATAGATTATTTTTCTAAGATTTCACCTTTAGTAATAGAGTCACATCTCGTCATGGTGGATGATGATAGATTAGCCATGAGATATGCATGAGTGAAGATAACTCATAAGGTGATAATATTTCTATGAGTTATTTTTTATCATATGATTATTGCCAATGATATTTGATGAAAGGTGTATGGTAATTATAATGATTGTAGTGCTTATGAATCCAAAAGTATAAATATTTGTAATACCACATCAGTTTATATTTCTACGAAACATGAGGTTAAAGAATAAGAATGTATATATGAAGTAATAATCAAGGATAGTTGATAAGTTTCCTAAAAGGTACAGACTTGTGAATGACCCTTGAGAAGGGATGATCTATCATTTAAATAGTAAAATACCAAGGAAATAGCTATGAGAGGACCATCATTGAGGATATCCCAATAAGAAATAATTACTTTGTATGTGAGTAGGGAAGTAGGGCATTTTTACAACAATACAACTTTGATTATATAACCAAGCATAATAACAACTATACATATAGATAGACAATTATGCATAATGAAATAGACTAACCATATATTTTAAAGGTCTAAATAAAAGCAATGTTGACTCGCTAGAGCAATGTTGACTCGCTATTTATTGATTGAACTGCCTATACAATCTCCATGAGATTTATATTTAAATAAAAGTCCACTTTAATATTTGTATGACCAA
Organism: Sapria himalayana; assembly: GCA_029783825.1. NCBI lineage: Eukaryota > Viridiplantae > Streptophyta > Magnoliopsida > Malpighiales > Rafflesiaceae > Sapria > Sapria himalayana. The sequence continues at coordinate 744,587 of JAREIK010001014.1, read as the reverse complement.
TATATTTGTTGAATTGTGTTTGATGAGAGACTCTCAACCAATGAGCTTTTGGAATATTGCCCTATTCTAAAAAATTAGACATTATACTATATTTACAAAAAAATTTGTGGTGTTGTTATGAATTATTTAGTTTTGTTATTAATTTTAGTTAAAATAGCCATCCTTGAAAAAATATATTTTTGTTTTTAGTAGTTTGGATAATAATATCTTATTTTTATATTTTGAATTATATTAATTGTCTTGTGTTACTTTTTTTGTATCTTTTGATTTAGTATTTTTTTATTTTTTTTATTGCCACCACCCTTATAAACAGAAACTCTAGGGTTGAGCTAACACCTAATCAAAGATTGAAAGAACTAAAATAGTAATTTTGAGATATAAAGATAATAAAGAATAGAAGGAAGGAATTAATAGTAATAGAGAAGCCTATGAAGATGATGGACAAGCTATCAAATAGCCCAACCATCACCATACCTTGTAAGACTATTGGTAGCATATTATGATAGATAGCTACTCTAGAAATCAGATGTAACTAGTTGAATCCAATTATTTTGAGTTTAAGTCGAGTCTAATAGTGATGGATCACCAATATTAGTACAGTGGGTGGTTAATAGAGGATATGAATGGATATATCGCAATGTTCTTGGAGTTGTGTGACATAGTTAAAATGAATGGAGTTAATCCAAATACCATCGAGTTTTGTCTATTTTGTTTTTCTTTGAGCGACAAGGCATAGAGTTGGTTTAAGTACTTATTTTGATGTTCAATTACAAGCTTTCATTATAGAGCTCTTCCCACCTTAAATCACATCATAGTTAGGGAGTGAGATAAGTCAATTCCATCTGGAAGAATTGAAGATTTTGTATGATGTTTGGGACTATTTTAAAGATTTGTTGAAGATGTGCCCTCAACATGAGTTTGAGTTGTTGTTCTAAGCTCAAACCTTCTACAAAGAATTGAACCACACGACAATGTGCACCACTGAAGTGGCCTCGAGTGGGTCGATTATTAGCAAGTTATCTAATGAAGAACATTTAATAATTTGAAGAATTAGTAAAGAATAACTATCATGCTTTAAATGATCATGTCTTTGGGGGAAAAAAACTAGAGTATTACAATTGAACAAATTTACCATGATAGCGGCAAAGATAATAATATTTCTTAAAACTTTTGAAGTCCAAGGAGGAGCAAAATGGAATGAGAGATTGTAATTTTGCTACAATAGAAAATGATAAATTTTGACCCATTTATCAAAAAGGGAAGTCCAATGGTTTAAGGAAAATGATATATGTTCTAACTCAAAACTAATATCTTCACACACTATTATCTAAATATGAGAAATCTTGAAATTTTTTCATATGGAGGCTATTGAAACGAGCAGTAGAATGTTGAACAAATTCTGAAGAATTTTAAGAATAATTTCATGGGACATAATATTCAAGGAGAATCAAGTTTGAATTATCAATATTCAAAGGGTCAAGAAAAGTATTTCATCAATGATAAATTGATAGTATTACTAACCGAGACTAAGAAGAAATGATCTTTTAGAGGACCATATGAATAGACTTGAAATGAAATTGGAACACATGGATATAATAATGATGATTATAGATAATTAAATCATACATTTGTTACTATTAATGAAAAGGAAGTACGAAAATGAACTATTAGGTGACATTGAGACAAACCAAAAGAATTACATATCAATTATACTTAAAAGCATCAAAGAGCTTGCAGGAAAAGAAATAGAGGAAGCTAAAAAATAGAGTTTGAACTAATAATGCCATGATTTTTCTAAATATTGCTATTCTCACCATAGCATTTTCAAAAGTAGCAGCCCCCAATGCCATGGAATTTTTAAAAGACATGGTGCCCAATGAACAAATTATAAAGCTTACAACCCAAATTATAACAATGAAGGAGTAACGAATGAGCAAATAGAAATTACTTGAAGTATTAGAAAGATGAATATGATGAAGAACAATGCTAGAGGTAATTTTCCTTTAATTTATTTCTACAAAGCTTTAGAAAGGAGAAAGTAGATGAATAGTTTGAAAATTTTCTCAATATTTTATGGAAGCTAGAAGTAAATATCTTTAGCGAATGCATTATATTATATACTTAACTATATGAAATTTATGAAAGATATCATGAATAATAAAAAGAAAGTTAGAGATAGAATTGTAGATAATATCAAAAAATATAGTACAATTATTCAAAAAAACTCTTAAAAAAATTGAAGGGCCCGAGAAGTTTTATGATATTGTGTATAATTAGAGACCATACATTCTAGAAAGAACTTTTTGATTTGGGATCGAGTATCACTTAATGTCATTTTTAATAGCACAAAGACTGAACATTAACGAGATGATTTCAACTTCTCTCTTACAACAAATGGTTAATCGATCAACCAATTACTCAAAGGGTATTATTGGTGATGTGTTGGTTAATGTTGATATATTTATTTTTTCGGTGAATTTTGTCATGTTGGATATGGAGGAATGCCAATACACTCCATTGATCTTGGGATAGTCATTTTTAGCAACTAGATATTTTTTCATTGATGTCAAGAAGGGAGAGTTCACTCTTCAAGTAGTCAAAAAGAAAATGAAATTAAATATTTACAAAGAATTATAGAATTTAGACAATGATGAAATTGATTGTTGGAGAATAGATAACTTTCATAGAGTAAGGTAACAAAATATGGACTTAGGTGGAAAGATTTTGTAGAAGATTGTTGGCTCGATGAAGATGATGAAGATAAGATAGAAAAGAATATATGAAGCTATGAAAGTGAAGCTAAGATTGAAAAAGATGACAACTATGAAGTCAAGTCATTCTTTAAAGTCATGATTTTAGAAGGCTTCTGATAAGAGTACACTAGAAAGTTAAAAAAAGTGAAATGCCTAAATTCTCTTAACAGTTAATTGGAAAAAAATGATATAGAAGATTGAAAGAATATACCAATATCAAAAATAAAAGAAGAATCCCAATTGGTTGCTGATGAAATAATATAGAAAGCCATGGTTAAAACAACAATTCAAGATGATACAAAAGATGGAGAAAAAGAAAGAGGCAGCAACAAAAGTCATGGCTTTGACTAAGACCACAACATTGGATATAAAAAAGCTAATGGAAGAAACTATGACAACCCCCAATGCCATAACTTTGGAGATCCAGTTAAAAAAAAACTCAAAATACAACCCAATAAAAAATTGTGGCAATCTAAGAAGTAGTGGCATCCAAGGAGAACGAAATTAAAGAAGAGAGCCAATTAAAAAAATATGTATTCACTCATACAAATCATTGTGCATATTTTATTCACTTATAAATTTAGTCACAAAACATTAACCCACCATAACTCATTTACATATCCACAAAAAAGTAACACCATGATCTAGATACACTATGACACTCAGACCCAATTGTAGAAAACACTTATGTAGAATAGATGCAAAGTTATATTTTTTGGAGAGGGATTAATTATTCAAGGATAATAAATTATTTTAGTATGTGAGTTTATTTGGCATCCCAAATACTAAATAATATTATTATTTTGGTGATTATATATGATATATTAGCATGAAAATGGGATTTAAATAGAATCATATTATGAAATTATAGTTTTGATGAATTATGATTAATAGTGATAAAATAATATTATTTTTGTATGAGTATAAGACTTGATAGAATTTTTGAGTAGGAGGACAACAAAAAGGCATGTAGAATCATAATATTTTTTTATTATAACTTTATTATATCTTAAAAAGTATATGGTTCATATAAATTCATGAAAAGTCACATTCATATAAAGTAATAGTATTCATTAGTGGTCGAAGTTCTACACAGATAGTCATGATAATCTTAGCATACTCTAACTCTATAACTTAGTTGACATAATTATTTTACTAATAAAACATATTATTTTTGGTGGCAAAACTTTCTGAGTCATAATCTCACTAGCTAAATAATATTTTTATGGCTATGATATTAATTTTATGTTATAACAATCAAATAATCCACTAGTGATAAAGTCGTGACAACCTCCAATACCATGACTTTATCATTACAGAGCCACAAATACTATGGAAGATTCATGATTTTCTCTCGTACAATGGCTTTTGGATATAGAGAGTTCCGGAAAATATTTACTCAAGTCGCGGCTAGTTCTAGAGCCATGATATTTTTCTCTAGAAAAAATTGCAAAGCCATAGTTATTTCCAACATTCTAACCTTGAATTATAGAGAAGAAATGCATGAGTTGTTTCCATTCCTAGTACCATAACTGTATATTATAAAGGAGAAATGATTGAGTCATTATCATTCTCAGCACCATGACTTTGTGTTATAGAGGAGAAATATAAGATCTATAGAAATTCCCAAACTACAACTTTGCGTTATATAGAGAAAATGCATGAGTCATGATTATTCTCAATATCATGGTAATCTAATAAAAGAAAGACATCAAAATCATGGTCACACCCTATTGCCACGACTTTGAATAACATAAAGGCAAAGCTAAAGTTGTGGCTCATCTTCATCATTATGACTTCCTACTTAAAAAATGAACTCATCCATTTGAGTATAAATGAGAAACTTATAGCTAGAAATAAGGAAGCTATGGTGTGAGCAAAGAGGCAAAAAAACTAGGGTATTATTGCAAAAATTCACCCAACCCTAGGAAAAATCCATGAAAAAAGAGAGGATGCAAGACACAAGCAAAAACCCTAAGGGAAGCATGAATTTTGAATCTCACCTAGGGGTTGAACTAAAGCACAAACAAGAATTATGGGTTTAGAGTTTTCATTCCTAGATACTCTTGAGGGCTATCATTGGGAACATGAAGTTCCGTGAAATATATTTTGAAGTATCTCATGTGAATTCATCCTCAATATTAGGCTAAATTGAGATATATGATTGATTTATTTAATTTATGTGATTGATATATAATTGATGAATTTTATGTTTTGGTTTATATTATGATTTGATTACTAATGTATGTTGTCATAATTTAGAATTGAAATTTATTATATTATTGGTAGGTTTGAATTTATTATCATAATGGATGATGACACAGAAGTCATGAAGCACATTCATACATAAATATAGAAAAGAATGATAACCCTTCTAATATTGATATATGAGACAAACTTATACATCAAACTCGACATTGAGATAAGATTAATTATGTGAATATATTGATTATGAAGCCAAAATTATTAATGCTTTTATAGTCAATTTATTGTGTATATCTTAGATGAATTGACTATTATTTGATATGTGAATTTTATAAAATATTTTCCTAAGGGTTTCACCTTTAGTGTGGAAGTCATGTATCATCATGGTGGATGATGATAGGCAAGAAATTGAATATGCATGAGTTGAAGTGACTCATATGGTAGAGAAAATCATACTAGTTGCTTTATGTCATATGACTGCTACTAGTGAGATTTGAGAGAAAATATTATATTATTATGAGTATGATACTTATGAAGTCAAGAGTACAAATATTTTTAATAACATATAGTTCACATCATTATGACATATAAAATTAGAGAATAAAAATGCATATATGAATTAACTTTCAAAGAAAATTAAAAAGTATCCTAAAAAGTATGAACTTATGAATGATTCTTGAGTAGGGAAAATTTATCATTTTGGTGATTAACTATCTAAGGGACAGCTACTAAGGGACTATCACTGGGAGTGGGTTACAAGAAATATCACTACAAGAAAAATCTCATATAGCTAGTGATAATTCCCTAATTAAATATGCATTTTTCGTCGCTAAATGAGATATAGCGATGGATTACCGACGGACCAGTTCCCTCTTTAAAGTGCTCCTCGCTAAAATTTAGTGAAAGAAAGTATCCCAATCAAATAATTTAGCGACGGAAAATTCCTAGATAAATAAAATAATTTCTCTAGCTAAATTAGCAAGTGAAATGAGATATTTCGTCGCTAAACGGAAATAACGACGGAAGATTTTCCAAGCTTAAGTGGTCGTCACTAATTATTAGTGAAGAAAATAGCCCCTAGATAATAAATTTAGCGACGGAAAAATCCATTGCTAAAATAAAAATATTCCTAGCTAAATTAGCGAGGGATTTTTCCCTTGCTAAATTAGCTAGGGAATTCTCCCTAGCTATTTTAATTTCAAAACTATTTTCAGAACTTAATTTATTTAAAATTTTTTAATTAAATAATTTAATATTTTTATATCAAATTGAATAAAAAAAGAAACTATAAATGGTAAATTATAATAAACAAAGAATAAAATCATTTAATAACTTATTTTAATACAATATTTTACATTATTAAAATAAAAAAATAATAACATTTTATTACATCTTATTCATTAATGTATCTACCGACAGTGCATAAAGTATAATCTATTCATTCATTGACGTTGCTTTCTATTCCTCTTCTCATCTGATCACCAATTTTCTGCTACGACAAAGTTGTCCGAGTCATGACACGTCATGTTTAGTAAAAAAATTCATCACTTATACAAGCTTTGTATGGGGAACAATGCAGTATCATATCCGTAAGAAATTTAAACCACTTAATCAAATCAAAATAAATAAAGAAAACTATATTTTGATAAATATATATTGATGCAGTAAATATTTACATATATACTAGTATTTCACTCGTACATATATTACTACAGTATATGTACGTATAAACTGTAGTATTATACGTACACATATACTGAGTACATATATACTTTGTATATATGTACATAAAATACTATAGTATTATATGTACGTATATACTGACTATTTATGTACGTAAATACCAAATGTGTTGCCATTGTTGTTGCTCCCGCTGCCACTGTCGCTCATGCTTTTGTTGCCGCTGCCACCGCTGCCACTGCCGCTCCTGGTGTTGCCGCTCCTACCGCTCCTGACATTGCCTCTCATGCCGCCGCTGCCGCTCCCGCCGCTGCCAATGCCGCTCCCGCCACTGCCGCTCCTATCGCTCATGTCGCTGCCGCTGCCACCGCTACCGCCACTGATGTCGCTGATGCCTCTGTCACCCCTACCGTCGCTGCCACTGCTACCATTGCTACCACCTCTACCATCCCTACCACAGCAGCCACCGTTTCCACTGCCACCTCTATTGCTGTTGCCGTCGCTGATGTTGCCGCTTCTGTTGCCGCTGACTCCGCTATCGCTGCCGCTGCTGCCCCGCCACTTCCACCGCCATTGCCGCTGCTTTCACCACTGAGCCACTGGCCACTATCATGGCTGCCGCCGCTACCGATGTTGCCGCTGCATGTCGCCACTACTATAGCCGCCGTTGCTGCGGCCACTGCCGCTACTGCCACTCCCGCCACTACCGCTAGTGCTGATGCTGCCACCTTGCCGCCACTGCCACTGTTGCAACCTCTGCCACCACTATCGACTTTATCGTCACTGTCGCTGCCGCCGCCACTGTCGCTGTTGCTGCCTCTGCCACCCCTACCGCCTCTGTCATCACTGCCGCTACTACCACTTCTGATAATAAAAGTATGGCGAGCGATAATGCTCGACTGATGAATTTGAGATTGAGCGAGTTTTTGATGAGGCGACGAGCTACTTCTCCCAAAATGGGACCCGATATTCCTCCTGGACCAAAATTACACGACACTACACGAGCATTATCATCAACATCATTCTAAGACCTAGTACAATTAGAACCAATCATTTCATATTCTAGAGGAACAAAACTTATTTATCCAAGCGTTCATTTTGTACAATGTGATAATTGCATATCAATACAATGACTAAGATTTTTATGATCAACTTCTATCTACATGGCTGGCCTAGACCAGAAATATCATCTCACAGCTTTAAGAAAAGTCTAATATCCATTGCTTTTATTACCTACATTAGTGAGCAATGCACGATGATGACCATATCATCCCAAGCAATTATATATTCAAAAGTGTGTCTGTGTGTAAATAGGTGTGTATGTATGACAATATATACATGTCTACAAATAAATATATGCACCCACTTATGTATATACTCAGTATATACGTACTTATACAATCAATATATACGTACGTATATACTCGGTATATACATACGTATATACTACAGTATAAAAGTACATATATGCCAAGTATATACGATAATATATACTATAGTATAAAAGAATGTTCATATATACACGCATATAAGTCTCTCAGGCATGGTCAGCATTTCTCACTCTTTTTCTTCTGACTCCTCGCAGATAGAGAATATTATTACACCAGCAGATGGAGCATAACATACTACATTTACAAACCAATAACTCATAACAAGCAGTTACAGATCTAAAATGCGATGACGCATATTTGCACAAAATAAGAGTGTACAGAACAAACCTTTGTTTGCGTGGAATTAATTTTTTTGGTTCATCTCACTGCTTCAGAAAATAAGATGTTGTTCCCGGCACCATGGAGGCCCCAAAAAGGCTTTTACATACCTTTAATAGACTAAAACTCTACCCAAAATATTGGGGACACACAAACATATTCATAGATATATAAAAATAGTTATTATAGACATGAACAAACACAATTTAAAGTTGATTGTTATGCAGCTTCAACAAAAAATTTAATTAAATAAATTAATAATTTTATATTAAATTGAATAAAAACATAAACTATAAATGATAATTTTTAATTAACAAAAAAAAATCATTTAATAACATATTCTAATACAATATTTTACATAACTTAAACAAAAAAAGAACAAATTATATTACATCTTATTAATCAATGTATCTAGCGATAGTGCATAAAGTATAATCTATCCATGCATTGATGTTGCTAGAGGTGTTAAACGGGCTGGGACGGGCCGGCCCAGCCCGTTTTTTTAGGGCACGATCGTGCTCCCGTGCCGGGCCGGGCATGGCACGATTACTGTACCGTGCCTTGCTGGGCCGGGCACGGCACGGTTACTGTACCGTGCCGTGCCCAGCCCGGCACGGCCCGTAGGCACGGCGCGTCATGCCGTGCCTTGCCTGGCCCGCTCGGGCTTGAATGTCTGTACGGGTCAGGATTCGGGGGGACCGCGGGTCGGGTCGAATCAGGCCCGACCCACGGTCTTTTTTTGCGGGAGGGGCCATCGTGGGGTCGGGCTCACGGGACACCCGGCACGGGACAAACCCGTGCCGGTGTGTCGTGTCGCGGGCCGAACCGTGCCGGGCCAGGCACGACACGGCTCGTGCCTAACCCGAGCATGGCACGGGCCCGAGCACGGAATTTTTCCATTCCGTGCCTCTTGCCGGGCCGGGCCGGCCCGGCCTGGTTGACACCTCTAGATGTTGCTTTCTCTTTCTCAGCTCCTCCACTCACCAACTTTCTGCTGTTAAAAAGCTGTCCGAGTCACGGTGCATCATGTTTGTTGAAAAATGCATTCACTTATACAAGCATCATATGGGAAACAATGTGGTACCATATTTGTAAGAAATTTAAACCACTCAATCAAATCAAAATAAATAAATAAGCTATGTTTTGATAAATATATATTACTGCAGTAAATATATACATATATACTAGCATTTCACTCGTACATATATTATTATAGTATATGTTCATATAAACTGTAGTATATGTACATATAAATAGTAGTATTATGCATACATATATACTGAGTACATATATACTCAGTATATATGTACAAAAAATACTGCAGTATTATATGTATGTATATACTGACTATATATGTATGTATATACCATATTTGTTGCCATTGCTACTGCTCCAGCTGTCGCTGCCACTCTTGTCGCCGCCGCAACTGCTGCCGCCATTGCCGCAACTTCCGCCGCTACTAAAACTTTACCTAAAAAATTCGGAGACACAAAAATATATTCACAGATATATAAAAACAATTATTATAGATACGAACAAACACAAATTAAAGTTAATTATCATATAGCTTCAACAAAATTTCAAAATATGTTCAACAATTATGTTTAGAGATAAAGAGATTGTAAAAATAAAATGTTTTGGGAATAATAAAGATAAAATAAGCTAGCCATCATTTTGATAAAGCTGAAATCGTTAAATATAAGACCCAAGCATTGGAAGGACCATGGCAATGTCTAGATGCTTTGAATCAGAATTTTTTCGTATGTCTCACATAATGTGTCCTACAAAGATTCAGAATTAGGTTAATCAGAAAAGCAAAGAACAAAACCAAAATAAAAAAAAATTGAAACCTACAAAAAATTATCATAATTATTTGCTACACATAGACAAAAATAAATAACAGTTCATAAATTATTCTCACACGAAATCATCTTCATAATTTGTAGGGAATGTTAGCCTCTCCTGTGAGATTTCGCAGTTAGATCTCAAAATGCTATCTATTGTGCCAATGTCACTAACTGTGACTCCATATAGGACATCTGCTATTGCATTACATTTTTAATTTCTTTCATCACATCGTTTATTTCTTTAATTTCTTCCATTTCTTCCATCAAATTAGTATACATCTCATCCTTCTATTCTTTAATTTCATATATTTCTTTCTTCAAATGAGATATCTGTTCATCCTTCTATTCTTTAATTTCATATTTCTTCCTTCAAATGATATATCTGCTCATCCTTCTTTTTCATTTTGGTCTCCATAACTACAATACATTCATTTGTTTCCAGTGCTTGTTGTTCGACTGCCTCATCCACTATTGCTGAGACAGATGAATTAGAAGTATCACTGCTACAATAAAATGCTACTCCCCTTGAGCCGATTCCATACACACGCTGCTTCTTTCGACATTCTATGGTCTTCAAATAAATAGGATCATAGTCAATTGGTTGAAGATCCATAGAACCCTCAACTTGTTGATGAGCAGCTGTCACACATTCCTCCATTAGGTCCTAAGATAAAATAGAGAAAAAAACTATTCTATATATCAAAAAAATAAAATAAATATTTTGCATTCAAAACAATTTTCATAAGGTACTGTAGTATTATAAAATCTAATTAATATAACAAATTCTTATAGCAATCATCTGAGACTTGTTGTCAACAAACTGACCATCCACTTTCTTCGCATGTATCTTTTTGAAAATCTCATAAAAATTTAGATCTAAACCCAAATCTCCAGCCTAGAATATGTTTTTATTAAGTCATAAAAAGCAAATGATCAAAAAATTTAATAAAATTAATAAAACCATGTAGAGATTTGATTTATTGAACTATTAGGACAATCACTAAATATATAAATGTTTAGAATTTTAAAATTTTGGCAAATCTCGAGCGTGCTCAATGCTTGACTTTGACCCTCCTGTGTGTCGATAGATTTCTATACCTAGTCCAACTTCCTCACTTCGTTAATTTTTGATGGCAATATCTAATTTTTTTTCACATCTGGCTCCTCCAAATACTTAAGCCACTCGGGCTAGTCATCTTCAAATATAAAATCAGGCATTTCTTTCATATTCTTTAATTTATGGACAAAATTAGAATACCGTTGAGCAACTTTGATCTCCAATAATGAATTTATCTTTCCGTCAAATTTGGGTGCCCATGTGCACTAATTTAAATATAGAAAATCACAAAAGAATTTATATTAACAACAAGAACATAATTATTTACTACTTGAATAATAACTAACATAATAGTTAAGTAATTAGATAATTATTTTTCATAACTTTTGTTTTGTTATTTTTACCTGAAGGTCATTAAAATAAGACTATTTTGTCGATTCAGAAACTTTCTTCGAGGAGAATGCTTTAGAATCGGCTATTTTCTTGAAAGACTTTATAATTATAGTCGAACACTTGTGAGATAGAATAAAACTATACAAATAAATAAATACCATTGAAAACAAGCAAATCATAACAATATAAAAAAAACACTGACGGTAACATCTACATTTTTTTTCCAAGTCATTTTTACATATTTCTTTTACCTCCCATCTACAATCTCAATTACTAACTTTGCACTGACTGTAGAGGAAGGCACAATATTTGATGAAGTCATTGGTTTTGTAAATGGGGGAATTATTGGTGTAAAATTTAGTGTAAAAGATAGGGATGGATCAAATGTGCATGTAGGATGGTGGGCTTACATCTGATAAAGGTGATAGTAGAGGTCACAATGATAGTGATGGTGATAGAAATGAAGATGGTGATTGTGATGTTAAAGTTTGAATATGGTGGCTATGAGATGGTACTGATTCTGCAACACACCGAAAGATTTCAACAAAATATAAAAAGTCTTTGATAATTTAATATTATAATAAAATTATAACAATTTAATTATCAGCATCACTGTCATCATCCAATGGATCTTCTGATATTTCGTCTGATTCCGATAGAATTGTGAACTCATCTTCAGATAGAAATTGATCATCTTCAATTTCTATTGTGCCACCATTTGAGTAACATAAATTTTCTAGATCTTCATCTACATTCACATGCTCAATATTATTTATGTCATCTTCATGGAATGCGGGTAATATCTAATTCTACACTTCTTTGTTGCGATGTTTGTACTTTAAATTTTGATCAATCTTTGATTTTGCAAATCACCAACCAATCTCTCTTATCATGAGATAAACTCGAATATGTACAATAATATACTTGAGCATCTTGAACTGCCATAATAAATGGCTCATATCAATTATATATGTGTTTATGATTAACATCCACTAGCTTATAATCAAAATGAATCTTTGTGCCCACATTTCGTGTAAGATCAAACCACTCGCACTTAAATAATACAATCCTATTATTTTCGATTCTAGGATATTCCAACTCAATAACTTCTTTGAGTTGACCATAATAATCAATATCATCTGAACTATAACCTAAGCTTTTAAAGTATACATCACTATTCTTTGTTATTTTAGAAGAACCGTACCCGATTGTGTGAAATTTATATCCATTAACAAAATACACAGGATATGTTGTCACCTATCTAATCAGGACTTTACTTAGATTCTGAATGAAAATATTTGAATCTCCATTTGAAGGATTAATTTCCGTGATATAAATTTTAAAAATGATATTAACAAATAAAAGATACTAATAAATTAAATAATTCAAAAATTTAAAACTTAATAATTCTCACATAATTTTTTAACCAATTCGAAAATTCAGTTTCTAGCATATAATTGACATCATTGCAGGAAAATACTGGTTGCCTATATTTTAACTACTCAACATAAATATAAAAAGAGAGAGAAAAACATAGCTCAATATAAAAAGAGAGAAAAATGTAAATCAATTTTTAATAATTCCTATTAAAGTTAAAATTAAAGCATGATTAAATCTACAACCATTTTGGGTATACATACTCAATATATAGTGCACCCTCTTCACAATTAAGTAAAACATAGCTCCGGATTGCTTTGTACTCTTTATCTGTCATATATCTTTTCATTGCTCTTCCAAATGCACTTTCAGGGTGCTTGAAGATAGATAATTTGTCCATAGAATCATCTTCTACCATCACAGGACCTTTATCATTCCACGACACATTTCTATTCTTTGTATTGACATGATCCTCAAAATAATAAGAACAAAATTATGATGCTTCTTCTACTAAATATGCATTGCAAATTGAACCTTCAAATTTTTCCTTGTTTCTAATATTCAATTTCAACTTACGAAGATACCTACAACCACAATATTAGGTTTGAATTATATTATATTACAATATTACTTTATGTACTAAATAATAAAACACATCAAATTATATGTATTTACCTCTCAAAAGGATACATCCACCTATATTGCACGGACCTTGTTATCCTTGCTTCATATACCAAATAGACCAGCAAATGCTCCATTGAGTCAAGAAAACTTGGCGGGAATATTCGTTCAAGCTTACAAATAATAAGTGGAATGTCATTCTCCAGCCTCACCATGTCATCTATATTGATTGCTTTTGTAGTTAGCTATTTTAAAAAAAAAATAAGTTCTGTAATGACCTTCCAAACACTTAGGGGAAGTAATTCATGGAATGCAATTGGTATTAATCTCTGCATAAATATATGATAGTCATGACTTTTCATTCCAAATAACTTAAGATTCTTCACATCCACGCATCTACCCATATTTGACACATATCCATCAGGAAATTTCAAATTTTTAACCCACACAATATCTATCTTGCCTTCTTATCATTTAAAAAATTTTTATGTTGCCTCATTCAATTTCATTTCAGGATGTCGACAGTAATCATTTAGCTATTGTTTTGATTTTAAAGTGTATTTTATTTTTCCGTCTACGTTAAGGACATTTTTGAAAATATTGTCAAACATATTTTTTCAATATGCATTACATCTAAGTTATGACGAATTAATTGGACTTTCAATAGGGCAAGTCCGAAAATATATGTCATTTCCTCCAGCCAAATATTTTTCTTAATTGGTCCATTACTTCTAGTAGTATCCTTTTTAGTTACCTTCTTCAAACCCAATCTCTGAATCTCTGTCACAGTATCATATCCTGAACGAACTACTAGTGCAACTGTCATCACAGTTTTATTTTTTCGAAATGCAGTTCTATTTCTTCGAAATGGATGATTCGTAGGTAGAAACTTACAATGGTCATCAAACCATGATAGTTTAACACTAAATTTGAGGGTAAATGCATAAGAATTTTTCATGCAATACGAGCATGCAAATCATCCTACAGTACTCCAGCCATACAACATTGAATATGAAAAAAAGTCACTTACCATCCACATAAGGGCTGCCCGCATAATATAATTTTGCTTGTTTGAGATATCATATGTATTCACTCAAATATCTCACAACATTGAATATGAAAAACTCTGCAAATAGAGGCTGTAAGAAACATCCAGTATGTCTTTCAGATTTTTTGGCCCTGGAACTAATATTGAGAAAAATATATATTACTCATTCATACATAACCACGGAGGCAATTAATAAGGTGTCACCATCACTGGCCATGTTGAATACTATTGTCCAGATTGCCTAAATGGCTGAAATCTATCAGTGTAGAGACCCAATCTCACATTTCGACTTTCTGCTACAAAATCTTGATGTATATAATTAAAATGCTTCCAAGCAAGCAAATCTGATGGAAGATGCATTTCCCCTTCTTCAACCTCATGCTCCGAATGCCACCTCATATCATTTGATGTAGCATTTAATGCATATAGTCTCTGTAATCGAGGAATTAATAGAAAATAATACATCTTCTTAAATACAACCTTCAATTTTTGTCACGTATTTACAACATGAGGTGCCTTCTTAAATCGAAGATGATCACAAAATTTACAGTTAATTAAATCACTATCACCACCCCAATATAATATATATCCATTTAAACAATAATCAATTTTTTCCACTGGTAGACCCATTCCTCGTAATAACTTCTTAGTGTTGTACAAGTTGTTAGTGATCAAATTATTATTCGGAACAATTTCTTTCATCAATTCTATCACCTGATCAAATAATTTTTCAGACATATGATTTTCTGATTAATGCTCATAAGTCGAGCCATAAGTGACAATTTCGAATGTGTTTTATAACTAGGCCACAACTCTTTATCTGCAACTTTAAGTATTTCATAAAATTTCTGAGCTTCAGGATTAGGTGGTTCATCCATATAATCCATATTGAAGTTAGTACCAGCAGCTTCTGTGATCATTCTATGGTATGTGTTTGATGATTCTTCACCACAAGCAAATGATTTAATACCCTCATTTTGATCAATATACAGAGCCATTGTACTCTCACCATGATAAATCCAAACAAAATAATTTGGCACAAAGCCATATTTTGCAAAATATTATTTTATAGTGTTTGCATCATGAAAAGGTATATTCTGACACTTATAATGATTACATGGATACTTAATTTTTTTTTCATTCATCAATCTCGATTGACTACATGCAAAATTGATGAAAATTTCAAGCCCAATCAAAAAATCTTTATTCAAAATTCTATTAATAAACCTTTTGTACATCCACTGACAATCTGAAGTCATCTACCCTATTTTAATTACAAACCATAATGCCCAATCATTATTTTGAATTAAACATTTTATTACTTCAAAATATACAAATAATTAAATAAAATTAATTACAGATGAATATTTAAAAATTAAATATCATGAATATCGAGGCAATACGTTTGCAGAATCTAAATGAATAGATAAAGTAATTTTTAGCACGATAAAGATTACTAGATATCATACTAATACTAGATAAAGAGAGCAAAATATGATAATGCACAAGAAATGAATAAAAAAAAGAAAGACATTTAAAGTTTGAAGGGGGAGAGGGAGAGGGAGAGAGAGAGAGAGAAAAGGTGGGGAGAGGGGCAGAGAAATTGATAGATGGGGGAAGAGAGAGAGAGAGAGAGAGAGAGAGAACAAGCAAGAAATGATAGCGAGAAAGAAAATAACAAGAGAGAGAGTGTGACACCTAAAGAAAAAGAGGAAGAGAGTGATAGAAAGAATTAGAGAGGGAGAGAGAGACACAGAGAATGCAGTGTTAGAATGAAGAATTATATAAAAGAAAATAAATTTTATTCTGTACAAACCTATCAAATATTACGTCTTTTGTTATACATAATTTCATATTTGAGCCTGAGACCCAAGGGCTAGGATTAGGTAAGAATATGACCCTTATTTGTATTATATTATATGAGTCTGATCAAGGGAAACTCTCATGTTATGTGCTTACATATTGTTGATATTATACATTTAGCGATTTAATTTCAAGTTTGTGCAACAAATTAGTATTATCCCATATATAATTATATGTTATGATACATATAGTAAATGTAGTTATAAATAGTTACATATAGTTAAACATATAATTATATATAGATATATGCATACAAGTAGTTATAAGTAAATATAAATAAATGTATACAAAGTTAAATATAGATAGAATATTATGCATAATGAAATAGACTAATCCTAGAATCAAAGAGTTACAAAAAATCTAGTTTTATCCTTTCGACTAGAGTAATTTTTGACTCACTGTTTGTTGATCAAACTACCTACACAATCTCTATATGATTAATATCTATACAAAAGTCTAATTTACAACTTGTACAACACATATACTTGTAGAAATGTGTTAGAAGGGAGATACTCACCCAATGAGTTTTTGGAACTTTGTTTAATCATAAAAATTAGATATCATAATAAAGTTGTCACTATCATATAGCTTGGAGCTAAATATTAATTATTCTTTTCCACCAACATTTATGAAACCAAAGAAGGAGTGTCATTCAATTGAAACATCAGGAAGAGATATGCCCCTCGCAAAATATCAGGGGCAGTGCTTCTAAAAAGTAAATGATCTTACTGACTCGTTAAAGGAGTTACTTCTTGAAAAATTCTCCTAATAATTAATCACATTAGTAATTCTAGACATTCATTCCCCTATATGAATTACTTTTAATCATACATATGATCCATTATTTAAATATTGGTGACCATCCTAATGATATTAGAACACAAATCGAAATATCCTCAATTAATTTATAACATACCTACTAAATTACAATTAATCCCATCCAAGTCCATTATGTGATTGTAAATTTGTAACATTTATAATCAAATTAGAACTAAGATGATTATGAACACAATTAATAGTCCAACCTTTTTGTCCTAACAAGACATGTCATGTCATATTAGAAAAGACCAACTCTTTGATCATGGCATATCACATAAGGCATAACAAAAAATATGCAAACACATCATGTTGTATCAAATATACAAATTGATATCATCAAACATACAAGTAGTTCTAAAACCACTTGTTGAAATATAGTGATCAGTAGAAGATGCAGAGAATATGCTGAACTCCAATGGAATCCAATCAAGTTTGATGAAACTTACCTCGTTGAGATCAAAATCAAAATTACCGAGGCTGAAGAGGTTGATCACAAGCCAAGACGTTGCAAGATGCAAACACCCTCTAGTGGTATCCACACAAATGGCTACTTGATGGAGGTGCTGGCACCTTACGATGCCTTGGAGTTTTTCCAAGAATCTCTCCAAAGAAAAACAACTTCTTCATATCTATTTTGGAAGACAAAACCCTTTTTATATGCAACCACATTGATTAGAGCACTTTGATTAAAACATTTTGATACTTTGATTAAAAAAATTTGAACAAAACACTTTGATCAATACAATTTGATTTGATCAAAATGCTTTGATATTTTGATCAATACATTTTGATTTGATCAAAACACTTTGATACTTTGATCAAAACACTTTGAATTGATCAATACACTTTGAGTTTTAAACAAAAGGGTCCCTTAACATTTAATGGGCAAAAGAGATATCTTGTTTACATCCCATTATAGCACATTTTTATGTGTGACCTTATAGGTTCACTCAATATTTATAGCAGACCCAAATCATATTCTAAGCCCACAAGTTATAATTGGTCTTTAGTAAGACATTATAACTACCTAAATCAAGTGTAATTGATGACTCATAAAATCGTACCATAGTATGATATTAGTCATTTGTCACATGATTCTTGATTAAGCATAAAGCATGAATGATGACATCTTTATACAATTTAATCATTCTTTGATTCTCAAGTAGACTGACTAAACAAATGATATTGATAACTCTTATCAATATTTTTAGAGCATGACCATGCATTTCTCAGTCATACTTATCAAGAAGCCAATAGTCATCTCACTCAATTAAGGGTGGGACAAATTCCTTCACTATTACTCAAATTTCTCTAGATAATTTATTGCATGCCCAACCATAGCTTATAATACCATCCTGTTAAAGACAACATTGAGCTATGTCAAGCCACAATGTTTCTCATGTAGTAATCCATGGTGAATTCAAGTCAAAGTAATCAAATATCATACTGCTATAAGAATTACTGATGACATTATCCATATAGTATTTCTCACTATCGGCCTATCCAATATCATGATCTAATCATGTGTTAATGTTATATGTAACATTCTATGTTCATGACTAGCAAAACATGGTCTTCTCTAATAAATATAAGTCATACTTCATTATCATTCCCATAATAATGATCAACTATGGATAATTTAAAAAGTGTTCTTATGCCTTAAAGTCTATCAAGTTTCATACTTGATGACATAAAGCATAGCCTACTATTCAAAGATTGTATTTTATCAAGTTAAAACAAAATGTAAATAAAAAATTAAAATCATAAATGCATCATGTATTTATAAATTTATAATTAGAATGTATACGCCACTAGACTAGGGCATATTTCTAATAATTCACATCTTAGTTCTTTTCCAATGATTTTTATTTGCTTCAGTTTTCCATGTTAACTCCATAAAAAATATATTTAAGTTCTCCTCAAATGATTGGCTATACATTATCTTTTGATTTATCATTTTCTAAGTCTCAAGGTGTTATCTCAATCCAAAGTTTTGCTATATTGATTGGTGGGCTTAAAATTAAAAGAATAAAAAATATACGAAGGAAGTATAAAACTTAATATTTTCATTATTCAAACAAGATAACAAGGCAAGCTATTTGATCTAAAATTTATCAAAATAGTATTATCTAAGCTACTAAAATAGAACTATCATTTCTCAAATATAATTTCATTAACTCACATTGAATATTTAAACTATACAATCATCTGAAATGATGCCAACAACTTATTACGACTTTATTATGCTAATTAATTTTATTGATTACATAACTTTCCTAAAGCTTATTGATTAGGATATTTCATTAATAAAAATTAGTAAGTATATATGTCATACAAGTAATAAAAAAGAGCCCACCCAAACATCAATTCCACAAATATTATATTAGCAATTCAGTCAACTAATAGTGAGAGAATAAAATTCTAGTAAATAAATTATCATATTAGTAGGTTGGGCATCAATAAAAAATAGTAAATATCTCATTAATAAAAATTAGATCCTATGGTTTTTCCACTTGATTTGTTTGATGCATATTTAAATAATTTGATCTGTGATGAATTTGGATATAGAATGAACATTTGATTATTATTAGACTATTATTTTTCCCTAATAGCATATAAAGTAGTTATGACCATTTAGTTCATCCTAATAATAATCCCTCCATAGCTATCCTATCAATACTTTACTATCAAGACAAATAAATATCTCTACTCAAGGTTCATTTATTATTTCATGCCTTTTATGCAAATCATCAACTACCCTTGATAGTTACTTTACATGTATATTCTTATTTTTTTGTCTCATGTGTCATAAAGCCAAAGAAATGATATGGTTTATAAGTATTTGCTCTTTTAGCTTCATAAGTATCATATTTGTTTATTTAACATATACATTCCTTGATTCTCACTAGTGAGAACTATACAAGAAAATACTTATTAAATGGCTATGACTATCTTGTGAGTCACAACCACCAGCACATCCTATAGATTACCTATCACCATACTTCATGGTAACCATGTGAACCTCACTCTAAAAATAAAACTTTAAAGAAAATATTCTATAAAACATCTACATTAATATAGAATAAGTTCTTCTAAGACGTATACAATAGAGTGGTGTGTACAATTATTCTTATTTTTGGCTTCATGAGTAAGATACTCACATATAATAACATACCTCAATTTTAGGTTTTAATATATAGGTTTTTCTAACTCATCATGGTCAGAAGTATTGTCACTTTCTTCCTATCATATGCAGGAGTGAGCATAATAGTTTATTTATCACCATCCACCATAATAATAAACACAAACTCATCAATAGTCAAACTCCTAATTTAAATTCTATTTAATCATCATTTGTATTAATTTTCATTTTACAACTTAAATTAAACACATTAATTACTCATAAAATCATTCATACATCACATAAATCATAATTACACAAATCCTAGACCTAAATTTAGTCTTATCTTGTGGAGAGATTCAATGAGATGCAAGATAAGAAGCCTCGTGAATCTTTGGTTCCTATTGATACCCCTTATAAAAATCTAGTATAAAAGCCTTAATTCTAAGCTATTTTGGTTGATTTCCAAAATACACTTTTTAAAGGAAGCTTTGGAAGTCATAGCCTATAACTATAAGGTTTAGCTTATGTATTTCACCTTCCTTGCTTATGGATTCTCTAGAGATAGCAAAATTTTATTCTAGGATTGTTGTTGCACTTTACTTTTGGTCTTGTGACGTGAAGAAGAAAAATATTTGAATTTTTTTCGATCATTTTCTTCTCTCCTTTTGTATACATTATAATTATAACCTTTAGCTTGGTCTTAGCTTTGAGAAAAAGCCATGAATCTTGCCTTGATTTCTTGAGCTATAAGTCATAACTCTAGGAAATAGTCATAGCTTGGGAATGCCTTTTAATCTTTCTATAACATAAAGATGCAACACTATGAATTATCCATGACTTGAGTATTTTGCCTCTATAAAATAAAGTTGATATGCTGGGAATAACCAATGCTTAGGCTTTGGTCTTTGTATATTGTTTCCAAATACATAACATAAACCATAATTACAAAAACCCTAAACCTCAATTTAGTATGATATTGGAGATAGATTCAATAAGGTACAAGAGAAGAAGTCTCATGAATCTTAGGTTCTTAATGATAATTCTCATGAGAACCTAGGATACAAACCCTAGAGATGAAGGATTTGAGAGTCGCCCTTAAACTATAGGGTTTAGCTCTAATCTTGTGTCATTTACTTGCTCTTGGATCCCCTTAAAGAGTGTGAAAATCTCGCCTAGGGTTATTATTGTGTTTTACTTTTGGTCTTGTGCTTGTAGAAAAAAAAGAATTGAATTTCTATATATCTCTCTTCTTTTATTCTCTATAATTTTGGCATCTATCTAATTAGAAATTCTTGACTTTGAGAAGATATCATAACTTTGACCTTAGTCTTTTGTGCTTTAGGTCAAGATCTAGAAGTGATCATGGACTATGAATGCCTCTTTGTCTTTATATAACACAAAATTATGTTGTTGATAGTCTCTGAATTATGTATTTTGACTCTTAACACAAAGTTGTAGCATTGGTAATAGCCATGACTTTGTCATTGGTCATTCTTTTGCATAAAATGGTCTCAGCGATGAAAATGTCCATGCCTTTCGCATTAATCTTTCCCATGTATCAAATACATGGTGCTACAAATGGTCACAACTTTAGCCATGGTCTTTCTTTTGTATAAATTTATAATGACAATAGGAATAATCATGACTTTGGCAATTTCCCATATATCCAAGTTATTTCTGACTTCTCTTGACAGCAAGAGGCATAACCTTGGAAAGTGGTCATGCTTGACTAATATTCTCTATAATATTAGCTGTCCAAAATTAATGGTACTAGAAAATTATCATTGCTTTAATATATGTAGTTTTGGCTATGTAATTTTCTATAGCCCAAAAATCATGATTTTGGGAAATGATCACAACTCCGACTTGAGAATAAAAAGCCTTGATAAAGATAAAGTGTATGCTAGGAAGTGGTAATGATTTTTAGAATCTGTGGGGGTACTTGGTTGATATGATATGAAATTAATATCATAGTTTTTTAATTTTTATGAGATAAATATGACTATAACTCTATGATAATATCATAACCAAAAACAATATATTACATAGTTAAAAAATTACTTTTGAGGTGGTAAATTCATGGCATACAAAGATTGTCATTACTAAATAAGTATATTTTTGGTCATGATTTGATGCCAAATTTGCTCGATGAGCCACACATCACCAAGTGATCATTTACCTACAAAAACATACATATTTCATGTTTATTTATAAAAATTAACCAAAACTCTCAAGTCATAAAATCGATCCAATTATGACTCATTTTTATCCTTACATATCATCTAATATAATTACAATAAACACAAATGTTCAATAAATTACATATTGAGCAAACTATCACGATAAAACTATTTCTCATCATAGAGCAATGACTTTCTCCTTAGTAAAAATAATCTACTACATCATCTCAAATAGAATATTTTTATTTATGAAAAAGTTTGACTATCATAGTATCTCAAGATAGTGAATCAACTTCTCATAGACATTTTGATAGTCATGGTGAGATTTGAGTTCTATGACTATACCTATGGATAAAGTTGGGTATGTATAATCATTCATATGATGGACTAATAGAATTTATTATGTTGCACATGCAAAAAAAAAATCTCTAAGTTTTCTCCCAAGAATCACTATGTTTAACGTCCATAGCACGACCATCAATAACTTTTCACCTCCATTGATTAA
Source organism: Sapria himalayana (assembly GCA_029783825.1). Lineage (NCBI taxonomy): Eukaryota > Viridiplantae > Streptophyta > Magnoliopsida > Malpighiales > Rafflesiaceae > Sapria > Sapria himalayana. The sequence continues at coordinate 721,406 of JAREIK010001014.1, read as the reverse complement.
CACTATCATCCATGCTAGCTTTTTGTGTACGAGTTTGCTTACTTCTTTCTTGTGTCTTTCATCAATTTTACTTAAGTTTCACTTCATTCTTTGAACCTTTCTTCCTTGGATGTCTTGACCTTGAGTCTTGACACAACTTCTTCTTAAGTTCTAGGCTGGCCTTTCCATTTTTATATCCCTAAAGTAATTGCACTAAGCAAAGTCATGATTTTCTCTTTAAGCTTCTCTTAGCCCATTTCTTTATGTAACACCAAATTCATTACATTTTGCATAGCCGCGACTTTGTCATTGAGATTATGATGAGAAATTTCATTATGTAATACCAAATTCATAGCACCATGCAAACTAGGCTTTGTTATTGAGCCACTAATGGGCAATTTTATTTTATAGTACTAATGTCTTAGTGTTATGCTCAACCGCTACATTGTCAATAAGCTTCTAATGAGCAATTTCATTTTGTAACACCAAAGTTCCGGTGTTGTGCTCAGCCATGACTTTATCATTATTTAGATCCTTCAAAATTTCTATTACAACCTTATCTTCCCCACTAATTTCCTCAGCTTTTTTGAATTTGTATGTGTTAGATTCATCTAAAGTTACAACTTTGAAGAATGTCATGACCTCATAGTAGTTATCTTTCTCATCTTTATAATTTTAACAACTCCAAAGTGGCTCTTTCATGTCATCAACTTCACTTTCATAGCTCCAAAAGTGTTCTTCCACATCATCTCTCTCATCTTCATCTAGACTTTATTTTTCTTTGTAAAGATTAAACTTACTTGCTCATCTCCAATATGAAGAGTGAACTCCCTCTTCATGACATCAATGAGGACTTGTCTAGTGGCTAAATATAATCATCCGAACTTTAACAATACATGATGATTTTCCTCCATATCTAAAACAAAAAAAAAATTATTGTAAATATAAAGATATCAACCTTAACCTAATAATCTTTGATAATACCATGTGGAGACTTGATTGTATGATTGGTCATTTGGAGTCAAATAGAGGCTAGGATAATTTTTCTGAGACTTAACTTTCTCTCAATCGACAAGGGCATCAAGTTGACATATAATCTAAAGTCGCATAAAGTCTTCTTAACGTGTGATCCCCTTTTGTACAAAGTAAAGTAAAATTTTTGGGATCTTTAAATTTCCTCTAAAATTTATATTCAATCAATATGCTATACTTCTTGGTCATATTCAAAATCACAAAGGTTTTACATTTTTCTTACTACTCATGATATCCTTAATAAATTTCAAATATTTTAGTATTTTAGCTAGAGCTTGGCAAATGATATATTTACTTCTAGTTTCTAAAAAAATATTAAAAAATTTCTATAACTATTAATGCAATTTCTCATTCCCAAACATTGCAGAAATTAATGATTCATTAGAAACATATCTTTAACTTCATTCTGATTCACTACTTTTTCTTCATAGCCCTGGGTAACCTTATTTCGCTTCTCCATTTCTTTTCTTCCTTCATTCTAAGTTGAGAGTAATAGATGGGTTATGCTTTCATTGAAGTCATGGCTTTTTAAGGCACCATGTTAGTGTAATCTTTATCTATGGAATATTTCATCATGGAAGACATGACTTTTAAAAAATTCTTAATGAGAGCCATGACATTTGTAAAAGTTATACCACTAATTAATTCTAGAATTTTTAAAATCATTCTACTCCTTTTTGTTACCCCTCTAGCTTTTTTCCACCTCAAAGATAAATCAATAACTACTTTGAGTTTGCATTAATATCACTTAGCAATTCTTTTACTTCCTTTTCCTTTTATAAATAATACCAATTGTCCAATTTGATTCTCTTTCCTCTTTGCTAAACTCATATGATCTAATCTCACATCTAACCTCTTTATTCAAGTATTTTAAAGATCATTTATCTTTCTTAGTTATGTTAATTTAACATTCATACTATCTTTCATTGTTGAATTTTATTTTCTTCTTAAATGCTAACAATTTGAGCTTAATTCTTTTTTATTATTATAGCTCACCAAATTATTCCCAAAATTCCTCAGAGATTGTACAATATTCTACAGCTCACTCCCTTTGCTTCCATATGAATTTTATTTTGTGATTTCTCATGCATGAAAGCTAATTCATCAGAACATTATTATTAGGTAAAAACATATACCATTTAATTAGTAATCCAATAACCTCCATTTGATAAATAGGATTTAAATTCATCATTACCTATTATTGCAAAATAGCTACTTTTCTCAATCCTCTTCTCTTCTCCTATTGGGTTTCAAGTTTCTTTAAGAAAACCTCTATTTTCACTTCCATTGAGATGAACTAATCTAACCCCAATACTCTGGCTTATCTTCTCCTAAAGGAATGATCATTAGATTTTGATAGTTATTCTTTGTTAACTCTTAAAATATGTAATGTGCATTCTTTAGAGATTTATTCATAATTGAACTACTTATGGTCATATCAATCATACATATCATCATATAATTTTTTTCATTGTAAAAGGTTTGGGCTTAGAATCATAACTCAAACACATGTTGAGGGTATTTCCTCAATAACTCCTTAAAATAATTTCAAACATCATATAGGCTATTTTGTCCATCGTGGAAAAACTAGCTCATTTCAATTCATAATTACAAAGTGATTTAAGGTGAGAAAAACTTAGTGAGAGAGACCCTCACTTGTTCATTCCAACTCTCAATTAAGCCATGAGACAAGTAGTGGAACTAACTCTATACGTTATTCCTTAATGAGAATGGGAATAGATATAACCTTATTGCATATGGGCTAACTCTAATTCTTTTTATCATATTGCATAGCTCCAAAAATAACATGACTTGTCTATCCAGATCCTATGATATCCTCCTGCTATATTGGTGTTACAGAACCATCACAATAATATATTACTTGACTTCAACTCAAACTTATTTGCTTCAATTTGTTACAATCGAATACCCAAATAATTGTCCATCATTATTTTCCACAAATAATCTTCAAGTATATTATTGTGGATAGCTTATTGGATAACTTTCCCATTACCATTTTGTAGCTCTCTATTATTGTCAATTCCCTCCATGTGCATTTTATCAACTCTCTATTTCAAATTAGCTTCTTGGTTCTTTCTATTGGACAACTTTTCCATCACTATTAGCCACAAATAATCTTCCAATATATTATTGTGAATGGCTAATTGGACAACTTGCCCATTACCATGTTGAGGCTCTCTATTACTGCTAGTTCCCTCCATGTGCTTTTTATAAACTCTCTATTCCAAAATAGCTTTTAGGTTCTCTCTATTTCTAAGTCTAGAGGGGTTAGCTTAGTAATAAAACTTCTACTAATAAAATATAGGTTGAAAATGAAAAAAAATGGACAAATGAAGTGTAAAACACAACATTTCTATAATTCAAGCAAGATGACAAGATAAGTATTTGGATCTAATAATATTATCAAAATAATACTATATAAACTACTAAAAAAGAATTATAATTTTTCAAGTATAATTTTGTCACCCTAAATAATCTCAAGTAATATTGTCAAAAACTTATTGTAACTTTATAACATTAACCAATTTTATTGATTTGATAGTGTGACTAAAGCTCATTGGTGAGAATATCTTATCAATGAAGATCCACGAGTATATAGAAACTACAAATATTAAAAAAAAATTATTTAAATATCAACCCCATATAAATTGTATTAGTAGTTCGATCAACTAATAGTGAGACAAGACAATTCTAGTAGAGATATATTGAAATTTTGGTATGACACTTAGATTCCAAGGTTTGTCCATTTGATTAATATGATACATTTTCAAATAATTCAATTTATGTTTGGTTTGGATACAAGATGAATATTAGATTATTGTTAGAATTTCTCTTTTCCCATGATAGTATATATGATGATCATCACTATTAAGCTCATTTAAATAATGATCCCCTCATAGTTATTCTCTCAGTACTTTACCACTAAGATAATAATCATTTTCACTTTCAATTTTAAAAGTATCATACTCATACAATTAACATATATTTTCTCAAATCTCATCAATGGTTATCATATGAGTGAAAACAACTCAAAGAGTTATTACCACCTTGTGACCCATAATCTACTCATACAAGTCTTGTGGATTACCTATCATCATTCTTCACAGTGATGATGTGACTCTCCCACTAAAAATAAAACCCATAGGAAAATATTATATATAATATCCATGCTAAAGGTGAAACCCTCAGGTAAAATTTTTATGAGAACTAGTTCTTTTTAGAGATTTATGATGGTGTGGAAAGTGAAATTATTTGTACTTTTGGCTTCATGAGTTTTATACTCACAATGATTAACATACCTCAATTTTGGGTTTTAATATATAGATTTGTCTTGCATATAATAGTCAAAAGAGCTACCACTTCCTTCCTACTATATGCATGAGTGAGCCTCATGGTTTACTTATCTTCATGTACCATGACAATATGCACAAGCTCATAGATAATCAAATCCTTAATTCAAATTCTTTTTTAACATCATTTCCATCCATTTTCATTCCACAACATAAATTAAACACATCAATAATTTATACAATCATTCATAAATCACATAAATCTTAATTATATAAATCCTAGATATCAATTTAGCCTAACATTCTAAGATGATTTAATAAGGTACATGAGAAGAAGTCCTCATGATAATCTATGATAAAAACCCCAAACTCATCTTATTTTATTTGATTTTTTTGAATCTATCTAGAGAGGGGTGGTTTAGAGTTGTAGCCTACAACTTTATGCTTTAACATTTATCTTGGATCTCTTGCTTGCTCATGGGTGTCCTAGAGAGTGTGAAAATTTTTCCTTTGGTTGTTGTTGTGCTTTGCTTTTGGTATTGTGCATGAAGAATATGAATAATTGAATTTTTGCTCTCACTTTTCTGTTATACTCTGTAATTTTGGTATTTGTCTAAGTAGAAAGTCATAGTTTTTTGAAGAAGTCATGACACTTGTCTTACTCTCTTGAGCATGAGGTCATGATTCTAGAAAGTGTCCTTGACTTGTGAATGCCTCTTAATATTTATATCATGCAAATTTGTTTCATTGGAAAGTATCTACAACTTATGTATTTTGTTTCTACAATACAAAGTCTCAATACTAGGAATTAATGTGACTTTGGTATTAAACTTTCTTTTGTATCAAATGATCATGGTATTAGGATTGGTCGTTACTTTGGCTTTTATCTTTCTCGTGTATCAAATGGCCATTGTGCTGGAAATGATTGTGGCTTCGGCTTTAGTTTTTCTTCTATATAAAATGGTTGTGCTAAGAATGGTCGCGGCTTTGGCAATTAGCTCATAGATCCAAGTCACATCTTTGCTTCTCTTAAAGGCAAGGATCATGGGAAAGTGGCAATGCTCGACAAATGCTTTCCTACAAGAAAATATTGATTTAGCTAGGGAATTATAGTTAGGGATCAATCCCTAGCTAAATTGCGAGGGATTAGCTAGGGAATAGCAAGGGATTTATGATTTTTCATTGAAAAAAAAAAATAGCAACGGATTAGTGACGAATTAGCGATGGAAAAATTTTTCGTAAATTCTGCTTAAGAAAAGCGGGGAATTTAGGGACAGATTTAGCGACAAATTAGTGATGAAAAATTTTTGTAAATTCTGCTCAAGATAAGCAGAGAATTTAGCGACGGAAAATTTTCGTAAATTCTACTCAAGAAAAGCGGGGAATTTAGCGATGGATTTAGCGACGGATTAGTGACGAAAAATTTTCGTAAATTCTTCTCAAGAAAAGTGGAGAATTTAGTGATGGATTTAGCGACGGATCAGCGATGGAAAATTTTTCTAAATTCCACTCAAGAAAAGCGGGGAATTTAGCGACAGATTTAGCGATGAAATATCCCTAGCTAATAAAATCCTGAACTTTGAGACGGATTTTCCCTAACTAATAATATTATAGATCTATAATTTATATATCCACATGTCATGGAGCTGGATAGTTTTCATGTCTTTGACTTAAGTAGTTTTGTCTTTGTATCTTTCTATAACATTAAAATCATGGCCTTAAAAAAACCAATGTTCTGACTTGAGAATACAAAACCTTAATAAAGATAAAGTCATGACACTGGGATGTGGCTATGACTTTTAGCATTAGACAAATACTTGATTATTATGATATGATATAATTGTTGTAGCTATTTAATTATTACAAGATTAATATGGCTATAACATTATGTTAATATCATAGCCAAAAAGAATATATTACATAGTCAAAGGATTGTGCTAGCAAGGTAGAAGAGTCGTGGAAAATAATGATTGATATAACTAAATAAGTATAGTTTCTGCCAATAATGGATACCAAAAGCATATGATTTTGGTATCCATATTAATCATAAAAATCCAAAGTCTTTAAATAGATCTGATTATAATCTTTTTTCATACTTATTTATCTATTAAACATTGTGGAGAGTTTATATATTGAACATTGTGGAGAGTTTGGTTTTGTCATTGAGCTTATGATGAGCATTTTCCTTCTATACCACCAAAGTTGTGGTATTGTATTTGGACATAGATTTTCTATTAAACTTCTGATAAACAATTTATATTTGTAATACCAATGTTAGGGCATTGTGTTTATCCACAACATTTTCATTGAGCTTTTGATGGGTATTTTATTTCTATAACACCAAAGACATGATACTATGCATGGCCATGGCTTTGTCATTATTATGATGCTTCAAAAATTTTGTCTCAACCATGTCTTACTCACTTGTTTCATTTGCTTTCTTGATGTTGCATGTATTAGCTTAGATTCTTTTAGAGTTAGCTTTGAAAAATATCACACCCTCATAGTAGTCATCTTCTTAATCTTCATCACTTTCATAACTCTAAAGTAGCTCTTCAATCTCATATTCCTCATCTTTATCACGTTTATAGCTTTAAATTTATTCTTCCACATAATATGCCTCTTCTTCATCTAGCACGTGGTCCTCTACAAATTTTTTTTTAAGTTGACTTTTGTTGCATTATAGTATTGAGGTAATTTTATACTCTTAAATATCTCATCTCATCATCATCTAGACTCCATAGAACTTTATAAAGATTAAACTTTACTTGTTCTTTTTCAATATAGAGAGTGAATTACCATCTTGGCATCCATAAGGGTTTGTCCAATAGCTAAAAATGGTCATCCAAAGATCAATTGTGCATGAAAACTTTCCTCCATATCCAATACAATAAAATCTATTGGAGAAGTAGAGATATTAACCTTGATCAAAATATCTTTGATAGTACCATCCATATGTTTAATTGTCTAGTTGAACATTTTAAGTAAGAGAAAGGTTGGAGTAAATTTTTCAATATTTAACCTTTACGTAATTGACATGAGCATCAAGTTCATACAAGATCTCAAGTTGCATAATGCTTTACGAAATATGCGATCCCATATTGAACAAATCATATTAAAACTTTTGGGATCCTTCAATTTTCTCGAAAGTATTCATTAAATAATTGTACTATACTTCTCAATCATATTCATGATCTCGTACCTCTCTAATTTCTTCTTTCTATTTATGATATCCTTCATAAATTTAAAGTAATCCTATATTTTAGCTAGAATTTAGGCAAACAGTATATTTACTTCTAGTTTCTAAATTATATTAAGAAATTTGTTAAACTATTCATCCAATTTCCACTTCCTAGAATGAAGAGAAAATGGAAGATTAATCAGAAAGTTATTTTTAGTTACATCCTGATTTACCATTTTTTCATAGCCTTGGAAAACCTCAATTCACTCATCTACTTATTTGCTTCTTTCATTTATAGATGGGAGTAAGAATTGGGTTTGTACTTCCACTAAATCACATCTTTGTAATATGTCATAGTGTTGTAGTCTTCAATATAGAAAAAATCATAGATAGAGCCACAACTTTTGAAAAAATTGTAGTGGAAGCCTCGAAATTTAAAATATTTATAGTGAGTGCCATTACTTTTGGAAAAGTTGTAGCTCAATGAGTTCTAGAATTTTTAGATTCATTTCATACTATTTGTTATCCTTCTAGCTCTTTTCTACTTTGAATTAATATCGATCAACATTTCTTTAAGTTTGCCTTAGTATCACTTGATAATTCAATAACTTTTTTTTCTTGTATTAATAATATCAATTCTCTAATTTGATTTTTTATATTTCTCATTACCAAACTTATGTGATCGAATCTTGCTTCCAGCCTCTCTATCAATTTAACTTGGTAATCAATTCTTTTTTGTAGTTCTATTAAAATAGCATTCAATTTATCCTCTATTGCTAATTTTTCTTCTCTTCATAAAAGTTGATAATTTGAGCTTGATTCTCCTTGATTATTATAGCTCACCTAATTATTCTCAAAGTTTCTTGGAGCTTACCTAATATTCTATAGCCCACTCTCATTTCCTGTGAAATCCCGAAAAAAAAGAGGAATAAATAACTAACATAATTTGATTTCTGAAAAAAAAAGGGCAAAATGGTAATTTTTATATAAGAGAAAATAACCTGAAAATTTTAGAGCCATAATGATAAAATGGATATCGTTATTGAATTCATCTTGGAAAATATAGCTACGATATCAAATTTTGTTAAATTCTGAGAAAATCAGAATTTGTTATATTTTTAAATAATTAAATAATTATTAGAATATTTAAAAAAAATTCAACCAAAACACCATGCCACATCATCCGCACGTGGTTGTGTCTGCGTGGGCGGTCCATCGGCTGTCCAGGTGGCAACCTAAAAAAAATTATCAATATTATTAATTAATGATAATAAATAAATAAATAAATAAACATCAAGAATCCGAATAATGGGAAGAATGCTGAAAAAAAACATTCCGCGCCAGAGGGAGAGAGAGTACAGAAAAAAAAATATCGGTGAATCTTATTTTAATCGTAACGGAGTATTCTCGAATTGGAATGAAATAGTCCAAGAACTAAAGTTACTCTACACAACGAGATCTTCATATTTAAATCAAATTTATAAAGTTTCTACGAAATTTTCTGAAAGGTAGCAGTTTTCTCTTATTAGAATTTCTTTCTATTTAATGGTCATAAATGATCATGTTTTATATTTCAATTCGAATTGTTAGAAATTTTATTGGAAATAATTAATTGGTAAAAAGTTCGGTATTTCGTTTAGTAAAAATTAGTACATGATAATTTGGATTTGGATTGTTAAAATTATGTCTGTAAAATGGGTTAAATTGGAAATGGTATAATTATATTTCATATGCACGAGAACATTCTATATACATGGGTGAGTGCATGATATATATATATATATATATATATATATATATATAAAGGTATATGGATGGTATATAGATAACTCGAATTGAGACAATGTCCAGACTGAGTGCGCATGATTTTATTTGGAACATGGTTATTATAGATTGCAAACTCAAATTTGGACAACATCCAAGTAGAGTTATGGCAGTATTTATTTCTCATAGTAAATCCAAGAAAATCATATTTTATTCAGATAAATGTCCAATATGTTTTTCGGAGGAAATCCGGTTTTTCGGAATATTTTTCAGGTACATGTCCATAATTTTTAGATAAATGTTTATGCCCATATTCAGATAAATGTCAGATATGCCCATATTCAGAAAATAAGATGAGACAACGTCGATGGATAGAGTATCTAAAAGATTATAATTTTACTTTGTATTACTATCCATGTGAGGCAAATATGTACTTTGTATTACTATCCATGTGAGGCAAATATGGTGACTGATGCACTTAGTCGAAAGTCACGATATGCACTAGCTAGTATAGCATCGCGGGAATGGAATATGCTTGAAACTGTGGGACCATTCAGCTTACAATATAGCAGTCAAAGTTAGGGTGTTATCGGGAGTTTAGTAGATATACCTTCGCTTTTAAATAAGGTGATTGAGATGTAGAAACAAAATGTAGAAATATTATCTATAAAGAACCGAGTAAAGACTGGTACGTGCAATGAAGGTTGGGCTATTCATATGGATGGTAGTCTTCTGTTTAGGGGACGGATTGTGGTTCCCCAGATAGTGTAATTGAGAGAGGAGATTCTTAAATAATTTCACCGTTCTCATTTTACAATGCATCCAAGTGGCACAAAGATGTATAATGATCTTCGTTGCCAGTATTACTGGAATGGGATGAAGAGACATATTGGGGATTTTGTTCGACGATGCCTCATGTGTCAGCAAATAAAGGCTGAGCATCAAAAGACAGCAAGATTACTCAAGCCTTTGGAGGTAGTAGAGTGGAAATGGGAACATATCACGATGGATTTTGTGACTCACTTGCCACAGACATCACGAAAATATGATGCTATGTGGGTAATTGTGGACTGGCTTACAAAGTCCACACATTTTCTAGCAATGCGAATGACGTTCACATGCGAGGAATTGTGTAGGTTTTACATATGAGAAATTGTCCGATTACATGGAGTGCTAGTATCTATTGTATCGGACAGAGATCCCCAATTTATGGCTCATTTTTGGAAGAGTTTTCAGAAAGTAATGGGAATACAGTTGATAATGAGCACTGCTTTCCATCCACAAACAGACAGTCAGTCAGAAAGAACCATACAAGTTTTGGAAGATATGTTGCGAGCATGTTTTCTAGATTTTAAGGGTAGATGGGAAGAATATTTTCCTTTGGTCCTGTTTGCCTATAACAATAGTTATCATGCAAGTATCCAAATGGCACCATATGAAGCATTGTATGGAAGGCCATGTCGATCTCCAGTTTGTTGGGCTGAGGTGGAAGACTAATCGATTATGGGTCCAGATGTGATTAGAGATGCCTCAGAGAAAGTAGTTTTGATACGACAATATCTTCTTACAGCACAAAGTCGAAAGAAATGTTATGCTGATAAATGAAGATGACCACAGAAATTTGAAGTGGGAGATCATGTTTTCTTGAAAGTGATTCCAAAAAGGGGAGTAATCAGATTTAATAAGCGTGGAAAGTTATCACCAAGATATATTGGGCCTTTCAAAATACTCTAGAAGGTGGGTTTGGTTGCTTATCGATTGGTATTACCGCCATATTTATCTAGTGTCCACGAAATATTTCATGTCTCTATGCTTAGAAAATATATTTCTGATCTAACTCATGTAATGGATTGGGGCGAACTAGTTATTGATGCAGATGAAACATTTAAAGAAATGCCAGTGTGAATCATTGATAGTCGCGATAAAGTTTTGCGACGCAAAACTGTGAGACTAGTAAAAGTGATATGACAGCATTAAGGAATAGAAGAAGCAACATGGGAACGTGAAGACACGATGCATGTTGCTTATCCTTTTTTATTTGAAAATTAAGGTATGTTTTTATAGTAATTTAATAATTATTTAACTTCAGAATATGTTTATAAGTGCAAAAATATAATTGTGAGAATTTCAGGATGAAATTCTTTAAGGAGGTGAGAATGTGAAATCCCAAAAAAAAGGAAAAAATAACTAGAATAATTTGATTTCTGAAAAAAATGGGCAAAATAGTAATTTTGCAATAAGAGAAAATAACCTGAAAATTTTAGAGTCATAATGATAAAATAGGTGTCATTATTGAATTCGTCTTGGAAAATATTACTACGGTGTCAAAGTTCGTTAAATTCTAAAAAAATCAGAATTTGTTATATTTTTATTTAATTAAATAATTATTACAATATTTAAAAAAAAATTCTCAACCAAAAGACCATGCCATGTCGTCCGCACGTGGCTGTGCCTACGCGGGTGGTCCATCGGTTGTCCAGGTATCAACCTAAAAAAATTATTAAAATTATTAATTAATGATAATAAATAAATATATAAATAAAAAGAAACTTCAGGAATCTGGAAAATGGGAGGAAGGCTGAAAAAAAAAATGTTTCGCGCCAGAGGGAGAGAAAGTAGAAAAAAAAATATTCGTGAATCTTCTTTTAATTGTAATGGGTTATTCTGGAATCGGAATGAAATAGTCCAAGAACTAAAGTTACTCTACACGATGAGATCTTCACATTTATATCAAATTTATAAAGTTTCTGTGAAATTTTCCGAAAGGTTACAATTTTCTTTTATTAGAATTTCTTTCTATTTAATGGTCAGAAATGATCATGTTTTATATTTCAATTCAAATTATTAGAAATTTTATTGGAAATAATTAATTGGTAAAAAGTTCGGTATTTCGTTTAGTAAAAATTAGTATAGGACGAATTGGATTTGGATTGTTAAAATTATATCTGGAACATGGGTTAAATTGGAAATGGCATAATTGCATTTCATATGCACGAGAACATTCCATATACATGGGTGCATGTATGATATATATATATATATATATATATATATATATAAAGGTATATGGATGATATTTAGTGAACTCAAATTGAGACAACGTCTAAACTGAGTTGCACATGATTTTATTTGGTACATGGTTATTATAGATTGCAAACTTGAATTGGGACGGCATCCAGGTAGAGTTGTGGCAGTGTTTATTTCTCGGAGTAAATCCAAGAAAATCATATTTTATTCGGATAAATGTCCAATATATTTTTCGGGGGAGGTCCATATTTTTCGAAATATTTCCAAAAAAAATAAATATTTTTTTAGATATATATACATATATAATCATATATATTCCAAATATATAATATGTCACACTTGCTTCAACTTGTGTGTGAGAGTCGATGAGACTCAGGAATATAAGCATATAAATATTTCATTCATAACTACATTCATATAAACATTGTATTTGAATGGGTATTGATATATATTCATGACGTTTTACGTGCACTTAGGTGGGGAGTAACTCTGAAGTTTACCCTACAGAGCTTTGCTCACTCCATTGTGGGACCCCTTTTCAGGTACATGTCCAGGACAGATGACAGATCACATACAGAATCGCACATGTGAAGGAAAGCCAATTGTGGCATAAATAATATGTTGTGTGTTTTCTTTCTTCCGCTGAGCAAATAAAATGTAAAATGAAAAAAAATGTATTGTACATTTGAGAAAATTTTATTTTATTGTACATTGTATTGTATGATGGAATGAATGGGACCCCTGGGGGATGGGGTGTCACATTTCCTCCTTATGAAAATATTTCTTGATTCTTTATATTTGGATGATAATGAAATGAAATATTATAATAAGGTCGAAATACATGTCTTTTGCTTCAAAATCCATTAACATTTTCTATTTGATAAACAATATCTAAATTTGTCATTTTCTATTATTGCAAAATAGTGACTTCTCTTAGTTTTCTTCTCTTTTCCTATTGGATTTTAAGCTTCCATAAGAGAGACTCTATTTATGTTTCAATTATAATGAGCTGATCCAACTCTGATACTTTAATTTGTCTTCTCTCAAAAGAATGATCAGTTGGAGTTTGATAGTTGTTCTTTACTAACTTGTCAAACAAATAGTGTCTCTCTTCCAATTATTTATTCTTAATTGAACTGCTCATGACCACATCAATCATACATCTCATTATATAAAAAAGCCCATTATAGAAAATTTGGGCTTTAATTCATAACTCAAACCAATGTTGAGGGTATTTCCTTAACAACTCTTTAAAATGATTAATGTATCATACAAAGTCTCTTGTTCATTCTACTGGAACTAGTTTATCTCACACTATAATTGAGATGTGATTTGACTTGGAAATAACTAAGTGAAAAATACCATCACAAGTTCATCCCAACTCTTTATAGAGCTACAATATAAATATTAGAACTAATTTTATGTCTTATCCCTTAATAAGAATTGGAATACATATAACCTAATTATATCAAAGCTAACTATATTCATCTTATCTATAACTTAATTATATCAAGGCTAACAATATTTATCTTTACTGCATTGCACAACAAAAATATCAGGACATGCCCTTTCAGATTCTTTGATATTCTACCATTATATTGGTTCTATTGAATCATTACTATCAAACTTGACTTCAAACTAAAACAATTCACTTCTGTTAGTTGCATCTAAACACCCAACTTATTGTTCATTATTATTGGATACCAATAATCTTCCAATGTGTAATGGTCGATGAGTTATTGAAAAATCTTTCTCATCGCCACTTTGAGGTTCTCTATTACTATTAGTTCCTTCATGTGCTCTTTCTTAGCTCTCTATTTTGAAATATCTTTACTAATTCTCTCTATTTCTTGGTATTGAGGAGTTAGCTCAGTCCCAAAACCTTTGCTCATAAAATATGAGTAGAAAAATAAAAAAATGAACAAAAGAATTACAAAACACAACAAAAAGATAATATGACAATCTATTTGATATAGGAAAATTATAAATATAGCACTATCAAAACTACTAAAAAATAACTATCTTTTCTTAGGGATATCACAACAACTTATATTGACTAATCAAACTCTAAAAAAAATTCTGACCATAATGTCAAAAACTTATTATGTATTTATTATGCTACCCAATTTTATTGGTTAGATAGTGTCAAATAAATTCCATGCGGAAAGGGTATCTCATCAAAAGATATCAATAAGTATATAGGTTATACAAGTAGTAAATAAAAAATTCATCCAAATATTGATAACATAGAGATTACATTAGTAGTTTGATCAACCAATAGTGAGACAAAACAATTATAGTACAAAAGATTATTTAAAAATTTAGTATGACTCTTAGATCCTATATTTGTTTGCTTGATTCATATCTAGAGGTGTCAAACGAGCCGGGCCGGCACATTTTAAACCAGCATGATCGTGCTACCGTGCCCGGCCCGGCACGGTTTAAATATAGGCAGGCCCTGCCTGGCCATACAGGCCAGGGCAGGGCCGTAGAGGCTGACCCGAGCGGCCGAGCCCGAGTCCTGAGAGAGACTGAGAGTGAGAGAGAGGTAGGGGCAGGCCGGAGGCCGCACGGACAGGGCCGACATGCAGAATATTGTTTTTTTTTTAATTTATATATTGTAAATTTTATTGCTTAAGTAGTTAAGTGTAGAGTATTAATTATTAAATATACTTTTTATAAAAATGTTAAACATTAAAATTAAATAAAAAAAACAAATTTTAGAAAATTATTTTTTTTTATCAAATTCAAATTAGTTTAGATTTTATTATATTTATTAATTAAAGTTATTAATTTTTAAAATAAAATTTAAATCATAAAAAAAATATTTCAATACATTATGTTAGTAAAAATTAAAATTAAAAAAAAATTAAACAACACAAATGAAAAATTACCAATCATGCATTTGAAACCAATGGTCCGAACAAAACAAGTATAAGTTTCAACACAACGTACAAACAAAGCATATAAATACAATGAATAAAACAACATCGAAAAAAAACAGCAAATCAGCATCAATCCTCAAGCGGCATATCATGAGAATCATCAGCCACAACATCAAGATCAGTATCATATGGATCATCATCATCGGCAATCAACTCCTCCGCCATCGTAGTGGATGTGGATGCGACTGCAGTGTCTGTCCCAGTCCCAGCTCTAGCACGATCATGGATGCTAAACCTCGATTCCTCCCAATCCTTCAAACATGCCAAGGCCTCCACCATATCTGGATGTAATCTCGATCTCCTATCCGAAATCACGTTCACTGCAACAGAAAAAGCAGACTCCGATGCTACGCTCGACACCGGAGGAGTCAGTAGATCCCGTGTCATCCTAGATAACACGGGATAGGTGGACTCATATGATTTCCACCACTGTAATAAATCAAGATTCTTAGTATCAGAATGTGATAGGATTGAGCAGTAATCAGTATCTAAGTACCGAGACAGCTCGCTCCTATGTGATGGTCCACCCCTACGTTTCCCCCTCGCTGGCTGAATGGAATAATCGTCATCTCCGAACAAGGTATCAATGTCCGTAATCACAGTCTCACCACCACCACCACCATACCTAGTATCATAGTATGTGAACAGGTCAGTCAACTTCTCGTAAATGAACCCTTCAGGTGGCTCTTCCAGGTTCATGCACGAGGAAATGAAAGTCATGGTGTTTTCTACCCCTTCCACCTTAGCCCTAGGGTCCATGCATACAGTGAGGCAATAAAGAGATGGAACGGTAGACCAGTACTTCAAGTACTTGGTCTCCATCTCTACAACCATATGGCTAAGCGTCGGGTCAGCTCGATACTTCCTAAACATGCTACTAATGTTGCATATGCACCGGAGTGCAATGCAAGCGGTGGGCGTATAAACCGACGAACACATGTTCGTCGTGTCATAAAATATCTTCAATAATTTTATAAATGAAATTCTTGAAGCCCAGTCAATGTCGTCAATAATAAGTTTGTCACTCTTACTATTGATGTAGTCGGATATCACGTGTTCGTATCCAACACATGATTCCAATATCAGGTACGTGTAATTCCAACGATGTCTCACATCCGATTGGAATTTCTTCTTCTTAAGATTCGTAGACAAACAGAGAGTACCAAACTCTTGTTGTCTGCGAGGAGTGCGAATATACTTGAGTGCATTGCGTATATTTTCAAACGCGGGGGAACACACCTTCATACCCGCTTGAACTATCAGGTTAATCACCTGACACATGCATCTGACATGAAATATCTCTTCTAATGGTGCGTCTCTAATATTCCTAACAAACATATTGATCGCTACTCCATTATTAGAAGCATTATCGAATGTGACACTAAAAATTTTATTTTGAATTTTATATTCCCTAAATATTTTCATCAAACACTCAAAAATATCCGGGCCATCATGAGGATGAAGAATCTCAGTGAATCCTAAAATTTTTTTATTGATTGTCCAGTTAGAATCTACATAGTGACTCGTAAGACATGCATAAGAAGAATCATCGTGACTTATCCATATATCAGACGTCACGGACACCACTCCACTATATACCATAAATTCCTTAATTATTTTTTGTTTTTCTAACTTATATATCTTTAGTATGTCACTCCTAGATGTGGACCTAGGAATCCTACGATAGGAAGGCTGAAAATAAGTCTGCATGATGCGCACTACCCTAGGATCTTCCGAAAATCTGATCGGAAGACCCATCAATGTGATGAGACTGGCCATGCTGTCCCTACCCAACTCGCTGGAGTATACGAAGGGAGTAAACTTTCAGACTGAACTCGATCCAGTCTCAAAAAATGTAGTGCCAAGTTGGGTTTGCCTAGGATCTAAGGGTCCATGTTTTTTGGTGCATAATTCGGCATGCTTCTTAAGGTGCCCAGTCCCACATGAACTCTTGCATGTTAAAAGTCTCATACAATATTTGCACTGTGCCATTTCAAGTTCTTCACCCCTAACATTTTTTTGTGTTATGATTTTAAAATGTATCCAAACTATAGAAGTTCTCCTAGTTTTTAGTTTTTTAGAACTTTGGGGGGAGACGACTGGAGAAACCAAAGTTTCAGTAGCCGCAAAGTCTGTGTAACACTAACATTTTCATTTTCCAAATTTAAATACATGTCAGGTGTATTTGTCATTTTTTATGTTTTTTATTTTTTCCTAAGTTTTTCTAGAGAGAGAAGCTTTAGAGAGAGAAAGTAAATAAAAACGTAAAATAAATTACATGGTAAAAGCAATGAGGTCAGTCACGTGCAAGGTGCACCGCATGAAGCTCTGATGTTCAAAACTCAAGTTGAGTTTCACGAAAATCCAAGCCGAAAGCAAAATCACGAGGCTCGAGAGAGAGATGCACGGTTTATGTGAGAGATAGAAAGTTTTGAGAGGTTTTATGTTTTTGAAAAACATAAATGTTATAGGGAGGGGGGTAGAATTTATAGATTAAAAATATTAATTTTTTATAAAAAAAGATATTTTTTTATATTTTTTTGATTTTTTAATATATAATTAGGGGGCAGAATCATGAGGACCGTTGGATTCTGCCCCCTAGCCGTTGGAGGCGAATCCAACGGCTAAAATCCAAAATTATTTGAAAAATTTTTTTTTCCCGTTGGGATTGGGTCGGGAGTCGGGACCTCGGGTCGGGTCCATTCAGACCCGACCCGCGGGCTTTATGTCGGGAGGGCCCGGGTCACGCCCACGCGTGCCCGCCGCCCGCGTGATACCTAACCAGCACGGGAAGATACCGGGCATGGCACGGGCCCGGGCACGGTTTAAAAACGTGCCGAGCCGGCCCAGGCACGGCCGAACCGTGCCGTGCCTCGTGCCGGGCCGGCCCGTTTGACACCTCTATTCATATCATACATATTCAAATAATTCAATTTATATTAGATTTAAATACAAAATGAAGGTAAAATTAATTCTAGAATGCCTCTTTTCTTTAATGGCATATAAGGTAGTTATCACTATTAAGCTCATCCCAATGGTTGTCCCCTCATAGTTATCCTATCAATACTTTACTACTAAGAAAACTAGCCTAGGTGATATCTTAGAGATTTCCAACAATCTCATGCCCATTTTTTCAAATTGGCCACCCAAGCTTTGATCTCGTGCAAAGCTTATTTTCTTGTAATTGTTCAGAAATAACACTTTTTTTCTTATGAAAAAAGTACTTATAAGTACCTTAGCTCAATAATTAATGATGGATGTCAGGATACTATGAAGCCAAATAATATTGGCTATAAATATGTTATCAATGGTAATCTTAGCATATAGATGTTTTAAGTCAATAAAATGGTCATATTTAGTTAAGCCATCTACAATGATCATTTGACAAGATTAATCCTTTAATAAAATCTATTGATCTTTTATTCAACACCTATTGGGAATGGGTAATGGTTGCAGTAAGCTAGCTAGTTTCAAGTAATCCATTTTATACCATTGAAAGATAGTGCATTGTTTTCAAAATTCCTTCACTTCTTATTGAAAGTTAAGCAACTAGAAAATTAGCTTGATTTGGGAAAGAGTATTAATGAACCCAAAATACAAGTTAATCCAACTAAGGAATGAAAAGTTCTAATGATATGTTAGATGAGGAATAAAAAACTTCAATACCCATTTCCAACTTTGTGTGGAAAAATAGGTCAACTAATTTTATCAAAGGGCTTATGTTGTCAAATGGGCATACTATCATCAATGGATTTTGATGTTTATAAACCAAACCCTAGCACTTTGTACAAATTGATGTACTAATTATGTTTGAATCAATTTCTTATAAAAAGGGTATTTTTTGTATCTCCTCTTATAGTCTTTTCCACCAATCTGCAATTGGCATAGAAATGGATGTGTACTAAAATTCAACCACATGTGAAAGAGTCACCAGCTCGATTCTCCAGTCCATTACTAAATTGACTTAAGATATGTGTTACATTTCCAAAGATCATAGGAAGTTATTGAGTTTAGGCTTAGGTGGTGGTTTATTTCTCATACAAATACTTCAGGCTCTTTTGATTTGTGCAAACTATAAATGGTTTACCAAGGAGATATGTGTGTCAATTCTAAATTGACTTGTTGGCTATCAATATTTTTTTTTTCATAAGTAGCAACTACAAAGCTGATCCTTTCAAAGCTTTGATCAAGTATAATATCGGGTGATTGTTTTGAGAGAAAAAAAACAACTCTAATTCATATCTCACTAGCATCATATTCATTAATTAATTATTGAGAAACATCTAGAAGGTATATGACTTGTTGTTTCGGATGATCCTTTTATTCCTATTTCATCCACTTCTATTCCTTCCTATTCATGATGTCGCTTCTTCTCCTTCTCAATTGACTTCTTCTTCACACCGGTTAGTGTTTAAGGAGACATTTTTTAAAATGTCATGTATGTCTTCACCATCAATTTACTACATCCATCTTGTAGAAATGAGAGATGAGAGAGGGGTGGATCATGTGACCCATAAATCCCCCTTTTAGTAATCCAAAATAGATTTTTCAATGATTTAATATTCTTTTATTATGACATACATAAGTATTACTTTATCTTGGTTTATTATAGGAAGATGAAATGAGAGATGAAGTATAGAGATGAATAAGTAGAACCACACCTTTGTTGTTTTAGTTAAGTCCTCTCTTGGTATATGCATGAATGGATTTTTCTATGTTCTATGCCAATGACACTTTTCTCATGTTAGAATCTTGATTATATTCTAAAAGTTTAGTTTTCTCTTTAACTTCTTGAATTTCTTACAATTTAACATATTTGGAAATTGTGACATTTTATTGTTAGCTACTCTATCGAATCGCAACTATTTTCTCCTCACATAATCAATGTTTTTTTCTTTCTTCAAGATTTGAGTAGAATTTGAATATGATAGTTACATTCCCTAGATCTAAGGGTGTGTAGAGGTTTTACCATCTACTCTTCTCAGTTATTTATGAGAATGATGATGCAAATGTATTGAATTTTCATTTGCCATTAAAATTTCTTTTCAAAAAGATGTTGGTAATCTTTGTTCCCCTTGTTCTAGTACAAAAATATATTTATTTTCTATGATTTGATCTTCACCTTCAACCTTTTCACTTATATTCATTGTCTCTTCATCCCTTTTTGCTATTTTTATTGACAACTCATATTTTTCTTGACATCATCATTGAGAAAGTTTGATAGTAATTTTTATCAACCTTTTGTTGGGGCTAAAGGGGTTTGAAAATGAGAGTAGGGATGATCTCGAGATAGTTACATATCACATATATTAGTGATGTGACATAACAGGAGATCAAAATTCGAATCACAATTAGAGAAAATAAAACATAAATTTGTGATTGAGTAATAGTGTATCAACGAATGAAAATATATTTTATGATGGATAATTATCATATTGAATGAGAAATACTATGATAACATGGACTTCATGACTAAGAATTTGTGTCACAATTGAGAAGTAGTGTCACAACATGTAAAATGTCATCATGACTATGAATATAAGTGTTTTTTATCCAAATGATTCCATGAACAATACAAATATAGTAATGACCGAGACATAGCTTTATGACTAGTATGAAATGTTGCGACATAAAAATTATGGTTGTGACTCTGATGTACTATCATAACCTTTCTTTCTCTTGTTCTTGTATTTTTCTCTCTTCTTGTTTCTTTCTATTCTCTCTTTCTTCTGCCTTTTTTCATCAAAATGACAATGCACCTTCATTATTATTGTTGCATCATAAGTGAAAGTTCTACATAATACATGTTGTAATTCTTATGCATGCCATTATGACTTCCAAAAAGCAATAACTTTCATGATTGGTATAAGTCTGTTGTAACTTCCAAAATATATCAAGAGTTATGACTACTCTGTAATTGGACATGACACTTAAATAGATAACCAGAAGAAGATATTGTGGAAAAGATTATTGATGTTTTATTCACTCTTCAAATATACTTTACTTTGCTTGGGTTGCTTCCAAAGAAACATCTTATTTATTTTCTTTTACTTGACTCGACTAGTCTGGACCACCTTTTACTCTCCTTTCATTTAAAAATGTGGTTTCAACTTGTTTATTGTGGAAAAGATTGTTGAATTTTTATTCAATCTTCATACTTTCAGCTTAGTCATTTAAAAAAAATCTTGTTTCTTTTGCCTATGATATTCTTCCTCCATATTTTACTCTCCTTGGTATAGTTTCAACCACTATCCATTAATTACGAACTCTCTTTTAGATTAGCTTTCAAACACACAACATCATAGGAAGTTACTATATTTAAATTGTCTAGTATGGACCACATTGATCTCAATTTGTCGGGAAATAATTTTAGTATTGAGTTGAAGATCAACAACACACTATCTCCTATCTTGAATTCCTTTTTCAAAATATTTGTATCATGTAATTTCTTTGTTTTATCTTTGTATATTTTCCCACTCTTATAGGCATCATTCCTCAACTATTCTAGTTCACTCAACTATATATGTGTTTTTTATGTTGTATTATTCATATAATAATTTAATTGTTTTACTACTCATCATGTATGATGTTCCAATTAAATTGATAAATAAGAAGTCTTTCCAAACACCATTATGTAGGGTGATATATTGTTTGGTAGTTCGAAGGATATTATATATGCCCTAAGGGTTTCATTCAACCACGGTGATTAATCTCTCCTTGAAGCTTCAATTGTTTTTTCAAAAATTTTTTTGAGTTATATATAAAAGATTTCTTATTGCCTATTGAACTCTGAATGATTAGAGAGGGCCTTCATATATTTCGCATCATGCATTCCAAGAAGTGAATCAAATAATTTATTATAGAAATGGCTTCATTCATCACTTATAATATATCTTGGAGCTCTTAATCTTATTAAAATGTGGTTGTGCAAGAAATTGATAATTATCTTGGCATCATTTTTATATGTGGTCACTGCTTTCACCCACTTTGATATATATTCTACTATCAAAATAATATTTTGATTTCCAAAGGATAATGAAAAACTCTTAATATAATCAATTCCCCACAATCAATTACTTCAACATCTTGGATGTTATTTAGAGGCAATACATTCCTCTTCGAGATATTTCCAATTCTTTGACATCTATCACAACTTTTCACTACTTTTTGACAATATTTAATTAGCGTGGGCTAGAAAAATCTAGCTTATAATATTTTCCAGGATGTTTCGCTTCCTCTAAAGTTTTCTTCATATGTTGGAGTGACATTTCATCATGTGGCATACATCTTCTCACTGTTTGTTAGGCACACCTTCTAAATAAAAGGGCATTATTCCATAGATAGTTCTGCACATTATGTAGGATCTTTTTCCTTTACTAAGAATTAAGAAGAGACAAAGTGTTGCAAGCAAGGTAGTTGACATAGTCAACAACCCAATGTAACTATGTTTTTATAAACAATTGCTATTCATCTTTAAAAGCTTTTGAAATTTTAGTTGCAACCCTGATGCCTATCTCAAAAATCTCTATGTGAGATAGGTTATGGACCATCACATTTTTTCTTCCATTCTTATCTTTGATTTCTTTATCAAACTGTTGGAGTAATAACATTGAATTAATCTTGGTTTGACATCTTCTTTCATTATTAAATACTGAATGGAAAAGGATTAGTGTAAATAATCACTTTTTCTCTAATTATGTAGGATTTGAACTTATCACATGTGAACACCATTACTATCAACTCATTTTCAGTTGTAATAATGTTTTCTTGTATTTCGTTCAAGGTCCTACTTGTGCAGTATATAGCCTTGAAAATTATATCTCTTCTCTCAGCCCCAAAACTACTCTAACAACATTGTTGCTTTTATTGCACATAATTTCTAATGGGTCAACCCGCTATGGTATAGTCACTACCAGGGAAACCATTTTCTTTGCATTTAGCTCTTTAGAAGCTTCCAAACACTCTTAATTGAACACAAACTCAGCTTGCTTTTCCAAAAACATGCATAGAAGATTAGCTATCTTTGAAGAAGAATAAAAAGAATAAGAAAAATAAGAAGAATAAGATTATCTATCTTTGCATTGCTAGAGTCTCAATACTTGAAATCTTGGCCTTGTCTATTTTCAAGACTTTGGAGGATACACAATGTTCCAAGACTATTCTCTTTTGCACCATTAAAAAGTATTTTTCCTTGCTAAGCACAAAATTCTTCTTTTTGCACCTTTTAACACCACATCTAAGATCAACACATAGTCTTCAAATGAACCTCTAAATATCAAGTAGTCATCCATGAATACTTCCATTAGATTTTCAATGAGATCCCTAAAAAAGGAAACATATATCTCTAGAATGTTGTTGGAGCATCGCATAGATCAAACAATATCCTTTATAATGTGAAAGTTCCATATGGACATTTGAAAGTCATTTTCTCTTAAATCTTCCATGGTTATAACAATTTAGTTATAGCCTAGATACTCTTCCAAAAAATAGTAATAAGCATGTCTCACTAACCTATCCAATATTTGATCTATGAATGTAAATGGACAGTGATCCTTTCTTGTGCCCTTGTTGAGTTTCTAATAATTTATGCATACCCATCATCCAATAATAGTGTGAGTGGAAATCTACTCCTTTTCATTTTTCACAATTGTCATCCTACCTTTTTTGGCACCACATGGATGGGAAACACTCATAAGCTATTGGATGTGGAATATATAATTCACACTTTTAAATACTTTAGAATTTTTGTTTTCACCACTCATGAGATTCAACCTTCTTTGATGCTCTATTGTTGGCTTTATATTATCATCAATTATAATTTCATGGATGTAGATTAATGGCTTGATTCCCTTTATATCACCTATTAACCATGTGATTGCCTCTATGTATTTTCATAGCTTCATTAATATCCCCTACCTCATTAAGAACATTTGCAACTTCATTTGATTTTTTAATTTTTTTCAAATGTTTTTGCCATCCAAACTTCTTTCTAAGAGCTTCTTTTCATAAAGTGTATGAACTGGCCACTAAAAGTAGGGATCAAACTCTTTTAGTCTTTGATAGCTTGCCTTGTTTGCATCTAGAAACTATTGACTTCTATAAATATTAAATTTCACTTGTTCTTCACTTACTCAAAGGGTCAGCTCACTATTCTTCACATTGATTAATGTGATTCTAGTAACCAAGAAAGATCTTCCCAGAATCAATATTGCATCATTCTCTTCTTCATTATCTCATTCTCTTCTTCAATATCTCATTATCTTCTTCAATATCTAATACAATAAAATATATTGGAAAAATTAACTTTCCAACTTTCACTAAGATATATTTAATAATACCTCACAGATGAGTAAGAGATATGTCTTTCATTTGTAATGGGAGTGTCATGGGAGTTACTTTGCCCAAATTTAGTTTCTTCACAATTGCCTAGAGCATCATATTGATGCTTGCTCCCAAGTCACACAATGTTTTTCCTAATGCATGTTCTCCAATCACACAAGGGATAATAAAGTTGTCAGAAGATTTTCATTTATGTTTAAGCTTTCTTTGGATAATAGCATTTCAATTCTCAGTCAAGTTGATAGTCTTATATGATTCTAGTTTTTTCATATTACTTATAATCTCTTTCATGAATTTCACATAATTTGACATCATAGTTAATATCATAGCTAAAGTTTTTTCATATTACTTGAAGCTTCTTCAAAATATTTAAAAACTTTTGAAATTGTTAATCCATCTTCACCTTTATGAATCTTTACAAAAATGGTAATGGTGGAATACTTGGAAATATTATTCTTCCAAGCACAAAATTTTCTTTTCCTTTTAATTTTATCTTCTCTACGTCCACTTCACATTCTCTTCTTCTAGCTTAACTTGTTGCCTTTTCTTCGACTATATCTATTTCCATTGTGACTTCTTTTATTCCTATCATGATGTCTTCTTTTGTCATCACTTCATCTACTCTTGTTTTGACTTTTCCACTTTTAGTATTTTTCCAATTTCTCAAAGTTATGGCCATGCATTTTGGATTCCTTTCTATAACTATAAAATGATTTGGATGATCTTTCTTTCATTTTTAAAACTATCTATTCGATATGAGTTTCAACCATTTTCATTGTGACATCATTGTTGCTCAACTTTGTTTCCATTTGTTCCATTTTGGCATCCATGTTTCTCATCTTTATTTTAAACTGATCTTTTCTATTATTTATGCATTGTTCCTCCTCTATGTTTTAGTTAATAGTACCAAGATATTTTCCTCAATGAATGAAGACTTATTCTCCCCTTAATAGTTAGAGCTTGAAGCTTCTTGCCTATGAAATTAGATTGCATTGCTGAAATTATTTTGAAATGGAGATTGTTGCATATAGGATGAATTACCATAGGAGAAGCTTTCATGGTTCTTTAGACTTGGATGATAATGAGTGGTCACATTGTTGTTGGCTCAGAAGATAAATAAATTATTCGCAATGTATACATCTTCCACTTGGTATGCTTGATATTGACTCACTATTTATTGCCAATGCATATCTGAAATATCTCCTATTATTTATTGTACTTTCTTACCTTGGTTGAAAAATGACTCATAAGTACATCCAACTTCACTTCTATAGTATAAATCTTATCGAGCTCAATAATTTTAGTTTGTCTTCAGCTATTGTTCTTTTGGTACGTGCTTAGTAATTATGCTTGGTTGACTCTTAAAAAGTACATTTATTACAAGAAAATATCGATTTAGATAGAGAATTTTAGCTAGGGATCAATCCCTATCTAAATTTCAAGGGATTAGCTAGGGAATAACAAGGGATTGATAATTTTTTTTTGAAAAAAAAAACAGCAACGGATTAGCGACGGATTAGCGAGAGAAAATTTTTCAAAAATCTTGCATAAGAAAAATGAGGGATTTAGTGACAGATTTAGCGACGGATCAGTGATGGAAAATTTTCGTAACTCTGCTCAAGAAAAGTGGGGATTTTAGCGATGAATTTAGTGATGGATTTTCCCTTGCTAATAAAATTCTTGATTTAGTGATGGGTTTTCCCTTGCTAATAAAATCCATATATTAGCTATGGATATAGCAAGCGAATATCCCTAGTTAATAAAATTCATAAATTAGTGATAGATTTAATGATGGAATTTTTCTAGAAAATAAAATTCTTAATTTGAGATGGATTGAGAGATGGAATTTTCCTAACTAATAAAATTTGTAATTTAGCGATGAATTTAACGACGGATTTTCACGAGCTAATAAAATCCGTAATATAGCGACGAATTTTTCCTAGCTTATAAAATCTGTAATGCTACGGATTTAGCGACGGTATTTTCCTAGCCAAAATTTAATTATATAATTTTTTTTATTTATTATTTGTTTTAATATTTTATTTAATTTTGTTTATTACATATATGTTATTGGTCTATAGATGATCAATCCTTGAAACATACATTCTCCTCATAAAATCATAAAAAATTATATTATAAATAAATAATTTAAAAAATATCAAAATACAAAAAACAATTATATATATTAATAAGGACTAAATTAACTATTTTTATGATGTATTAATTTTTTATTATATTTTACAAAAAAAATTTCTAAGATTTTAAAATAAGAAACTTAAAATTTTGTATTAAATTAACTTATTTGGCCGGAGGAAACATTGTATATTTTGGGACTTTGAAACATTAGTAAGTTGAAATTATTTTTTAGAAACAGACAAAAGTTGAAGGTTCATTTTGAAATGCATATTTAGTAGAAGAAGCATCATCATTTTGTTCTTATTATTTTGAGGATCATGTCAATACAAAGAATATAAATGTGCAATGGAATTATGAAGATCATGTGATGGCAGAAGATTCTATGGGAAAACTATCTATCTTCAAGCACCCTGGAAGAACATTTGGAAAATCAATGAAATGATGTATGACAGATGAAGAGTACAAAGCAACCCGTAGCTATGTTTTACTTAATTATGAGTAGGTTGCACCATATATTGAGTATGTATACCCAAAATGGTTGCAAGTTTAATCATAGTTTAATTTTATCTTTAATAGGAATTATTAAAAACTAATATGCATTTTTCTCTCTTTTTTTATTTGTGCAGTATTTATGTTGAACAATTAAAATATAAGTATCCAACAATTTCCAGCAATGATGTCATTATATGCTAGAAACTGAATTTGCGAATTGGTTAAAAAATTATGTGAGAATTATTAAGTTTTATATTTTTGAATTATTTAATTTATTAGTATCTTTTATTTGTTAAAATCATTTTTTTAATTTATGTCACAGGCAATTGATCCTTCAAATGGCAATTCAAATATTTTCATTTCGAATCTAAGTAAAGGCTCATTTAGATATGTGACAATCTATCCTAGGTATTTTGTTAATGTATATAAATTTCACAAAATCGGGCATGGTTCTTATAAAATAATACTGATTAGTGGTGTATGCATTAAAGGCTCAGATTATAGTACAGATGAGATTGATTATTATGATCAACTCAAAGAATTTATTGAGTTGGAGTATCCTAGACTCGAAAATAATAGGATTGTATTATTTAAGTGTGAGTAGTTTTATCCTACATGAAATGTGGGCACAAAGATTCATTCAGATTATAAGCTAGTAGGTATTAACTATAAACAATATATATAATTGATATGAGCAATTTATTATGGCAATTCAAGCCACTCAGACATATTATTGTATATATCTGAGTTTATCTCGTGATAAGAGAGATTAATGGGTGATTTGCAAGATCGAAGCACAATCAAATTTTGAAGTATCAACATTGCAACAAAGAAGTACATACATAAAAATTGTATCGGCATTACAGGAAGATGACATAAATAATATTGAACCTTTAAATGTAGATGAAGATCCAGAAAATTTATGTGACTCAAATGGTAGCACAATAGAAATTGAAGATGATCAATTTCTATCTGAAGATGAGTTCGAACTTCTATCGGAATCAAACGAAATATCAAAAGATCCATTGGAGGATGACAGTGATGCAGATAATTAAATTTTTATAATTTTATCATAAATTTAAACTATCAAAGACATTTTTTATTTTGTTGAAATCTATCGGTGTGTTTTATTCAAAAATGCATGCATGTTCATCATATCCCTATTTTTTGTTCTATGTTTTATTTTGTGCAGTAGATGGTGCCCAAAGGACATGGCCGTGATGGAGGTGGACATGGACACAGAAATAAACCAAATTCATCTAGTATGTTTCATCATGTTGCAGGATCAGTACCATCTCATAGCAATCATATCATGACTTCGACATCACAATCACCATCCCCATTTCTATCACCATCACCATTTTTGAGACTTATACTATCATCTTTATCAGATGTAAGCCTACCACCCATTATGCTTCCTACACATACTTTTGATCCATCTCTATCTTCTACACCACATTTTACACCGATTGTTCCCCCATTTATAATACTAACTACATCATCAAATGTTGTACCTTCCTCTATAGTCAGTGTAAAGTTAGAAATTAAGATTATTGATGAGAGGTAAAAGAAATATTTAAAATGAATTGAAAAAAAAATCTGATGTTCCTGTCAGTGGTTTTTTTAATATTGTTATGATTTGCTTGTTTTCTATATTATTTATTTATTTGTACAATTTTATTCTATCTCACAAGTGTTAGAATATAATTACAAAGGCTTTCAAAAAATGGATGATTCTAAAGCTTTCTCCTAGAAGACAGTTTCTGAATCGACAAAAGAGTCATATTTTAATGACTTTCAGGTGAAAATAACAAAACAAAAGCATTGAAAAATAATTATCTAATTACTTAACTTTTATGTTGGTTATTATTCAAGTAGTAAATAATTATGTTGTTGTTAATATAAATTTTTGTGTTATTTTTCTATTTATAGAATCAGTGCACATGGGCACCCAAATTTGATGGAAAGATAAAGTCATTATGGAAGATCAAATCTGCTCAATGGTATTCTGATTTTGTCCATAAATTAAAGAAAATGAAAGAAATGCCTGATTTTATATCTGAAGAAAATTAGCCCGAGTAGCTTAATTATTGGGAGGAGCTAGATGTGAAGAAAAAATCAGATATTGCCAGCAAAAATCGACGAAGTGAGGTAGCTGGACTAGGCACAGAAATCTGTCGACACACTGGAGGTTTAAAATCAAGTATTGAGCATACTCAAAATTTGGTACAAATTTAAAATTCTAAACATTTCTATATTTTGTGGTAGCCTAATAGTCCAATAAAATAAAATCTCTGCATGGTTTTATTAATTTTGTTAATTTTTTTTATCATTTATTTTTTTGACTTAATAAAAACATATTTTAGGTTGGAGAATTGGGTCAAGATCCAAATTTTTATGAGAGTTTCAAGAAGATGTGTGTGAAGAAATTGGATGGTTAGTATGTTGACAACAAGTCTCAGATGATTACTATAAAAAATTGTTATATTAATTAGATTTTATAAAACTAATGTACATTATGAAAATTGTTTTGAATGCAATATATTTATTTTATTTTTTGTATATCTAGAATAGTTTTTTTCTCTATTTTATCTCACGACCTAATGGAGGAACATGTGACAGCTACTCATCAACAAGTTGAGGTTCTATGGATCATCAACCAATTGACTATGATCATATTTATTTGGAGACAAAAGTAGGTCGAAAGAAGTAGTGAGTGTATGAAATCAACTCTAAGGGAGTGGCATTTCGTTGTAGTAGTTGTGCTTCTAATTCATCTGTCTCAGCAATGGTAGATGAGGCGGTCGAACAACAAGTACTAGAAACAAATGAACGTATTATAGTTATAGAGACCGAAATGAAAAAGAAGGATGAGCAGATAACTAATTTGATGGAAGAAATGCAAAAATTAAAGAAATGAATTATGAGATGAAAGAAATTAAAAATATAATGCAACAGTAGATGTCCTATATGGAGTCACAGTTAATGGCATTGGCACAACAGATAACATTCAAAGATTCAGCTGCAGATCCTCGTAGGAGAGGCTAGCATTCCCTACAAAGTATGAGGATGATTGAGTATGAGAATTATATCTGAACTTTTAGTTATTTTTGTCTATGTGTAGCAAATAATTCTGATATTTTTTTTGCAGGTTTCAATTTTTTTATCCTGGTTTTGTTTTTTGCTTTTCTGATTAACCAAATTATGAATCTTTGCAGGACACAATATGTGAGACAAAAGAAAAAATCTTGATTCAAAGCATTCATACATTACCATGTCCTTCCAGTGCATGGGTCCCATATATACCGATTTCAACTTTATCAAAAAGAGGGCTAGCTTATCTTATCTTTATTATTCTAAAAACATTTGTTGCACTCTCTTTATATCTAAACATAATTGTTGGATATCTTTTGGATTTTTGTTGACGCTGTATAACAATCAACTTTAATTTGTGTTTGTTCATGTCTATAATATTTGTTTTTATATATCTATGAATATGTTTTTGTGTCTCTGAATTTTTTGGGTAGAGTTTTAACCTATTATAGGTATGTAAATGCCTATTTTCAATAGTTATAGCAGTGGCAGTGATGGTAGCGGCAGCGGCGGTGGCAGCGCAGGCAGTAGCTGAGGCGATGGCAAATGCAGCGGCAGCACCTGTAGTAGTGTCAAAGGTGGAAGTAGCGGTAGCGGTGGCAGTAGCGGCGGTGGTGGCGGCAGTGGCGGTAGTGCTGGCGGTGGCGGCGGCAACATCGGTGGTGACGATGGCGGCAGCGACGGTAGCGGCAGCAGCGATAGCAGCGGCAGGAGTGGCAACGGCAGCAACAGCAGCTCAACTACAACAAATGTGGTATATACGTACGTACATGATCAATATATACGTACATATAATACTATGGTATTTTATGTGCATATATAATGAGTATATATATGTACTCAGTATATATGTATGCATAATAATATAATTTATATGTACATATACTATAGTAATATATGTAAAAGTGAAATGCAGTATATATGTCCCATACGAAGCTTGTATAAGTACAGACATATTTCAACAAACATTAAGCACCGTGACTCAGACAGCATTTTCGCAGCAGAAAGTTAGTGATCATAGAAGTAGAGGGAGAGAAAGCAACGTCAATGCATTGATAGATTATACTTTATGTACAGTCGGTAGATACATTAATTAATAAGAAGAAATATATTTTTTGTTATTTTTTTGTTTTAGTTATTTAAAATATTGTATTAGAATAAGTTATTAAATGAATTTTTTTTGTTTAATTTAAAAGTTTCATTTATAGTTTCCGTTTTTATAAAATTTAATTTAAAAATATTAAATTATATATTTTAATTTTTGTTGAAACTGTATGACAATCAACTTTAATTTGTATTTGTTCATGTCTATATTAACTATTTTTATATATCTGTGAATATGTTTGTGTTTCTCTGAATTTTTTGGGTAGAGTTTTAGCCTATTATAGGTATGTAAAAACCTATTATTGGTGGCGGTAGCTACCACAGCAATGGTAGCAGCGGAAGTGATGGGTAGTGGCAGTAGCGGTGCTAGAAGTGGCAGCGGTGATAGTGGCAGCGGCGGCGGCGGCGGCAGCGGTGATAGCGGAGGCGGCAATGGCATCAGCGGCATCGGTGGTAGCGGAGGCGACAATGGCATCAGCGGCATCGGTGGCTGCCCCGGCAATGGTGACAGCACCGGAAGTAGCCGTAGTGGCAGGGGCAGCAAGGGCGGCAGCAACAGAGGGAGCAGCAGGAAGTCTTATTATGGTTAATCATACCTCCTTAGAATATTCATCAAGAATGCAAGGTTTGATTTTCATGTGTTTGAATATAGTTCCAACTAATGGATTTTTTTTTGTTCCAATCTAAAAATAGTACACACTACCTTAACAAAGAGAAAA
Organism: Sapria himalayana; assembly: GCA_029783825.1. Classification (NCBI taxonomy): domain Eukaryota; kingdom Viridiplantae; phylum Streptophyta; class Magnoliopsida; order Malpighiales; family Rafflesiaceae; genus Sapria; species Sapria himalayana. The sequence goes on along the minus strand of JAREIK010001014.1, from coordinate 689,284 downwards.
AAAAAACAAGTAATATACATTTTCATAAATTTTTTTATAAAACCATTTAAAAGTTGGAATGTGAATTTTGTGATAGCATTGAAATGCATTATCACATTTTTTTTTCAAGAGTGAGTTTTGTAGCATAATTTGGGAGTAAATAAAGTAGCGGAGAAGAATGTCTAATTGAATATCTTCACTAGCAAGTGCCTTGAAACATATGAAAATAAAATATTCCAAAATGTCCCAAAAAACATCATTCAAAAAGTAGTATTTGTTACCACTTTCTATCGCATCTAGATTAAAAGGAATAAGAGGGTCCAAGAGGAAAAAAAGAAGAATGTTGAAGTAGTTATAATGAAACCCAAAATATGGTTATATATTGTATTTGAATTTATTTTCCATAGTTTTCAGTTATCATAGCATATACAATATTTTGATATAGTGTAGTCTTTACTTTTCAAAAGGAAATTTAAAGGTTGACATGGAAAGCAATGATAATTAACAAAGGAAAGTTGTTTGGATTTTCCTAACTAATACAAATGATAGAAATAACATTTATTTTCAAATGCACTAAATGCAACCATACATATTGTTATGAATTTATTACTCTACCTAATTTAATTGGCTAGGTGATATCCCAAAAGTTTATTAACAAGAGTATCTTGTAATTTGAGATCCACAGTACATAGATTGTACAAGTAATTATAAACTTTTGTCCATATATTGAATTCATTAAATTGTATTTATAGTTTAGATATTCAACAAAATATAACTCTTTTTTAGTATACTGGATACTTAGATTGTTAAACGAGCTTTGGTCTAAGGTTTATTTATTTAATTTATGTGATGCCATTAAGTCGTTCGATATATATTATGTTGGATACAAAATAAAAGTTGGGGCATTATGTAATGACTTATTGCCCTAATGACATAAAAGGTGGTTGTCATAATTGAGTCATTCTAAATGATGATCCCCTTGTAGCTATTCTCTCAGTACATTACCACTAAGAGAATGTTTTATATAATATCTATCTCAATCAAGAACTAGTATCTCTAAGATGTGTATAATGAATTGATATATAAAGTTGTTCCCACTTTCCGCTTTATAAGCATCATAATCATGATGATTTACATACCCATATTTTGGGTTTGAGATATAAGTTTATCACATGAATCAATTTTAACAGTGCCATCACTATCTTTCTATTGTATTCATGAGCGAGTTTCATAGTTTACCTATTACTATCCATCATAACAATCTCACACATATCAATCATTAGTAAAAATTCTAATTTAAGTTCTATTTAGTCATCATTCATCAACATCCATAACATAAAATAAATCAAACCATTAATCCATTCCTAATCCAAACTAATTTTATTATATACTTAAAATCATACAAACTCTAAACCATGCTAATTTTATATAAATTTCTGAATTTATCTCTAAAAGAGAGGAGTTTGAGAGCATTGCCCCATAACTTTAGATATTGGCATAAGTCGTACATCCCTTGCTTACTTATGAAACTCCTAGGGAGAAAAAATTCCCCCCTATGATTTTTCATTGTTGTGGATTTACTTGTTGTGTGAGGGAGAGTGAGAAAAATGAGAGATCCCTCGATATTTCTCTAACATTTACTTTTATACTCAGATAATTTTATATTACTCTAAGTAGGAAATCATGAATTTTAGAAGAAAGTCATAACTTAGGTCTTCATATCCTCACCTTGAGGTTATAACTCTAGAAAATAGTCATGATTTTATTTATTATTTTGACCTTTTAGTAACACAAAGTCATGACAATGGTAATGAGCATGACTTGGACCTAATCTTTCTATAACACAAAGTCAAAGTGTTGTGCAATGGCCATGACATAATGCATTTTTCTATATGTTGTCTATAGAAGGCTATGTTGTTATTTGGGTGTATGACCTTTCCACTTGGCTTGCATGTAGAAGTTGCATCTATACTTTCCTTTGAGGATAAGAGTCATGAATTAAAAAAAACATACTTAGAGCAATGTCTTATGTAATATTGAATGTCCCAAAGATGTAGTTTTGAATAATTGTCTCAACTTTGGCATGAGTACTTGTGGCTTTATAAATTTTTGTAGCTCAAAAGTTATGACTTTGTAAAACTACCATGATTTTGATTTGAGACTACCGAGCCTAAAGTCATAGTTCTATCAAATTTGTAATGACCTTGAGCACTAGTGGGATACCTTGCTATTTTGAATGAGAATTATTATCATTGTTATTAAAATTTTACTAGCTAAGTATCAATGAGATTTCATGATAATATCACATCCAATGAGAATGTATTATAGAGCAGAAAGATTGTGCTAACAAGTTAGTAGGGTCATGAAATATAAAAATTACCACTAAACATTGAGGTAAGGTTTCAGCCAAGAATGGATGAAAAGACTATGAGAGACTTATGAATCTATCTCTTCTTCTAAACACCTCCAAAAACTCATTGATTTCATGACTATTTATCATTATTCTCAAAAACACAACAAATCATTAAATCAATATATATTATTTTTATTTCCATGTGTATATATTATTATTAATCACCAAAATATCCAAGAATATTTGGTAAATTGAATACTAAATAAACTTATACACTAAAATAATTACTCATCTCCTAGCAATAACATTAGCTTCCAAAACAAATATGCACCATCACAATGAATTGAAATGACTAAGTTTGAGTTTCATAGGATCTATAAATAGTGGAGCTACTTCAAGTGGTCATATTTATAGTCACTGGAGGGTTTGAGTTCTATGACTATACTTGTAGGTCATTGAATGTATGTATTTATTTATATGGTGGATATAAGTGTTTATTACATCACACTTGCATATAATAATAGTTATTGGCCTCTCAAGAAGTGTTATGCTTAATATCCATAGCTAGACCATCAAAGTTTCTTTAACTCCATTGGAGATCTTGGATGTCCACATAATATTTTCAATATATTAGTTCACCTTCTTCTTGTTGGTCTTTTTATTTAGCATTTATTCAACTACACTTATCCTTAAAGCAATTCTTTCATTTGTTATTCTAGTGTTTATTTAATGTCGTGGCTCCTTCTTTGATGCTCTAGTGTCCCTTTTAATTATTGATCTCCAAAGTTGTAGTGTTGAGTACTATCATGGCTTTGCCTTTGAGCTTGTCTTTTATTTTTTGTTTCTATAGTTCAAAAGTCACAATGCTATACATAGTTGAGGCTTTCTCTTGAACATTCTTTTTTTCCTTTTCTTTTTGTAACTCCAAAGTCATGACACAGTGCATAGCCACAACTTTTTCTTTTTGATTTTGATAGTCATATTCATTATATATTACCAAAGTCATGGTGTTGCGCATAAATGTGACTTTTGTCTTCTATCTTTCCTTGACCATTTTCATTTTGTATCACCAAATTCATGGTGATGGGCACAACCATGTTTTTCATTGTTTGCACTTTCATGGACTCTATCTCAACCTTGTCTTTTTCTTTAAATGACTCTTCTTCCTTAAAGTTATCATAAAAATCCTTAGATGTCGTAACTTTGGAAAATGCATCAACCTCATAGCATTCATTATTCTCTATTATCTTATTTTTTTAATTCCAATATAATTTTTCATATTCTTTATATTGCACTCACAATTTTAGAGGTGTGCTTCTATTCCATAAACTTTAGCACTCTCACAACTCTAATTTTTTTCTTTCAGTCCATATATTTTACCTTCATCTAGTTAATAATCTTCTAAAAAGTCTTTCAATTGAGAATCTACTTTTTGTTGTGATGTGGTATGAAATAGAGTATTGATTCTCCAATATCTCATTTTATAGTCAACTAAACCCATAAGTCATTGTAAAGATTGCACTTTACTTATTCTTCACTGATATGAAGAGTGAGAGTGAGATCATCTTTTTTAATATCAATAAGGGCTTTTCATGTGGTCAAAAATGGTCATTAAAGGCATGTATTGATCTTCTCCCATATCCAAAATAATGAAATCTACTAGAAAAATAAAAATATCAATTCTAATTAATACATCATTAATGATTCCAACTAGTTGCTTGACTGTCCAATCTACCTATTGGAGTGAAAAATAACATCAAGTTAAAATAATTTTGACAAGATTCAATCTTCATGTAATGGATGATAACATCAAGTTGACACTAGATTCCAAAATACATAATACCTTATCAAATGTATAATCTCTAATAGTACAAGGTATAATAAAGCTCTTAGAGTCATTTTAATTTCCTTGGAAGGTATCTTTGGATAATAGCACCATATTTCTCAGTCATATTTATAGCACCATATGTCTTCTAACTTTTTCTTACTACTCATTATATCTTTTATGAATTTAACATAATTCAGTATTTGTACTAGAGCATTGGCAAATGGCATGTGCACTTCTAATTTATGAAATATATTAAATTTTTTTAAGTGTCCATTCAACTTTTCCTTCCTCAATCATTTTGGAAATAAAAAATCTTTTTAGAAACTTACCATAGGCTTCCTTCTAAACTATTTATTTCTCTATTTGGCCTTGGGTAAGCTCCATTCACTCCTCTGATTCCCTATCTCTTTTTTTATTTTCTTTGAGTGAACTTTTTTTTGCATTTATTTTAGAGTTGCGGCTTTATTTTGTGCCGATGCTTCAAAGTTATCATTACTCTAGCTCTCTTCAATTGGGACCATTATTTTTTTAATAATTTTAGGTTGATCCATGACTTTTGAGGAAGTCACAACCTTATTACATCAAAAACTCCAAAAATCCTCTTGTTCAAAGTCATCTTGTAGCTTTGGAGTTGTGGCTCTTGGAAGAGTTGTGACATTTTTACCACAAAAATATCTAGAATAATTTTCTTCAGAATACCTCTGTAGCTTTTTTTCACTTCAAAACAATATTGAAGAATAATTTTCTATATTTATCTTCGTATAACTTAGTAATTTATTTTCTCCTATTCCCTTCATTGATAATGCCATTTAACCAATGGGATGCTCAATGTTCCATGTTACCAAATTTAGGTCATTCATCCTTAATTTAAGCGTGCCCATTCACTTATCTTTATCATTATTCTTATTATGGAATTCTTCTATAATAATCTTCACCACATCATCTACAATTAGCTTTTCTTCCCTTTGTGATGGTTAACAATTAAAACTAGAGTCCCCTTAATTTGTGTAGTTGACTATTTTATTTTTCATATTTCTCAAGAATTGCCCAATCTGTTGTAGCCCACTCCTATAGTTTCCATATGAAAGATTTTCATGATTTTTTATGTTTGGATGGTAATGCATTGAAAAATTATTGTTGGGTCAAAATACATACCATTTGCATTGCATTTAATTTGCCTTTTCCATTTGATAAATGAGTTTAGATTCCACTAATTCATATCGATGTGAACTAACAATCTCTCTTGCTATTATTCTTTTTTCTTCTTGGGTATCAGACTTCCTTAATATGGCTTCTATCTTTATTTCAATATTATTAAACATACCCAACTCCAACACTCTAGCTTGTCTTCACTCAATTGAGTGATCTATTGGAGTTTTGTAGCTATTTTTGCAAGCTCCTAAAACACATAATATGTCTCCTCTAGTATTTATTCATAATAAATCTTGTGGTGGCCTCATTAATCATGCACCTTATCATATAGTTTATCCTATTATAAAAGATTTGGACTTGGAACCATAACTTAAAACCATGTTGAGAAAATCTCCTCAATAACTTCTTAATATGGCCCTAAATATTATATAAGTTCTCATGATCCTCATGCTAGAATTGATTTATCTCACTCTAAAGTCGATAAGTAATTTGAGGTGTGAAGAATTTAGTGGGAAAATCTCTCACCAATTAATACTATCTCTCAATTGATCCTCAAGATAAATAATGGAACCAACTTCATGCTTTACCACTTAATGAAACTGAAAATAATTATACTACATCTAGGCCAACTCTATTCATCTTCATAGTGCCACATAGCTCCAAAAATAATGCAACATGTCCATTAGGGCCCTTTGATATCTTAGTCATATATTGGTGATGTTGAACTATATCTAACTTTGGAACTTTGACTCATCAAACATTCCTAAAAAATGAATGAGAATGCAAGAAAGAAAACAAAACCAAATACATCCATCCACATTTAAAGAAATCAACATGATTTAGCTTTTAGAACCAAAAATATTTATTAAATATAGTGCTATCTAAATTATTAAAAAAAAATATTCTTTTATAAGAATAATCACATTAACTCAAATTGACTAATCAAAACTAAACAAATACAAGGGTTGTACAAGTTGTATAATATACTTTCATCCAAATATTAATGTCATTGGGATTGTATTGAAAATTTAGATATTCAATAAGAGACCCATTTTTAGTATAATGGATTCTTATATTATTAAATAATCTTAGGTTTAAGGTTTATTTATTTAATTTATGAGATGTTAAGTCATGTGACATATATTATGTTGGATACATAATCAAGGTTAAAGTGTTGTACAATGACCCATTTCCCTATTGACATATAAGATAATTGTCAATATTGATTCATTCCTATTAGTGGTCCTCTCATAGTTATCTATTATTATGTCATGACTAAAAAAATAAATCATTCCAATATAAGTGTTATTTACACTCACATGCCTTTTAGGTAACTTTATCAATTTTATTTAATGATTTCTTTGTATACACTCTTAATCACTGACCTCCATTATCATAAAGACTCATGATTGATATTATTTGTAAATATCTATACTTTCATATTTATAAGTATCATAATCACATAAATAATATTTGAGTCACAACAAACATGTGCACTTCCCAAGGATTATCTGTCAACATTCTTATTAGTAATGATGTGACTCACATACTAAATGTGAGCTCATTGAGAGAACATTCTATATAACATCACCCCCCCCCCCCCCCCAATCGAGAATTAGTCTCTCTAATATGTGGATAAAAGATTAGTGTGTAAAAGTGTTCTAGTTTTGGATTCATAAGTGTTATACTCATGATGATTAATAAATTTAAATTTTAGGGTTTAACATATAGGTTTATCTCATGCATTGAAATTGGAAGAACTATCACCGTCTTCCTATCATATGCTCAAATGAGTCGCATGATTTACTTGTCATCAACCACCATGACAACCTTGTAGAAACAAATCATTAGTCAAACCCTAATTCAAGTTATATTTAGTTATCATCTATCAATATTTATAACATAAAATAAATCACACCATTAATACATCCATAAACCAAACCAATTACAACACATAATTCAAATTACATAAACCCTAGACCACACTAATTTCATACAAATTCTCAAATCTATGTAGGATGCCATGACTTTCAGAAAGAAGTCATGACTTTCAGAATAGAGTCATGACTTTGGCCTTCATCTATCCAGGCTGAGATCATGTAGACTCATAAGATTTCCACTATTATAAACTATCAAGGATCTTGTTATTGTTATGTGATTAAGTAGTAATCGGTATCTAAGTACTGAGATAGTTCACTCCTATTCGATGGTCCACCTCATTGTTTCTCCCTCTCGCTAATAGATTGGAGAAGTTATCATATTTGAATACAATTTTTATGTCAGTGCTTGGTGTCTGGCTATAACTACTACCATACCTAATATCGTAGTGTGTAAATAACTTAGTCAACTTTTTGAAAATGAATCATCCATGTTGGTGTTCTTGGTTCATACATGTGGATATGTATGTCAAAATATTCTCTACCCCTTCCACCTTAACCCTAGGATCCATGCAGGCAACTAGACCATAAAAAGATAAATTAATGAACCAGTACTTTTAATACTTGATTTTTATCTCAATAGTCATATCACTAAATATTGGGTCATCAATAAACTTTCTAAACATGTCACTAATATTGCATATGTACCTGAATACAATACAGGTGGTGGGAGTGTAAACAAATGATAATATATTTGTCATTTCATAAAAAATATTCAGAAATTTCATAAATGAAATTCTTATATCACAGTCTTTATCATCAATAATAAGTTCGTCACTCTTACTATTAACATAGTTTGATATTACATGTTCATATCCAACATATGACTCTAACATCAAGTAAGCATAATTTCAATGGTTTCTTATATCCATTTGAAATTTCTTCTTTAGACATATAGACAAATAGTAACTACTAAACTCTTGTTGCATGCTAGGTATCCAAAGATATTTTAGTGAGTTCTATGCTTTTTCTAAAGCGGGAGAAACAACCTTCATCCCTTCTTGTACTATCAAGTTAATAATATAACACATACATCTAACATGAAAAATCTCTTATAATGGCTCATCTCTAATGGTCCTTACAAACATGTTAATGACTACTTTATTATTATATGTATTATCAGATGTGATACTAAATATTTTATTTTAAATATTATTATCTCTAAAGATTCTTATCATACACTCATATATGGCAAGACCATCATGAGGATGGAGAATCTCTGAAAATCCTAAAATCTTTTTATTAAATATTTATTTAAATTCTACATAATGGATAGTGAGGCATGCAAAATATTCATTATCTAGGGTAGTCCAAATATTTTAGTATGTCATTTCTACATTTAGACCTAGGAATCCTATGATATGTAGGCTAAAATAGGTAAACATGTTATTGACTACCCTATGATTTTCCAAAAATCTAATTGGAAGATCCATATCATGGTAATCAGTTTGGTCATGTATTTTCTCTATAACTCGTTGTACTATATGAAGGGATTCAACATAAAATAAGAACTAGATCCAACCTCAAAGTCCCCTTTCGCTCGGTTGGGTTTGATTAGGATCTAATATATCTTTTTTTTTGTGTAATAAATAACATTATTTTTTAAATCCCAAGTCCCGCATACTCTCTTTTATGTATATATTTTTTTACAATACTTGTATTGTGTCAATTCTTCATCGATACCATAGCATTTTTATTTTGTATTATATTAAAGTGAGTTCAAACTATAGATGTTCTTCTAGTTTTTTTTATTTTTTTGATATTTGAGTTTGGGTTGAGGCTTGGGAGAAAATATGATTTTGACATCGGACTTTTCCATTGGGTTATCATTATTAATATTATCTACATCTACATGAATATTAAATACATAATTATTAAATTCACTATTAGTCATTTTTATTTTTTTTTAGTTTATGAATTATGTTCTAAATTAATAATTAGAAAATATTCAAAAAATCTAAAAACTAAATAAAAAAAAACAATACTCTGTTAGTTTTATGGAGAGGAGAGAAAAAACTACAATCTACCCTCGAATTTTTTTCCTTCCTTGACCACGTTCTTTAAGTAAGTTAACAAAGACTAGAATGCCCTTGTTTTAGTTGGGCTTTTATATTTCCATAAAAAAATTAACACATCCATGTGCATATTATTGATGAAACCATTCCTTCTGATAATATTCCTGGATAATTAGGAAATAAAAATTTCACATGCTAATAATGCCCGTAAATTGAGTTATTTTATGTTTTCGAGTAGAGTTTATGCATGTTGGCAACAACATGATACCTCAAGGTCACATGTGATGGCGAGGTCTTCTCCCATCATATTCTAGAAAATACAAGGTAGATGACAATGCTATAGTGTCTAGCATTGTTCGTACTACAATTTTTAAAATAATAATAAAAAAATAGAACCACTTCATAAAATGAAGCATTACATATCTATTATGAAGTAGTTCATTTTATTATTTAATATTTAAAATAGATTAATTATTATAGATTTTAATTTTATATATATATATATATAAACAAAATTTATTTAATAAGAATTTGTTAATTTCATTTAAGAATAAATTCAAATAATTAGATTCTAATCAAATTAATTATTTTAATTATATAAACATATATATTTTAAATAAATAAAAAATTTTAAAATATTTTATTTGGTTGTGAATAAGACTACATAAAGGAACCCTAGCCTAAATAAGATCTAGGGCTTCCAATGTAAATTATTCTGTACTATAATTTACATTAATTATAATTTATACTACTATAAAATTATAATTATACTTGCTCATTTAAAATAACTTGCGACTTTGTTTACTTAACACTAATTAAACTTCTCATATAAAGATTATAGATACATATTGATATAATTAAATCACTGATAATTTAATTCAATCTATCTCTAATTATTTCCTTGATACTTTTCATTTAACTTATTTTGAATTGTCAGATCAATATCTATCTTCGGGATTTGATAATATTAAAACTTATTAGTTTCTTTAATGGGGCATTAGCAATTCTTCTAATAGGATATAAATTCAATCAGCAAATAATATTTACCATACACTTGATAAAGATATCCAATTCATATAGTTCAATAATCTATTTATAAATCTCACTCTTTATAAATCAAACTAACTATAAACAAGACATATAAATGTTAAATACTTCATGAATAAGAGAAATCATGTTTATAGTAATAACAGTGTATTTTAATTTATAAGTTAGTATAAAATAATTACACCATGTTAGTCTCATTCAATACACTCAAGTATACTAACATTATATGGATAATTACAATATTACATACTTGTGATGTATTCATATAGCATTGTTTTATCTATACATCTTAGATAGGTTGTTTGCATACTATACAACATGTATAAATGCTCAAATTACTATCATTCCCTGAAACCTAATTCTGATTTTTCTTAGATTCAAAGTGCCTCTTAGCACTATTGAATCATGACTTTGAGTTCGAAGCAAAAATATAGCTTTTGGTTTTTCAGCTCCTATTTTTCTAACATTTGGTATTAGTTCCTAGAGCCAATTTACCCTTCACTCTTTATATGTGATATCAGATGGCATATTATCTTGATGGTTTATCTCCAAGATCTCTTAGGGAAAACTATATAATTGGCTGGGTCAATTAATTTAGAGATAAAAAACTTTTTAGAAATATTTTTTAAACTCTAAAAGTTGAAAATATAATACTTATTGGTGAATCAAAATCAATTATCATAGGTGAATGGGAGAAGCTAGACCAAAGTGATATATACCTAATTCGGCTATGCTTAGAAGAATTTGTGCTTGTGAATGAAAATAAATGGCAAAGAAAATGTGGTTGATACTAGAGAATCTATATCAAAGCAAATCAATAGTCAGCTACATATTCTTGAGGAACAAATTATTCAATCCATGTATGAAGGATAGAGTGTCTTTCTCTAGTCACCTATATGAGTTTAATGAGCTGATTAGCAGGCTTGTATCTGTTGGCTATGAAATCAAGGATGATGATATGATGGCAATGATGCTTTGTTGGTTACTATATTCATGGGATAATCTAATTATCACCATTGGTAGTGGTTTGATGAAGTTGACATATGAGGGTATGATTATAGCTCTTTAGTCCTAGGATATCATGAGGAAAAACTTGTATCCTCAAGTGAAGTATTTGTTGTGAGAGACAGTATTGATGACAATGGTTCCAATCATTCAGTAAGAAAACATTAGAAGAAAGTCTAAAAGCATGGATAATTCCAAGGTCAAAGTGCTAAAAATACAACAAGCTAGGACAATTAAGAAGGGGCTGCCAAGAAGTTTCCAAGGCAAAAAAAGGTAGAAATAAATTAATGAAGAAAATGAAGTTTAGGAGAGACATTCACTTTGCAGATTCATGTGTTGCTCATACTTATGAGGACACATTGGTAGTGGTTCGATGAAGTTGATAAATGAGGGTGGCATTGTAGCTCTTTTGTCCAATAATATTAGGAAGCAAAACTAATAACAATGGTTCCCCTCATTCAGTAAGTAAATAATGGGTTAAAAGAAACTCAAAGAGCATGGAAAAGTCTAAGGTAAAGTGCTAAAAATACAACAAACTAGGATATTTAAGAGGGGATTCCCGATAAAATGTTTCCAAGGTTGAAAATAGTAGAAGTGACTTAATAAAGAAAATGGAATCTATGAAAGTTGTTAACTTTTCAGATCCATGTGTCATGCACACTTATGAGGACACATAATTCATTGGTTTGGGAGCCTCATATCACATAACTCCACATCAAAAATAATTTTGTTATTAGAAAATTATGATGATAGAATGGTGTATATGAGCAATGACTCTACTATTATCATTGTGTGTTGTGGGAAAATGGGACAATGAAGAAGCTCTTAGGTGTAATACATTTTCTAGGCCTTATTAGAAATCTCATCTTAGTTGGGGTAATTATAGCTATAGGCTTTATTTCTACCTATGATAATAAGTCCATTAGGGTGATGTATGGAGCAAAGGTTATTGTTCGAGAAATAAAGGTTGGATCACTATGCAAGATGATAACCACCACCATCTCTAGTTCACATAGTGGCTCTTTCATTACAGAGAAGGAGGACATCACATAAAGGAAACAATTCTACAACATGCATGTGAACTCTAGAGAATAGAAGGCACATATCACAAGAGATCACAATAGGATCAAATGGCATGGTGACTTAGAGAGTCACAACTTAGAATACTAGAGCCATGTCTCTATTTTTTAAAGGGATTGAAACATGTGAGAAGAAATCTATGATGGAAGACTCGGTAATATTGTGGTATTGAAAACTTGGGCATATCAGTGAGAAAAGACTCACAATTTTGGATTCTATAAATACTATTTGTATGGAAAATAGAAGAAGATATAATTAAATTTGATAGCCACTATATATGATGGACTTGATATATAGCAATGTATTTGGACAAACACTAGAAGCATCACTTGGGAAATTAACATAGTCTCATTTTTGGATGATTTCTCCACATGTGTTTGGTTATAATTTATTCATAAAAAGTTGGAGGTTCGAGAATAGTTCAAGTCATTAAAAATAATGGTAGAAAACCTTTTCAACAACAAGATAAATATTTTTCATAGAGACTAAGAGGCTGAATATTTTCTAGTGGCTCTACTGTGTGCTAAGAAAGAGATTATGAAGAAAAACATAGTTCAAATGACACTACAATAGAATGGTGTATATGAATGGCTAAATAGAACACTATTAGAAAAAGTTGAGCTGCATGAGAAGTTGGGAAAGCTTGGAGCCAAAGTTTTGGGCTAAAGCTACGACCAACGTGTACTACTTAAAAAATTGTGCTCCCACATATATTATGGTGGGACAAACTCTATTCAAAATATTGTATGGGAGAAAGTCAAGTCTGCCTTATCTTAAAATCTTTGGAAGTAATGCTTATGCACATGTGGCAAGGGAGAAGTGGAATATTTTAGACTTCAAATTTATAAAGTACATGTTCATTGGCTATAAGGAAGGTACCAGGGGTTACAAGCTTTGGAACCTAGAGACAAGAATAATCATCTATCATAGATATATCATGTTCAAGAAATAAAATGAGCAAGTTGGATGTTTGATTGACTCTCCTAAAAGCCACGAATCAACCCAACATCATTACATGCAACATGGGTGTCATGACTCTTCTCAAGGAGGTGACATAGAGTCAAGTCATCATGACTCAATCCATCATCATGATGTGAAATTTGGTGCCTATGACTTCAATCAAGGGCATAGCATGAAGAAAAGTGATTGTGATATGGAGTTAATGGTTTTGTGATATGAAGTTGAGACTCAGAAACCTGGAGAAAAATTGGACATTACCAATTTAATTTCATCAATGCATTACAAGTTAGATGAGAAAGGTGTGCGTCCATACTAGGAATGAGGAAATCTATAAGAGTTAGAAACTCACCAAAAAGGTATCTAGCCAAATAGTGCATATTAAACACTTCTTATTACATGGGATGATCCAAATAATGTGAAGGAGGCCATAGTCCAAGAGGAATCCGAGTAGTGGGAGCAAGCTATTGAGGAAGAGATATAATCTCTTGATGATAATAACACTTAGAAACTTGTGGATTTACCCAAAATCTAAAGAGTAATATGGTGTAAGTGTATGTTCAAGCAGGATATTAATACTAGTGGTAATCTTGAGAAGTACAAGGCATGTATAATAGCCAAGGGGTACTCTTAGATTGAGGGGGTAGACTATGATGAAGTCCTTTTTCTAGTGGACAATATGATATCTTTTCGAATGGTTCTATCTTTAGTAGCTCAGTATGATTTAGACAAACATCATCTAGATATGAAGTTAGCTTTTCTTCATGGTGACTCAGAGGAAAAGAATTCCATGTGGCAACTAGAAAAATTATAAGTAAAAGGTAAAGAGAAATTGGTATGTAAATATTCAACACTCAATGTATTAATTTCTTATAGTTATTTGTTTTTGTTTTCATAATGTGATTATACTAAATTTGTGCTTAAATAAAAGAATTTTATCAAATTTGATTTTTATAAAATTGGATGAATGATAGTGAAATCGGATCGGAATTGAGTATAATTGGTGGACTTGGTAGAAAGCTAATTAAAAGGGCAAAATAGATATGGAGATTTGTAAAATTTATAATATCACATCTTGTTTACACTAGCGCATGTTGTTGAGAAATTGTGATATCTTTTCTATGCTGCAACTCTACTAACAAGTCATCATAATCTTTGTACATTACAACTATATTATCTGATTGTCATAATCTTTTACTATATAACATATTTTTTGTGGTAGTGATATTATATTAGACTTATATTAGCATTCTTACTATCATTTCTTTGTGCTCGAGAGAATAATTAACTCAGTTATGATATTCTTGCCACTATGACCAAGGACTTCAAAGAGACTTTCTTCATCATGGTCATTATTACTACCATGACTTTGTATTTTAAAGAGAAATTACCTCACTGATGGAATTCCTCTATCATCATGATTTTATGCTCCAGAAAGGATTCAGAACATGCCTAGAGAAGCAACCTCAACCTAAAGTCTCTCAACTTGAAAATCCACATAACAACCTGATGGAACCTGAGGAATATAGAGATTTTTGAAAATAGCTAGGAGGTTCAGATTTTGAGACCAACAACAAGCCAAACCTAAAATGGAACGAAATCCCTAACCAAGGACAAATTCAAGTTGAATACCATCAATGATTGATTAGAAACTGGATTTGAAATCTAGATCTTCACTTCAATTGTCATTGAGAACCTTTGATTCGATGAGATAAAATATCTAACCTCTTATGTGAAATCTTTCATAATATTAGGCAAAGTAGAGTTCTAAGGTTTGTTTATATACATTTGTATGATGATTTAGATTGAATAATATTTTATTATGGAAAAATTATATTCTGAATGTTGATAGGTATAAATGTTAATTAAAATAAAAATTTGGGGTTCCACACAAATATTGATTTATGTGTATTAGCAAAAGCAGAAAATGACAAGCAGGTTATGTGACATACTTATGAGGTTGGATATGAAAGAAACGATTATCTTTATATTCTTATCTCATGAGATAAACTTATGAGTTGAAACCCTAAATTTATGTAAGTTTAATTAATAAGAATATAACTCTCAAGAAGTTGAATGCACAAATAGATATATGCCCAGTATATTGTACATGTTCTAGAAGAATTGGCCTTCAATAATATGAGAATTATGTAGAGTCTCTCACCTAGGGGTTTCACTATGGTGTGCAAATTGCATGTTGATTGTGGTGAATGATAATAGATAACTCATGGGAGACACATATGGAGTTGTTTTTCATAAGGTGGTAATAGCCCTATGATTATTTTTTCTTGTATGAATTTCATAAGTAAAATTATTAGAAAGATATTATTCGGCATTTAATTTACCAAATATTTTTATATATTTTAGTGGTTGATAATGAGGTATGGATATGGAAATCGGATAATATATATGGATTTCATAATTATTGGTATTTTGAAGAAGTTGGATAAATAGTCATGAGGTTGATGGGTTTTTGGAGTTATTTAGTAAAAAAGATAGATTAGTAAGTCTCAAGTAGTTTCAGGATCCATTTTGGCCAAACTTCTACTTAAATGATCATGAGAAATTTTTATATGTCATGACTCTATCCTCACATTAGTAAAATCTTTCTCCTACACAACATATTCTCCATAGTTGTGATACTATTATTAAGTTTCTACCATAGTTAGCTTCAAAAATTTTAATGGTTGTGATATTAATTATTCATCACAACAACCAAATACCCCACTGTTGGTAAAGGTCATAGCCAATTTCATAGAGTTATGACTTTATCTTTATATAGCTCAGTAATCTCAAGTCAGAGTTGTATCA
Source organism: Sapria himalayana (assembly GCA_029783825.1). Lineage (NCBI taxonomy): Eukaryota > Viridiplantae > Streptophyta > Magnoliopsida > Malpighiales > Rafflesiaceae > Sapria > Sapria himalayana. The sequence goes on along the minus strand of JAREIK010001014.1, from coordinate 673,120 downwards.
ATTTTACAAAGCTATGACTTTTGAGCTACAAATAATATAGAGCCAAAAGTACTCATGCAAAAGCTGTGATAATTATTCAAAGCCATGACTTTTGGGATACTTAATATTACAAAAGATATTACTCGAGTATGACCAGTTCCAAGGTTATGACTTGTGACTCTTGTTCTCAAAGGAAGACATAGCCATGACTTGTACATAAAAACTAAGTATAAATATTATGACATCTTGATACTGACACAAAAATATGTTAAATGAGAGAAGAAAATGTCAATTTCATGACCATTCATAGTAATGTGAATACTTAAAAGATATGAAGGGTTATTTTTGTGTCACTACAAATTCAAAATGCTATGGCACTCTATAAACTACAATTGGATGAATGCATGAAGCCGCAACCATTTAATTGTACATAACTTTGTCTTATGTAGAGATGAGGGCCAAGTGATGGTCATTTCCAACACTTCAACCTCAAGCTAAAGAGACAAAGGATGAAATTATTATTTACTACTAAAAGTCATGACTTACTTCTTAGAGTAATGTAAAGTCACCCAACCATAGTGGAAGTAATATAATTTTCAAGGAATCTATATATTTTTTCTTCTTCTCTTTCATACAACAAGCAAAGCCATGATAACTACAAATCCTAGAAGACATTTTCTTCCTACCTAGGGGTTCCACAAATAAGCGAGGAATACACAACTTATGCCAATCCCTAGAATTGAGAGAGAGTCTCTCAAACCCCTCAACCCTAGAGATAGATCTGAGTATTAGTATAAAATTAGCATAGTCAAGGATTTTTGTATTTTAAATTATGTGATGTAATTGATTTGGATTATGGATGCATTAATGGTTTGATTTATTTTATGTTATGGATATTGATGGATGGTGACTAAATAGAACTTGAATTAGGGTTCGATTAATTGTGGGTTTGTGAGAGATTATCATGGTGAAGAGTGATAGGTAAACCATGAGACTCACTCATGCATATGATAAGAAAGTGTGACATACCTTCCAATTATGATGCATGACATGAACCTATTCGTCAAACCCTGAAATTTGAGTATATTAATTATTATAAGGATAACACTTATAAAATTGAGAGTATGAATTCTTTTACACATTAATCCATAGTACATATCTTGAGAGACTAGTTTTTGATTGGAATAGATGTTATATAAACTATTCTTCTAAAGAATTCACCTTTAGTGTGAGAGTCTCATAATTAGTGGGAAAGATAGTGATAGAGAATCCTTGAGACATGCATGTATTTTATAACTCATAAGGTGGTCATATCCCTTGAAAGTTAATTTTACTCATATGATTCCCACTAGGAAAACTCAAGGGAAGCATATATTAATTATGTGAGTATATTACTTATAAAGCTAAAAGTGCAGAAACTTATAAACCATAAAAATCTTTGGTCTTTATGACAATATAGGCCAGTAAATAATAGCGTGCATATGAAGCAACCATCAAGAATAGTTAATAAAGTTTCCTAAAAAGTATGGAATTATGAATGACTCTCATGTAGGGATGAATTATTTTCTTAGTGATGACATACCAAGGGGATCGCTACTAGAAGATCATCATTAGGAAAAGTTCAATGATCACCTTGTATGTCGTTAGAGCAAGTGGTCATTGCTAATTACTCCAACCTCTATTTTGTGTCTAACATAATATATGTCAAATAACTTAATAATATACAAATCATGAACCAAAGATTATTTAAAAATTAGAGTATTTAATTTATTGAAAATGGGTTGTCTTTTATTGAATAGCCAAACTACTAATACAAAGTTTATGGGATCAATATATAAAAGAAAGATTGTTATACTACTTATATGATTCATGTATTTGTAAATCTTGATTAATGAGATATTTTCAGTAACAAGCTTTTGGAATGTTGTCTAACTAATTGAATTCGGCAGAGAAATAACAAATTTTGGCACCTTTTTAGGGAATTATTTAGTTTAGTTACTCAACATAAGTTGACATAATTATTCTTGTAAAAGAATAATTACTTTTTTGTAATTTAGATAATATTATATTTGATAAATATTCTTGGATCTAAAGGCTAAGTCATGATAACTTGATTGAACATGGATGATTGTATTTAGTTTTGTTATTTTCTTGTATTCACTTTCCATTTTTAGCACTCTTTTCTTATATAATAACTTGGGATTCAGCATAAATATCAACCAAAAGGATAATGACAACTTGAAGAGAATGAAGAGGATTGGCCAAGCAGAATCACTAAGGGAAAGTTTGATGGTAGCAAAAGTAGAGATGTGAATATCTAAAAGAGTTGATTATGATGAATTGTAGAGTGATGCCGCAAATGAGGAAATAAAAACCATGGTAAATCTAAAAGCCATGGCACTCAATAGAGATCATTTAATAGATATGGTTAGGAATTTTAATGAAGCCATGACTTTATATGAAAAACTATCAATAGATTGGAAAAACCATGATGCGTTGATTTTGAAGGTGTTATCCAATCACCTTCATTATGCTTTTCCAGAGAAAAAATAAGATGAAGCCCATCATCATTTTAGTATTGCTAATGAAGAATATGCAAACTCAAGTTGTTAATCTCATAAGAAAATATGAAGCTACTCTTGCTTTCTCACTAGATAATATCGAGGAGATCAATCAATTGATATGTATGCATAAGATTTTATGGAGGAAGATTTGAATCCAATAATTGAATTTTTGCAGCATCTAAATCCCATTATGAAATATGTAGTAAATAAATAGATTTTCAAATGGTTAAACATATAAATTATTTATGAAATATTTGATATACCATGGGTGAGCCCCATTCATCTTGTACCAAATAACTAATGGGTAAAAGTAGTGAAAACAGATGATAATGAAAAGATTTTCATGCAAGCAAAAACTAGTTGGAGACTATGTGTTGATTATCAAAAAATTAAATAAAGGAATGAGGAAAGATCAATACCCTCTCTTATTCATGGATCAGATATTGGACATAATTTCTTTCCTTTCTTATTTTTATTTTCTACATGGTTATTTAGGGTACAATAAAATAATGGTTGATCCTATATACCAAAAGAAAACAACATTTATTTGTCCATATTGTATATTTGCTTTTCGAAAACAACATTTACTTGTCCATATTAAATATTTTCTTTTTGAAAACAACATTATTATTATTATTATTATTTGGATTGTGTAATACACTTGCTACATTTCAAAAATGAATGAATGTAATTTTTACCTATCTTAATGAAGAAATCACGAAGATATTTATGGATGATTTCTTAGTTTATAGAGATTCTTTTGAAAAATATTTACATAAATTAAAATTTATTTTAAACATAAGTAAAGAAAATAATTTTGTATTAAAATGAGGAAAATGCAATTTTATGGTTAATGGGGGGATAGTATTCGGGCATTTATTATCACCTAAAGGATTGGAAAGTTAATGATGTAAAAGTATCTATCATCAAAAGTTTATCCCACTTACTACCATAAAAGGAAAGAGAAGCTTTCTCAGACATATGAGTTTTTATAAGAGATTTATTCAAAAATTTTGAAAACAACTAAACCATTATGTAAATTATTGGAGAAATATGTCATCTTTGAACATGTTCAAGAACGTAAAAAGTATTTGAAGAACTAAAAAACTAATTGAAAGTCCAATTTTAGTTTTACCACAATGGGAGGAACCATTCCTCATTATATGTGATATGAGTGCATATGCCTTGAGAGTTGTGTTGGGATAAAAGTGAAATAAAATTTTTAGAATAATTTTCTATGCAGGTTATATGTTTAATGAAGCTCGAGTAAATTATATAATGATGAAGAAAGAGTTATTGGTTGCGATTTTATCTTATGATAAAGTTTGACCATATATTATTGGAGCAAAAGTTGTTATTTATATGGATCATGCAGTAGTGTGATATTTGATAATGAAAAAGGAGGCCAAACCCAGATCAATAACATGGATACTCCTTGTCTAATAATTTGATCTTGAGATTAGAAATTAAAAAGGGAGTGACATATAATATAGAGATGACAATATAAAAAAGGTGGAAATTTCAGAAAACATCTCGAATGAGTAGATTCTAAAAGTTGACTCAACTTCCATGGTATATTGATTTTACTAATTATTTAGCATATGGGGTTTCGCCATTGTTTTTCAAGTCACATAAAAAAAATTTATGATATGAAATAATATATTTAAGAGGGCCGATTGTTTTTCATGTCCCAATGTTTAGAAGAGGAATTATGGCCTTATAGAACAGATTTCTATACACCATTGAGAATGTCTTCTTTTTGATTTGTTTTTGAGAAATCTTGTCATTTACCTATTGAACTTGAACATAATGCATGGTGGGAAATCAAATAGTTAAATAATGATTTGAAGGATGCAGAGGAAAGATAGGCCTTACAATTGAGCATATTATAAGAGTTGAGAAATGAAATATACAATAGCTTATAGACTTATAAAGACAAGATAAAACAATGGAATGACACAAATTTGAAAAAGAAAGAGTTCAAAGTCAGAGAAAAGGTATTAGTTTTCAATTCCCAGTTGAAATGTTGTTTAGGAAAGTTGAAATATAGATGGAGTGGTTCGTTCAAAATAATAACAGTGGCACATTATGGGATTGTCAGAGTGAAGTCAAAATTCAAAAGATAATTTAAGGTGGATGGATGAAGGGTAAAATATTATATGACTAAGACATGATTCATGGAAGAGCAAATCAAAGACAAATTCATGATTGTGTCCAGCATCATGAATTTGGTTTTCTAGAATAGAAATGGCTAAGGGAAAGATAGAAGACAAAGTTGTTTTTGTGCCCATCACTATGCCTTTGGTGATATAGAGTGAAAATGACCAATGAAAAATAGAAGAAAAATCCATGGTTATGCCTAGTGCTAGAACTTTGGTGATACAGAACAAATTAGCCCATCAAAAGCCTAAAGATAAAGTCACAACTATGCATAACAACAATACTTGGGAGATATGGAAAGAAAATAGTAAGTAAAAGGTTGATGACAAAGTCATGGCTATACAGGAACCCCATGACTTTAGAGCCAAAAAAAAAGGAAAAGAAAAGATCAAACACAAAGTCATAGTAATACTCATTAGACAACTTTGGAGATCTAGAATGAAAAGGGACATTAGAGTGAAGAAGAAGGAGACATGACATTCAATAAAATCATGGCATCAAATAAGAAAATAACCTTTGAGATAAGTATATTTTAAAAAATGTTGACTGAAGAGGCCATCAAGATAGAATAAAATAGTATACTAAAAATATCACATGGATATTAGAGATCTTCGATTAAGTTAAAGAGATTTTGATGGTCTAACTATGAACATTAAACACAGTGATGCTTGGAAGGTAGCCCAAGAACTTGTTTTTGCAAGTGCTATATAATAAATATTTATATCTACCTTATAAACAAATACACACATCTAATAACCTACAAGTATAGTTGCAGAACTCAAACCCCACTTCAACTATAGATATATCCTCATGAAATTAATCTACTATTTATTTATAGACCCTACAACACTCAATCCCAATCATAGAAATTCATTGTAATGATGCAAATTTATTTTTTGAAAAAGAAGTATTACTTGGGGGGTGAACAATTATTTTAGTATATGAGTTGATTTGGTATTTAATTTATTGAATATTCTTATGTAATTTGATGGTTGATGATGAGGTGTAGATGTGGAGATAAGCTAATATATATTAGTTTCATAGTTTTTGGTGTTTTGGAGAACTCTAATAAATAGTTATGAAATCAATAAGTTTTTGGATGTTTTTAAAAGAGAATGAAGATTAGTAAGTATCATGTAGTTTTAATATCTATTTGTGGCCAAAATTATACTTAAATGATCAAAATCAATTCTTATATGTCATGACTCTACCCTCTAATTAGCATAATGTTTTTACTATGCAATACTTTCTCAATGGTTGCAATATTATCATGGAGTTGTTGCATTCTCAGCTTAGAAAATTTTAATTGCTATGACATTAATTCTCCATCAAAATAACCACATCCTTCACTGGCACTCAAGGTCAGTTAATTTCATAGAGTTGCAACTTTGTCTTTATATGGTTCGATAGTCTCAAATTATAGCCATGAAAATGTATATATATTCTAGATGTGAATATTTCGCTCCTTATGGATTCCACAAGAAAGCAAGAGATGCACACCTTATGTCAATCCCTATAGTTGAGAGGCACAACTTTCAAACCCATCTCTTCTAGGTATATTTCAAAAATTTGTATAAAATTAACATGTCTAGGGTTTGTGTGATTATGGATACAATAATAATTTAATTTGTTTTATGTTATGAATACTAATAAATGATGACTGAATATAACTTGAATTAGGGTTTAAACCAATGATAGATTTGTGCAAGGTTACTATGGTGGACAGTATTAGATAAATCATGAGACTCACTCATACAAATGATAGGAAGGTAGTGATAGCTTTTTCAATTGTGATGCATGAGATAAAATAATATATCAAATCTCCAAATTTAGGCAAGTTAATCATCATAAGTATGATGCTTTTGAAGCTAAAAGTATGAATACCTTTACATGTCAATCTATTGTATACACCTTAGAGGGACTTGTTTTCAATTGAGATTGATATTATATAATCCTTGAGACTAGCATGAGTATGTTATGACTCATAAGGTGGTAAAAGTCATTATGAGCTACTTTTACTTATATAGTTTCTTCCCATTGGTGAAACTCAAGAGAAGTATATATTAATTGTGCAAGTATGATACTTATGAAGTCAAAAGTATAAATACTTATAAACCATGTCAATCATTGGTTTCTATGATAATAGAGGCTGGTGAATAAAAGTATGCATCTGAAACAGCCATATCAAGAGTAGTTAATAAAGTTTCCTAAAAGGTATTTGAATTTGGATCACTCTCATATAAAAACAAATTATTGACTTAGTGGTGATGTACCAAAGGAATAACTATGAGAGAACCACTATTGGGAAGAGATTAATAATGACAACCACCTAGTATGCCATTAGAGAAAGTGGTCATTGCACATACCTCAACCTTTATTATATGTCCAACATAATACATCTTGAATGATTTAATGACATCACATAAAATAAATGCGCAAAACATAGGCATAGGATTTAACAATCTAAGTGTCTAGTTTATTCGAAATGAATTGTCTTTTGTTGAATAACTAAACTATCGATACGATCCATATGAGATTGATATCTAAATGAAAATTTGTTATACCACTTGTGTGACCCATGTACTTGTTGATCTATATTGATAAGATACTCTCATTAATGAGTTTTTGGAATGACATCTAACTAATTAAATTAGGTAGAGTAATAAAGTTATAATAGATATATGGTAATTTATGTGAGTGTGTTGCTTATGACAAATAAGCTTATGTGACCAAAAACTCAAATATAATTAATACTGCATTATTTTGTATTTTTTATGATAACTAAGATTAGAGAATAAAAACACATATCCAAAGAACTTGTTATGGATAGTTGTTATATTGTCTAAAAAGATTAGAAGTGTAGATGACCTACAAACAAAGTAAGTATTATTTTAGTTGAGAAATGAATGCACAACTACAAAGGGATTATTCTTGGTCATGACAGTCCATGATAATCAACTTGTATGCCAATGAGCCAAAGGAAGAAAAAATATCATCCTACCCTTCATCTAATAGTCAAGCATAATATTACCTCAATAGTAAAAAAAATTTATTATATACCTAGAAGCTAACCAACCCTAGAGTTTGAGTAACAAATATGAAACCCAAGTTATTTTTCTTAACTTATAATAGTTAATTCACTATTAAATAGTCAAATTGCTCAATCTATGTGGGATTAATTTATAGACTCATGACTACTTTACTACTTGTACGACTCATATACTTAATTTTCATAAGATAAAATTAATTACATAATAAGCTTTTAGAATCATGCCATAAATAATGAGTTTTGACATCATGATAAAGTCATAATAAGTTTTTGGCACTATTATTAGAGGTATTTTAGTTTGATTAGTCAACTTGAGTTGACATAACTATTTTTGAAAAGGAATAGTTTTGTTTCTTGTTAGTTGCAAAAGTATTCTTGCTTAGTGTTTATTTTGTGGTTTGTGTTTTGTTTTTTTTTTCATTTTGGTAGCCACCATACTTTATTAAACAAAGATGTGGGACTAAACCAGCACCTCTAGACCTAAAAAATAAGAGAGTGCATGGAGGATAATGACTTAAGCATAAATAATTAAAAGGATATATAAAAAATAGTTCATTATCTCATTCCTCATTGGATCTTAGCTGACTATTAGATACCAACATTGATGGACAACTTGATTGTAATTCAGAAGCAACTTATACATTTGAACTATTTTGAGTTGAAGGCTAGCCTCATAGATATGGTACAATAATAATAGTATAATGGATGATTTTCATATGATTCTGAATAGTTATATTGCAATTTTATTGGAGTTGTGTGACACTATAAAAATCTATTGAGAGTTAGCCCTAATGTGATAACATTGTGACTTTTCCCATTTTCTTTGAGAAAAAAATCTAGAAGCTAGTTCCAGTACTTATCTAAAATATCCATTGAGAGTTAGGATAAATTTATACAAGCTTTTGTAACCAAGTTGTTCCCGCCTTAAATTACATCTCTACTAAAAAAAGAGAAGCTAGATAAGAAGAGTGAGATATTGTATGATGCTTAGGACTAATTCAAATATCAACTAAGAAGGTACCCACAACATGAGATTTGAATTGTGGTTCCAAGCCTAGATATTCTACAATAGTTTAAACTATATGATGTGATACATAATTGATGTAGCCTTGGGTGGCTCCATCATAAACAAGTCACTTGAAGAGGTTCATTTCTTATTTGAAGTGCTAACCATGAATAAATGCAAAATTTTAAATAAAAGAGTAAGTGGAAAGAAACAAGCAAAAGTATTGGAGTTGGATGACTAATTGAGATGTTGGTGAAGCTTGATATATTTTTCAATAAATTTGGAGCTCAGTATGACAAAAGGCTTATAGTGTGGGATAATTGACCATTTTGTAATAGCAAGATTCTATGGAATAGAGGGTACATGTTGAAATCCAATAAAAATGCTTCTACACATTATCTTCTAAATATGTGAAATCGTGAAAGTTTATCATATGGAAGTCATGGTAATGTACAATAGAATATGGGACAAAATTAGAAGAATTTTGGAATTAACTCAATGGGATATAAAATACAAGGAGCTTTGAGTTCCAACAACAAATCAAAGAGAGCATAAAAGCCATCATTTGAAGAGAGTATATTTGTCCTACTCATGGAGACAAATAAAAAAAATGATGGGTAAGAAAACCAAATGGAATGGATATAAATGAGGTTAGATCACATGAACACAACAATGAATATTATTAAGAATCAAATCAGATAATTAACATTAATAATGAAAGATATGATCATAAATAGACTATCAAGCAATACCAAGAAAAATCCAAAGAGGTACATGTCCATAATACTTAGAAGCAATAAATAATTAGAAAAATAGAAAATAAATGAGAATTTCAAAGGGTGCTGTTAATTTAGAAGATGAAGTAGTGATAGACAATATCTTGAATTTTTTTAAAGTTGCAATGCCTAGTACTTTAAAATCCAATGCCATTACTTTTTTTAAAGTCATGGAACAACTAGATCTGACTACCCAACTTATGTTGCATGTTGTTACACATGAATAAGTGTAATTAGTGGAGGAGATACAGTTGAATCAAAATAATGAATATAAGGATGAGGTACCAAATAATGATTATGCATATGGTGAACAAACTCTTCAACCTAATATTCCTTTTCTATAATAATTTTAAAAGATAAATCTAGATTAGAAATTAAATAGATTCCTTAATATCTTTATGAAGTTAGAAGTTAATATACCCTTTGATGAAGTATTGTCTCAGATGCCCTTAGTCCATATAATTTGTGAAAGATATCAAAGTAGCAAGAAGAAATTAAAGACATATAAAATGGTGAGCATGATTGAGAAGTGCAGCACAATCATTCAACATGAGCTTTTTTGAAAGCTCAAAGATTTGAAAAGTTTTATAATTCCATGCGTTTAAATAAACACACCTTTCGGAAGGCATTATCCGACTTATGAGCAAAGTGTAAACTTAATATCATTATCCATAGTGTAGAGATTGAATCTTGGTAAGATAATGCTAGCTTTTCTCTCACTACATATGATAGATCAATTAATCAAGTTTTATAGTGGATTATTGAAGATGTGATAGTCAAGACTATAAAGTTTATTTTTTCAGCTGACTTTGTTGTGTTAGATATGGAAGAAGACTCATATGCCCCATTGATTTTGAGAAAACCATTCTTGGTAACTAGACATGCATTGAATGATATGAAAAAAAAAAGAATTTACCCTTTATATGTGAAAAAAAAGTTAATTCAATGTGTATACAAGTTTTCAAATTCTAGATAATGATGAGAAAACTACTAGAGAATCAATAGTCTCAAATACAATGCTAAAAGATAGATGTCGGTTGTAGATTGAAGGACTTCATGGATGATTATTGGCCTAAATAAGATGGTGAACCTTATTAACTATAAAAAAATTTGGTAGAAGAAAATTTTATAGTAAGCCTTGATGAATAAAACTATTTTGAAGTCATAGTATTTCTCAAAGTCATGACATAAGATAACCAAATACAAACTATTTAGAATTTGTAAAAGTAATGGCTGAGATTAAAATTTTCCAAAGTAAAGAACATGGAAAAGTCATTGAGGGGGCTCTTAAGAATTGAAAAAATTTTCTAGAGGAGGCAAGTTCACTACTAATGTATGAAATACTAGGAGTGAAAATGAAGTAGATATCATTATCAATGAATATCAAAAGGAAAAAGAGGCCAAAGTTGTGCAAACAAAGTCATGACTTTCAAAAAATCATGACTATACAAGTAAGATCAAATAAGGAAGAAATTGTTACAAGATAAAAATTCATGACTTTGAAGAACTAGAAGCAACACAAAAAGACAAACTTATTCCATAGCCGTAACATGACTACTTCAGAGAACAAATGTTGTAGCTATGACTTCACAAAATATCACAACATTAGTAAAGGTGATCGCACCCAATGATACCATAATAATTAATAAAGTTGCAATATCCAGCAAAGAACATTCCAAAAAAAAGGAACCTAGTAGTTGGCTTGATATGAAAGATTATATGGAGAAGATAACATGGACTAGTAAAGTTACCAATTCAAATAGAGATCAAATAATTAGTCTAGCCAAATATATTATACATAGCATTACTTGGGAGATAATCTAAGATTTATTTTTATGTCGTGTTATAATTTCTTTTATTTTTTTTTTTTGTTTTATTTATCAAAAAAAAAAAATTTTATTATTTTTTTTTGATGTATACAATTCACTCAAACACTTAAAGAAGTCATAGTACTCAAAATTAGTCATGATTTTTCACCTAGATAAAAGAAGTTATGACACTCAAATCCAATCACAACTAAACTTTTATAGAAGCATAGCCAGGCACAAAGTCATGGCTATTTTTTATTGGTCGTGACTAAACCATAACCATACAAATCACCATAAACTCCATTTTTTCCAAAAAAAAAATTTTTTTTTTTCCACTACCAACAAAAACTACGAGGATACTTTTTGCTAAAATTAAAAGCTACAATGGATAAAGAAACTCTCATATCAAAGCTTAGGGTGAGAAGATAGAAAGTTGAACCAAGTCACAAGGGTAAAAAGAAATAATAGAAGCCAAGCACCACTGTGACTTCCTCACAAGTATTGGTTCCCTAACCTATGCTTTTGATGGAAAGAGAGAGTTGATGGATGTTATCTATCCTAACAAAGAAAAGTTCTACGGATGAGCAAGAATTTGAAATGTCTATTCCACCTTTCTAACTGATGATTGACAGTACGAGGCAACATGATAGTCATGAGAGAATTCTACTCCAACCTTAAAGATATGCATGATAAGTAGTGCTACATATTAGGAGTTTAGGCATGTTTTCATTAAAAATTTTATAAATAAGATATTTAGATTATAAAGGGCTATAAATAGTACAACCTTGAAAAGTCTAAAAATACAACCAATTTACAAGGTCATTGCCAAGACATTGATGAATGATAAGGAGACTTAGAGAGTGTCATCAAAAAGTATCTATGAAAACTTAGTGAAAAAAGAATTAATAGAAGAGAGCAAAGTATAATTGTATGTATTGTATTATATTTTATAGCCGACTCTCTACCTTTCTACCATTAAATAGGAATGGGTGATCTTGGTATTTTTCCTAATGAGAGACTACAAAATCCATGTTTTGAAAGATTTTGAAGAAGTAAATTTTCAACTTCTAAGGAAGTGAATTTTTAGGTCATGCAATTGACCCCTCATTAATTATTATGTTATGTCATGCCGATGACGTCCTAACTTTTAACGATAGAGATGAATGGTGCACAGGAATATATTTTTCATTATTAGTTGGTGTAAATAAAAGATTAAAGGAGATAATAAGAGAGTCAATTCTTAAAGGGGAAGAATCAATTGATGTGAGGCAAGAAGGACTAGTCTTCCCCAAAATCAATATAAATGAAATGGAAAGATTGTGAGAGACATTTGAGGAAAAATTTCCACTTAAATATGAATTTTTAATGGTAGATGAAAAGGAGACTTGAAAGAAATTCTCACCCTGCTCGAGAACACGAAGTTGGAAGCTAACAAAAGAGAGATTCAATTAAAGGTAGAACTAATGATAACGCATAGTTCTTTAGTGGTATAATTGGAGAAATTCAACAAGTGTGCAGAATATATGAAGAACAAAAAAGAGGAAGACAAAGTCAAGGAAAAACTATATGATGTATTATGGGAGATGTATCTAAATGAGAAAGAAAGCATATTTGTGTCCATCCAAAAGAAGTGTATGATAGAGTTATAAAGATTTTAGAAAAAGTAATGAAAAGAGTGGAGATTAAAGTTATGGAAAGAGTTGAAGCCTTTGTGTAACTCTATGAATCTGTCACAAAGGAGTGGAAGAAATGATAAAAGGCATAGATGAAAATATAGATGGTAACATAAGATATTGAAAGAAATAGTAAATAGATGACTTGAAGAAGTACAATTAGAACCAAAAAATAAGTGTCTTGCACAAGGTTATTTTTAAAATTCACTCAATTCTATTGAAAGAAAATAAACTACATTATGCAATATGATTTCAATGATGATAAAATGGTAAATGAGCAACAAAAAAGATGTATATAGACCTTCCACATCTCTGACCAGAATTGAGCCCTCCAGAGCATAGCTCCTACTAAAAGATTTGGATATCAAAGATCAACCACTCCATCAATATTCTTCTTCATGTTGATGTTGTGATCGCTCTTTTGATTTTTGTTATATTCTTACTTCTTGGTTGTCCTAGACAAAGCTTCAGAGAGAGAGAGAGAGAGAGATATGGAATCTCTTTACTTAGGGGAAAGAAATTATTTTAGTATAAGAGTTTTTCCAGCACTCAACGTACTAACTTTTTTAATTGTATATTATTTTTATGTTGTGATTATACTATCGCTCTCTCCGACTAGCTATTATGATTAATGGATGAAACACCAACACTCACTAGCTAATCCTAAATTTTTGTCTTTGTCTACCAGAGGAAAAGAAGAATCACATAGGGTATTAAGCATTCGATATCGCACAGGAAGTGAGATGCAATCTTTCTTCAAGCTTCCTTCTAATCTAGCATACCACTACTTGCTTTGCTGCCTACAAAAAAGCTTTCAAAGAAAATTTTTGCACTAGATGGTAACTTGAAGAATTTAGCTATAGAGAAGAAAGGACCAACCTATGAGATGAGACTAGTTTCTACTAATAAATGAATAGACAATGGCTCCCTGGAAGAAGGAGTACTTTTTCTTAAGTTTACAAGTCTAAATTGATTGTTTTCCTTGATTCCATTCCTTTTGTCTTTTAGGAAGGAGATAACCAAATCTAGCTCTAGCTTTCAAGTGTGAACAAAGTCTTGGATTTGGCATTTTCTTATTCTATAGTATCAGTAAATTCTTTAGTAGCCATCTCAGAATATGAAAGTGAATGTGAAATGGTTTTACATTTCCCTACGTTAGAGCACTTTCACATCCTTAGTGCCACATTGACTATTACTATAAGGGAGATTCCACTCCAACTTCTTTCTCTAGGAGATTTCTTTGTTTTTCTCTTAGATTTCGAAATTCTATAAAATGTATGCTTGTGATTATTCAAATAAGCAATAACATTTTTTTTAATCTAGGTCTTAAATAAAATGATTTAACTAAATTATGATTTTCATGGAATTGAATTAATAGAAGTAAAATTAGATATAAATTGAGTATAATTGGAAAACTTGGTGAAAAGATAAATTAGAGGGAAGAATAGAAATGGAAAGTCATAAAATTTATAATTTCATGACTTATTTACACTAGCACATGTCCATTGATAAATTGTGATATCCTTTTTTTAACACAATTCTAGAAATAAGTCGTAATAATCTTTATATTCTAACTCTAACACCTGATTATTATATTTTTTTATTGTGTAATATATTCCTTGTGACCACAACATTAACTATGAGTTGCAACCTTATTAGTTTTGACACACAAATTTGGTCATGGTATTATATCTACATAATGGCAACTAAGTGCAAAACTTGTACAAAAAGTCATGTCATTTTCAAATATCATTACATATTCATTATAGAGCCAAAAATCACACAGTGACAAGTGTTTTTTAGTCATGACATTATTGCCACCATAACTTTGTGTCCCAGAGAGAAATTATCTATGTTACGGCCATTTTTACCACCATGACTTTGTGTTCTGGAGTAATTACCTCGGTCATGACTTTCTTGTTACCACAACTATGTGTTTTAGAGAGGAACTTCCTCAAACTTCTATTCTTGTTACTAAGATTGTGTTCTAGAAAGGAATTATTTTAGTCATGGAATTCATGTGATACCATGACTTTATGCTCTAGAGGTGATTCAAAGAGCACTTAGTATTGCGACCTCAACCTAAATTCATGACTCTCAACTTGAAGATCCACATAATAATAAGATAGAACTTTGATGAAATAAAAGAAAGACTTAGAGTTTTTTGAATAGAGTTTGAGGGAATTTATAATTTGAGGTACATTACATGCCAAACCTAAATCATGAACTAGATTTGAGACCTAGTTCCTCACATTGAGTATCATTGGAAACTCTTGATTCAATGAGATGAAGCATCAAACCACTCATTCAAAATCATTCTCAAAATCAGGATAATTAGGAATATAAGGTTAGTTTATATATATGTATATGTTGATTGTGGTTATATAATATTTTATTATAGAAATATTTATATTTTGAATATTGATAAATATGAATATTAATTAAAATAGTATTATAGGATTCTATATTGATAAATATTTGTGTGTGTTGGGTATTATGGATGGTGACAAGTAAATAATGGGACACACTTATGAGATTAGATATGAAGGAAGTGACATCCCTTCTATTTTTACCTCATGAGATAAACTTATTCCATTATACATATTCTAAAAGAACTAGAATAAAGATTTTGTAGAACTTATAACCTAGGGGTTTCATCATAGTGTAGGAATCATGTATTAAAAAAAGTAGATCGTGATAAGTAAGTCATGAAATACACACAAGGGAATGTTCTTCATAAGGTTGTGATAGTCATACAATCATTTCCTCTTTTATGACTTCTATAAAAGAAATTGTTAGAGAGATATATGTTAATTGATGTTAGTGTTGTACTTACAAAGTTGCAAACTCAAATATAATTAATACTATATTATTTTGTTTCTTTTATGACAGCTAAGGTTGATAAATACATAAAGTAATTTATTAATGGTAGTTGACATATTTCATATAAAGACTAGAAGTGTGGATGAGACACATGAACAAAGTAAGTGTGATTTTAGGGGTGACACACTAAAGGAAAAACTAAAAAAAGGAGCATCTTTTGTAGTGATAGTCCAAGATTGACAACCACCTTGTATGGCAAGTGTCAAATAAAGAAATTCATATCATCTTACTTTTGTCTAACAATCAAGCATAATATCACATCAATAGTAAAGAAAACTTATCATAAATAAATAAAAATAAACCAACCATATAGTATGAATATCAATATGAGACCCAAAATTATCTACTCAACTCTAGTCGTAATTAATTCATTATTGATTGGTCAAACTACTTATACAATCTTTGTGAGATCGATATCTAGACTTATATTCATTTTACTATTTATATGACTCATATATTTAATATCTTCATTAGAAAAAATAAATCAACCAATGAGCTTTTAGGGTCATACCACAAATAACAAGTTTTTGAATTATAACAAAGCTGCAACAATAAGCTGGAAAAGTCCTTGTAATATTTTATTATTTATGTCTATGATATGCTTTTAGTTTGATATAACAAAAGATGATATGTATTATGAAGTAATGGCTTGAAATAAAGTTTAACATGACTAACCTCGAGGAAGCTAGAAGTATAACAGTCAAACAAATTATAAAAGATAGATTGAAGAGACTATTATTTATTGGGTAGTTGAAGTGCTTCTAAAGTTCGACATTTTTGATTGATAAACTAATTATTAAATTTATGCCTAATGGATTAAATTAGTTTATAGAACAATTTCCATCTTTATGAGATGAAAGGGAACAAATGGGCTTTGTATCATATGCTAGTATAGTCGGGAGTTTCATGTAAATTATAGTGTCTGCAAGACCCAACATTTTGCACGTAGAGGAAATTCTTAGTATATTTATGGCCAATCCAATAAAGGACCACTAAAATGTACTAAAAGTGTGCTTAGGCATCTTTTTTGGAATTGTGATTTTATTTTACAATTTGGTAGAAATTACTAGAAATAGTTTTAATATCAGTAGTGCTTTGGATGTTAATTGGTGTAAAAATATGGATACCAGAAGATCCACAAGTGGATTTATTTTCAACTTGTATGGTGGATTAGTAAATCGGTTGAGTAAGCAACAACCTATTATACTATTTCATCAACTAATATAAAGTACATGGCTCTTACTTAGGAAAGCAAAGAACATGTTTGGATTGGAAGACTATATAAAGAGCTTAGTTTTGAGTAGAAGAATCTAAAGCTTAACTATTACAATCAAATTGATATTCACTTAGTGAAGAATCTTGATATTTCTTCCACAAACAAAGCATATCGATATACAATATCATTTTATCATAGAAAAGTCAAAAAGGACTTCATTAGGCTAGAGAAAGTTGATATGAAGGTAAATTATTTGGACTATTTGACAAAGCCAATAGATGTTAACAAGTTCAAGTGGTGCACATGCATGATAGGAGAGATGAAGTATTCACTAAGTAGATTAAAGTTAGGATTGGGTCATATGATATCTAGAATCTTGAGAGGTAGCTAGTGGAGAATAAAGTTGCAAGATGAAAAATAAGTACCATGACATATTAAAGTCATGACATGGTTCTCTTGCACCATGATGAAGCCAATCTTTTTTTTAAATTGTGAAATTAGTGACCTTGTTCTTTAAGTTGAGAATCAAATTATTATCACTATGTGAAATATGTCTTCATGACTAAATTTATCTTGCGACATGAAAATATATTGCCATGGCTAGTTTGGTGACATGACTAGAAACATGTTATTGCAACTTCACTAGTTACCAAGACACTACATAGTTTTCTTTGATATTGTAATTACAATAAATATATTGTCTTGACATAATTTACTTGTATTTATGTTATGTATTAAGTGATTTATAAATGGACAATGTGAGAGAATAAAATGAATAGAAAATGAGAGAATATGAATACATGTATGTATGTGACATCATATGAACTTGATGAGAACTCAAGAGATCATTATAATGTAATATACATTGTAGGAATAAAACTTGATGTGATTTACTATGTGTGTTCTCTCTTCCTCTACTCTTTATCTTTTGTGTGAATCTATTTATGTGCAATGGTTGTATTTGTTCTCTCTCCTACAACTACAACTCATACTTAAGATGTCAACAATTCCAACATAGATTTAACATAAGCACATGTATTTTTATTACATGGCCAAGGGTAAAGAAGATATGATAAACTATTGAAAAATTCTTGTGGGACAATTTTTTTGTTGCTCGCATTAGTAACCTTACATTTGGTTAGTACTGCTAATTCCTAACTTTAGAATCAGTGCAGAATCTTTACATTTGGTTTTTTCAGGTTATTATTTCCCTTATAATGAGTGAAAATATTTTTTTAATAATATGATGAACAATTTGAGAATTAATTACATTTTATCTGTAAAAAAAATAATTTATTGTTTGTTATAAATAAATATAGATAATTATGAATGACCTTATAGTTACTCATGAATTAGATATTATATTTAATTTTGATGTTTCTTTGTTTAGAATTAAATATTATATTTAATTTTGATGTTTCCTACCACCTAAAAATTGAAAATACAAATCAATGAAAATATAATTTATAATTCTTTCAATTACTTACTTCTCTATTTTTTCTTATTTCTTTTCTAACATGTTATCATCATGATTTCTTTCTGATGTATGAAATGAACAAACATTTATTTTATTTGAATGAATAAATATATAAATATTATTAAGATTTTTTTCTAGTTAGAAGTCATTGAAAAAATATATCACTTCTCATAACTAGAAGTTATGCAAAATTATGAGATAAGAATATAAATATATATCTAGAAGCTGCATATACTCAAAACCCGATATTATGGGATAATAATACAAATATGTGGTGAGAATCTCTATGTACTTATAAACAGAAGTTTGTGATAACATTATTAAATAACAAATGCATAGCTAGAGACTATGTATATATATTCCCTAATTCTTTTTAATTGTATCACATAACTAGAAGTTACATAAAATAATATTAAATAGTCAAAAGCTATGTAATGGATAATACATAGCCTATTGTAAAAAAATATAACAAATATTTCATATCTCATGCATCCGCTTTACCATATTTAAAGTCGATATGGAAATGTTCCAAATTCTTAAGATCTTTATATATTTATTTATTTTTATCAAGTAGTTATTGGATTTATAAATCATTTTATTTTGATAAGTGTAGAAAATTTTTAATTAAATCATTACATATATAATTTTCATATAATGTGAAACTTGGCGAAGCTTGAGTTTGTTGCATTTGATATTTTGGGTAAAAAGTATTTATTTTGGGATTTGGATGCTAAATTTCACCTAGATGTAATTAATCTTGGAGATACAATTAAAAAATTAAAATTACATATCCCTCCAAGTTCATGCTAAAGCTTTAATATTTTTTTTCCATCATATTTATGAATGATTAAAATGTGTTTACCTTATATCCAAAGATCATTTCATCTATTGAAATAATCTAAAAGCATGCTATTACCACTAAAATATTGTAATCTTTCCAAATGCATGCTATGATTGGATGCGCATGAGATAATAAGATTTCAAGTTTGTTAGTGATTAATCATTGGCTTTATTGAAAGTTTGCTCATGATTAAAATTATGTAGAGAAAAAGTGATTGAACATGACATGCTTGAAAAGACAATTACAATATTTCATGTCTCGAATATGTTCCTACATCAATAATATCAAAAGCATTAATTCACTAAAAATATTTAGAATTGATTTCATGTGCTCTTGTAGCTAAACAAAATAATAAACAACTAAAAGGCTATCAATATCTTCCTACTAGGTCTATGTCATTGCCTCTAAAGCCTATGCCACCTATATTCAAACTTATGGACATGGACAATGGTGTGGATATCGATGATGCCAAGGTAGAGGACATAGTCATGCTTATGGCCATGCTAGACACATTTCCTCCCATAATGGTGGTCAACATAGTTCTCATTGTAGGAAGCACAATTCGAACCACATTAAGTTGAATAATTTAGAGGCGCAACTTTAAAAGGTTTTGGAAGCAAAAATAAAAAATACTTATGAGAATAAAAGTTATAAGTGTGATATAAAAGAACATTAATCACATACATATCATATTTGATCACATAGATACCATATTTGATCGACCTATATCAAGCCTCAAAAAAAAGATTGAAATGAACATTAATGGTGATGACTTGGTGGACATGACCCATTTTGATATTTTCAGACTTATTTGAGGACACAAATTTGAAAATTTGACTATATAATTGTTGATAGAAATATTTGTTATGATTAGCTCTTTTATTTTTATTTAGAAATTTATTATGTTATTCTTATTTAAATATATACACCTTTACTTCGATATATGATTATCTCTTATTAAATACTTTTATTTATTCATTCTTGAAGATATATGGATTGCTCTCATGCCTTGATAAATCATTTGACAAACAATGTAGATTCATTCCTTGTAGATTGTGCTATCACACAAAATCATTTATAATAAAAAATATTTTTTTAACTTAATATTAGCAAAGTCTAATATTAAAATCATATATGATGCTGTTAACCTAATTCGAGACACTAGAAGAGAAACTATTATTTTACCAAGTGATGCTCTTTATTTTGCTTATCTCTAACAGAAATCACCTTAGTTTTAAGGATATTCTTTGAAATGAAAATCATATTAAAATTATGAATAATGATAATACTGATACATTCTCAATACTTCGGTTGTGTCTAAAAACATATCTTTAAACTATTAAATTCAAATTGATTTAGCTCTCTTATTATTTAAGTAAATTATATCAGTGTTTATCAGACCCATTAAAAGTCATATGCTATCATGAACCACAAGTTATATGACTCATAAATATTTGTGATTTAGCATGATTTCCTTGGTCATCCTAGCTTTTTAGTGATGCATCACATTATTAAGTTCTTCTGGGCATCCTTTGAAGAACAAACTGATTCTTGCACTTACTAATTATAATTATATTGCTTGCTCATAAGAAAAGTTAATCATTAGAAATTAATTTGTCAAGGTTGAATTTGAATTACCAACTTTTCTAGAATGAATTCAAGGTGATTAATTCACCAACCAAAATGACTTTTTTGTTATTTTATGGTTTTTATTAAAGTTTTTACTTGTTGTTCACATGTTTTTCTTATTTTAACTAAATATATTGCTTTTGTAAGATTACTTGCTCAAATAATTGTACTCGAGGAACAATCCCCTAGGCCCCATTAAGATAGTTCATCTTGATAACGTTGGTGAAATATTGATTATTATATATTAATTTGTGTTGATGTCGAGCATTGTGACACCTCATCCCTCATGGGCTCCCATTCATTCCATCACACAATATAATGTGCAATAAAATAAACTTTTCTCAAATGTACCATATATTTTTTTTCTCGTTTTATTTGCTCAGTGGAAAAAAGAAAACACAATATATTATTTAACCCACAACCAGCTTTCCTTCACACCTGTGATTTCATAGGTAGATTTTTCATCTATCCTGGACCTATACATGAAAAGAGTCCCGCAAATGGAGTGAGTAAAGCTTAGTAGGGGTAAACTACTTCAGAGTTACTCCCTACTTAATTGCATGTAAAATGTCATGAATATATATCAATACCCATTCAAGTACAATGTATATATGAATGTAATTATGGATGAAATGTTTATATGCTCATATTCATGAGTCTCATCGACTCCCTAACATATGTCGAAGCCAATTGTGAGATATTATATATCTAGATATATATATTTATATATGTATATATATCTATAGAAATATTTATTCTTTGGAATTATTCCAAAAAATATGGATCTCCTTCGAAAACATATTGGGCATTTATCTGAATAAAATATGATTTTCTTGGATTTACTCCAATAAATATGTACCACGTAACCCCCCCTGGATGTTGTCCCAATTCGAGTTCGTAATCTATAATAATCATGTACCAAATAAAATATGATCAAACTCAGTCTGGACGTTATCCTAATTTGAGTTCGCTAAATACCATCCATATACATTTATGTATATATATCATGCACTCACACATGTATATGGAATGTTTCCATACATATGAAATACAATTATGTCATTTCCAATTTAACCAATATTTTAAACACAATTATAATAATTCAAATTCAATTCGTCTTGCACTAACTTTTACTAAACAAAATATCAAAACTTTTCACCAATTAATCATTTTCAATAAAATTTTTAACAATTCGAATTGAAATATAAAAAATGATCATTTTTGACCATTAAATAGAAAGAAATTCTGATAAGAGAAAACTACTACCTTTCGAAAAATTTCACAGAAATTTTATAAATTTGATATCAATGTAAAGATCTCATCGTGTAGAGTAACTTTAGTTCTTGGACTTTTTCATTACGATTTCAGAATACTCCGTTATGATTAAAAGAAAATTTACAAATATTTATCCTTCTATACTGTATATGTCTTCAGCGCCGAACATTTTTTTTCAGCCTTCCCCCATTTTCCGGATTCCTGTCATTTTTCTTGTTTTTTTTTCTATAATTATTATCATTAATTAATAATTTTAATTTTTTTTTGGGTTGACACCTAGATCGCCGACGGACTGCCCGCGCATGCACAGCCATGTGCGGACGACGTGGTGCTGTCTTTCAGTCATGCGAATTTTTTTTTTCTCTAAATATTCTAATAATTATTTAATTAAATAAAAATATAACAAATTATATTTTCCAAGACGAATTCAATAACGACATCCATTTTATTATTATGGCTCTAAAATTTTCAGGTTATTTTCTCTTATTACAAAATTATTATTTTACCCATTTTTTCACAGAAATCAAATTATGTTAATTATTTGTTCATTTTTTTTCTAGGATTTCACATTCTCTCCTCAAAGAATTTTGTTCCAAAATTCTAACAAATATACCTTTTCACTTATAAATATATTATGAAGTTAAATAATTATTAAATTACTAAAATACATATCTTAATTTCAAATAAAAAAGGATAAGCAACATGCATCGTGTCTTCACGCTCGCATGTTACTTCTTCTATTCATTGATGCTGCCATATTACTTTTACTGATCTTATAGTTTTGCATCGCAAAACTTGATCTCGACTATTAATGATACGCACTAATATTTCTTTAAATGTTCTATCTGCATCAATAACGAGTTCTCCCCAATCCATTACATGAGTTGGATCATGAATATACTTTCTAAGCAAAGAGTTGTGGAATATTTCATAGACATCAAATAAATATGACGGTAATGCTAATCGATAAGCAACCAACCCCACCTTCTTGAGTATTTCGAAATGACTAATATATCTTTATGATACTTTCCACGCTTGACAAATCTGATTACTCCCCTTTTTTGCATTAATTTCAAGAAAACATGATCTCTCACCTCAAATTCTAGTGGTCGTCTTCATTTATTAGCGTAACTTTTTTTGTTGACTTTGAGCTGTAAGAAGACGTTGTCGTATCAAATCTACTTTCTCTAAGGTATCTCTAATCACATTTGGACTTATGATGGATCGGTCTCCCACCTCAGCCAAACAAACTGGAGATCAACATGATCTTCCATACAATGCTTCATATGGTGCCATTTGGATACTTGCCTGATAACTAATGTTATAGGCAAACTCGACCAAAGGTAGATATTTTTTCCAACTACCCTTGAAATCTAGACAACATGCTCGCAACATATCTTCTAAAACTTGTATGGTACTTTTTGACTAACCATCTATTTGGGGTTGGAAAGCAGTAATCATTATCAACTATGTTCTCATTGCTTTCTAAACTATTCCAGAAATGAGCCGTAAATCTGGGATCTTTCTCTAATACAATAGATACAAGCACTCCATGTAATTGGACAATTTCTCATATTATAACCTGAATAATTCTTTGCTTGTGAAGGTCATTTGCATTGCTAGAAAGTGTGTTGACTTTGTAAGCCGGTCCACAATTACCCACACAACATCATGTTTTCGTGATGTCTGTGGCAAGTGAGTCATAGAATCCATCGTGATATACTCCCATTTCTACTTTGCTACCTCCAAAGGCTGAAATAATTCTGCTGGCTTTTGATGCTCAGTCTTTATCTACTGACACATGAGGCATCCTCGAACAAAATCCTCAATATATTTATCCATCCCATTCCAGTAATACTGGCGACGAAGATCATTATACATCTTTGTGCCACCTGGATGTAATGTAAAACAAGAATAGTGAAATTCTCTAAGAATCTTCTCTCTCAATTTCACTATTTGGGGAACCACAATCCATCCCATAAATCGAAGACTATCATCCTTATGAATAGCCCAACCTTCATCACACGTATCAGTCTCAACTCGATTCTTTATAGATAATATTTTTGCATCTTGTTTCTGCATCTCAATTACCTTATTTAATAGTGAATGTATAGCTACTAAACTTCTGATAACACCCTGACTTTGACTGCTATATTGTAAGCTGAATCGTCCCACAGTTTCAAGCATATCCCATTCCTGTGAAACTATAC
This sequence comes from Sapria himalayana, assembly GCA_029783825.1. Lineage (NCBI taxonomy): Eukaryota > Viridiplantae > Streptophyta > Magnoliopsida > Malpighiales > Rafflesiaceae > Sapria > Sapria himalayana. The sequence goes on along the minus strand of JAREIK010001014.1, from coordinate 648,574 downwards.
TAGCTAATGCATCTCGTGACTTTTGACTAAGTGTATCAGCCACCACATTTGCATTACCTGGATGGTAATGCAAAGTAAAATCATAATCTTCTAGATACTCCATCCATCGATGCTGTCTCATGTTATGGTCTCATTGTGCAAAGATATATTTCAGATATTTATGGTCTGAATATACCTAAAATTGCTCCCCATACAAATAGTGATGACATATTTTTAAAGCAAAGACTGTAGCCGCCAACTCTATCTTGTGTGTGGGGTAAAATCTCTCATGATTCTTTAGCTATCTTGAACTATAAGCTACAACTCTTCTAGATTTCCTCAGAACACATCCTAATCCATCTTTCGAGGCGTCACAATACACTGTATATTTTTGCCCCCTATCCAGAACTATCAGAATAGGAATTAAAGTAAGTCTCCTTTTCAATTCTTGGAATGCCTTTACACATGAATCAATCCACTCTTACTTGACTTCCTATCTGTTTAATCTAGTCATTGGAGCAGCTAACCGGAAAAATTCTCAATAAATCTTCTGTAATTCCTAGCCAATCCCAAAAAAACTACGTATTACAAAAACTAACTTTGGCCTCTCCCAACTCATGACTGCCTTATTTTTTAGGGACAACTAAGACACCAGTAGTTGATACTATATGTCTCAAAAATTTTACTTCTATCAACCAAAAGTCATATTTACCAAACTTGGCATACAACTTATGTTCTCTCAAAGTTTGGAGAATAATATGTAAATGATTTTCATGCTCTTCTTAAAAATGAGAATAGATAAAAATGTCATACACAAAAATCACAACAAAATAATCTAAATATAGCTGAATTATTCTATGCATAACATCCATGAATACTCTTGCGCATTTGTTAATCCAAAAGGTATTAATGTAAACTCAAAATGCTCATACCATGTTTTAAATTTTGTCTTATGAATGTCAGTCTCTCTAACCCACAACTGGTGATATCTAGTACGAAGATCTATTTTGGAAAAGACTTGTGCCCCTTTTAACTAGTCAAATAAATCATCAATTCTTAGTAATGGATATCATTACTTTATCGTAATCCTATTCAACTGTCGATAATCAATGCATAGTCGAAGGGTTTTATCCTTCTTTGTAAATAAAATTGGAGCACCCCCAAGGTGAAGTGCTGGGTCTAATAAAACTTTTGTCCAACAAATCTTGTATCTGGACCTTGAGTTCTTGTAATTCAATCGGTGTCATCCTATGTGGAGTCATAGAAAAGGGTGATGTACCAGGATGTAACTCAGTACAAAAATCCACATTCCTGTGTGAAGGTAATCCTGGTAATTCATTAGGAAAAACATCCTCGCATTTACAAACTATCCAAGGAAAATCCATATTCAATGTTCCCTCTTCTTCTAGGGTAAGACATGCCAGCCAACCCATAAGTTATCCATGCCATTTAGAATAATATATAGTATGGGGTAAAGCATCAAGCTTATCCCCCTGAAATACAACACATATATCGTCCGGTGTGTGGATAATAATTCTTCTACGATCACAATAAATAATGACTCGATGTGCTGTTAACTAGTCCATGCCAAGAATTACATCAAAATCCGACATGTTCATGATTCTAAGGCCTTTCATGGATACAATCCCTGAGATTTCTAACTCACAATCTTAATATATCTGACTAATTTTCACCATAGACCCCAAATGATAAGTCACATGCAATAACTAGTCTAAGTTTTTAACATCTAATCCCAATTCTTTCCCACATAATGTAGAAATAAATGAATATGATATACCAAAATCAAATAGAACTCTTGCCCATATATGAAAAAGCAAGAAAGTATCATGTACCACTAATTGATCTATCCTCTCTAATCTATGGTGTAATTGCAAAGACATGCCCTAGGTCCTTAAAGTTCTGGTCTGTGAGCTCTTGCCTCGACCTCAACCTATGCCTTGGCCCCCCTAGTATGCTTGTGAAGTAGGAGATATTTGTGGAATACCCCAAGATTGCACCCAATTCCTTGGATCCGTAATAAAGAAATGAGGAATAAACCGTGTTTGTGTATTTTTCATGGATTTCTGAGACTATGATGTCTCATAATCTTGGGATCCTTGCTTTAGTGGACACTCTCATTTCTAATGTCCAAGCTGATTACATAAAAAATAATTTTTCTGTCTAGTTTGGCTAAAATTCCTAGTTTTGCTAGAATTCCCAGTTTGGCTTTGGCCTTGATATCACAACCTTGCCCATGAAATATTTGTGAGAAAAATGGTCTCTGCTGCTTTCCAGAAAATGTTGATTCTTTTTTCTCTTTCCACTAGTACTTCCACTCATTTCCAGGATATTTCATGCATCATCGATCTCTCGCTCTATGGCTAAAGTTGTCTTAACCATCAAATCCATATCTTGGATAAGAAATCTCACAATCTTGCCTCGGATGGATAATTTTAATTCATCTTCAAATTTTCAAACCTTAGCCATATTAGTAGCCACAAAATCATTCCAAAATGTGCCAACTCGGTGAATTTAGTCACTTAGTCCAGCACCGTCATATTTCCTTGTCTAAGTTCAAGGAATTCTCGGGCCTTGGCATGTCTAGCTGAAGTCAAAAAATATTATTCCATAAAGAGTTTTTGGAATTCTTCTCATGTTATTATCTTTATATTCTTCAAGACCTTAATCCAATCCCACCAAATTTGGGACTCACCCTATAGCTGAAATTTTGCTAGCCTGATCTTGGTAACTTTGGAAATGATTTTCATTGCATCCAAGATTTTATCAACTTGTCAAAACCAATGATCTGCCGCCATTGGGTCCCCTCTTCCCATAAATGTTAGAGGATTATGTGCCTTGAACTTTTAAAGATTACTTGATCCTTCTTGACCTCCAGTTGCACTAGTTTGTGCAACTCTTGCAGCAGCAACACCCATAGCCTCTATTAGAGATTGTTGATCAAAGAAGGATGAGGGTTGATCCTCATTTCGTTGACATCCTCGGTGTCATCATTCTCTACTTGTCATCTTTCCATAAGTCAAATAATAATATAAGAATCGCAGTCATTCCCTATTATAGTACACATGCCAACAAAAAATAGACTTTTCATTTTGAAAATAACGTTTCATTTTCTGAACTGCTAAGGTTATGTTTATTTACCCTAGTGTTCCCTTTTTTTCCCGAGTATTAGATATTTATATATCTAAACTTTCTTATCATATTATGAAACTCGTACCAATTTTTGAGTTATATGTAATCGTATACCTAACATCTGATACCAAGCTGTGACACATCATTCCCCATGGGGTCCCATTCATTCTATCACACAATACAATGTGCAAAAAATAACATTTTCTCAAATGTACCATATATTTTTTTTCTATTTTATTTACTCAGCGGAATAAAAAAAATACACAACATATTATTTAAGTCACAACCGACTTCCCTTAACATGTGCGATCTCGTATGTATATCTATCATTTGCCCTGGACCTGTACCTGAAAAGGGGTCCCGCAAAGGAGTGAACAAAGCTCAGCAGAGATAAACTTTTATAGAATTACTCCCTATCTAAGTGCAAATAAAATGTCATGAATATATATCAACACCCATTGAAGTACAATGTTTATATGAATTATGGATGAAATATTTATATGCCTATATTTTTAAGTTTCATCAACTTTCTTACACATGTCGAAGCCAAGTGTGATATTATATATATATATATATATATATATATATATATATATATATATATATATATATACATACATGTGTGTGTGTGTGTATATATCTATAAAAATATTTTTTTTTGGAATTATATTGAAAAATAGTGACCTCCTCCAAAAAACATATTGGCCATTTATCCAAATAAAATATGATTTTCTTGGATTTACTCCGAGAAATATGGACCTCCTCCAAAAAACATATTGAACATTTCACCAAAAAAATATTTTTTTCCTTGGATATTTTCCAAAAACTTCTGCATAACTCAGTCTGGACACTATCTCAATTCGAGTTCGCAAATTTATAATAGCTATATTTCATAAAAAAAATCATGCAACTCAGTCTGGACGTTGACACAATTCGAGTTCACTACATACCATCCATATACCTATATATATATATATATCATGCACCCACTCATGTATACAAAATGTTCTCATGCATATGAAATGTAATTATGTCATTTCCAATTTAACCAATGTTTCAGACACATTTATAATAATCTAAATCTAATTCGTCTTGCACTAACTTTTACTATACAAAATACCAAAAATTTTCACCAATTAATTATTTCCAATAAAATTCTAACAATTCGTATTGAAATATAAAAATGATCATTTATGGCCATTAAATAAAATAAAATTATATTAAGATAAAACCACTACCTTTCGAAAATTTTATTAAAACTTTATAAATTTGATATCAAATTAAAGATTTCGTTGTATAGAGTAACTTTAGTTCTTGGACTATTCTATTCCAACTTCAGAATAATTCATTATGATCAAAAGAAAATCAATGAATCTTTTTATTTTATTTTTCATTCTGTATTATATTTCATTGCCGAAGCATTTTTTTTCAGCATTATCCCATTTTCCGGATTCCAGATGTTTTTTTTTTCTTATAATTATAATTATTAATTAATTAATTAATTAAATTTTTTTTTCTTTGTTTGACTCCTGGACTGCTGCCTGGATTGCATCCGCACTTGCCCAGCCACGTGCGGACATCATGGCATGGTTTTTCGGTTAAGCGTAAATTTTTTTCATAAATATTCTAATAATTACTTAAATAACTTTCTCAGAATGTAACGAAATTTGACACCGTAGCTATATTTTCCAAGACGAATTCAATAACGACCTCTATTTTATCATCAAGGTTCTACAATTTTCAAATTATTTTTTTTCTTTATCGCAAGATTACCATTTTGTCCATTTTGTCCATTTTTCCCATAAACCAAATCATGTTAATTATTTATTCCTTATTGCAAGATTATCATCAGGGTTCTAAATTATGATTCTCTCCCCCTGCCTCCCTCTCTATAAGTTTCTCTATCTTATTCTTTCTCTCCTTCTCTCTCTCCCTCTCCCTCCATCTCTTTCTCTCATCCTCTATCTCTCCCTCTCTTCCTCTATCACTCCCTCTCTTCCTCTGTCTCTCCCTCTCTATTCCTCTCTCCCCTCTTCCTAATCTATCTCTCCATCTCTTTTCTTTCACACACACACACTCTCTCTCTCTCTCTCTCTTTCTCCCCCCTCTTTTTTTTATTTATCTCTTCCTTGCTTTCCCTCTTTGTCCCCCTCTCTACATCTCTATCTCTTTCTCTCCTTTTGTCACTCCCCCTCTCCCTCCTATCACTCCCCCTCTCCTCTCTCCCTCTCCCTCCCTCTATCTTCTTCTTCCTCATCCCTCCTTTCCCACTATACCTTCCCCTCCTCTCCCACTATACCTTCCCCTCCTCTCCCTCTCTCTCCCTCCCGCCTCTTCTCAACCTCTATATACTGCACTCCACCTCTCTCTATCTATCTCTCCATCACTCTTCATCTATCTCCCTCATTCACCCTCATTCTCCCTCTATCTACATAATTCATCTTCCTCCCTCCCTATTACCATTACACTTCATCTCTCTCTCTCTTTCTTAGTATTCCTCTCTCTCTCTCTCTCTCCCCCTCTCCGTCCCACTCTCTCCATCTCTCATACATTTCTCTCCCTCCCTACCTTTCTCGCCATTTCTATTAATCTCTCTCCTCATCTCACCTCTCTACCACTCTTTTCTCCTCCCCCTTTTTTTCTCCATCTCTCTCTCTCTCTTTCCTTCTCTCTCCCCCTTACAATCTCTCTCTTCCTTTTTCCCTCTCCATCTCTCTCTCTCTTCCTCTCTTTATTCTCTCTTCCTTTCTCGCCATATCTCTCGCTCACTCTCCCCCTCTTTTCTCCCACTCTCTCCCTCTCCCTCCCTCCCTCCCTCCCGCTATCTATCTATCTATCTCTCTTTCTCTCTCTTTCCATTTCTTTACCTTTCTCACTTTCTCTCCCTCTCTTCTCTCTCTCTCTCTCTCTCCCCTCTCTATACCTTCTTTACATCTCTTTCCCTTTCTCTATCCCTTCATTCCATCTCTCTCCCTCTCTCATCTTTTCTCTCCCTCTCTCTACATCTCTCTCGCATTTTTTACCTCTCTCTCTCCCAGTTTCAATCTCTCCCCCTCTTTATTGCTCTCTCTCCCTCACTGTCACCATTCTCCCTCTCTCTGCCTATCCCCCTCTTTATTGCTCTCTCTTTCCCACTATCACCTTGCTCCCTCTCTCTCCCCCACCGTTCTCTCTCTCCTCCCACCTCTCTCTCTCTCTATCTTCCCTAGCATCCATCTTTCTCCTACCCTCACCCACTTTCTTTCCCTTTCTCTATCCCTTCCTCCTTAATCCCCCCTCTTATTCCATCTCACTACCTCTCCCTCTCTCTCTTCCTCTCTCTTTCTATTTCTCTATCTATTTCTTTGATTCCCTCTACCTCTCACTCCCTCCTTCTCCCTCTTTCTATTTCTCTCTCTCTCTCTATTTATTTCTCCCTTTATCTCCCTTTCTCTACTTATCTTTCTCCCTCTCCCCATCTCTCTCTTTGTCTCCCTAGCACTTCCTCTCTCTCTCTCTCTCTATATTTCTATTTCTATCCCTCCACTATAACTCTCCCTCTATATATGTCTCCTATCTTTCTCCCACACCTCTCTCTCTCTATGTCCCTCTCTCTTCTTTTCTCTCTTCACCTTTCTCTCTCTCTCTTCACCTTTATCTCTCCATATCACTCTAGCTCAATTAATATTTCTCTGACTCCCTCTTTGTCCCTCCCTCTCCATCACTCTCTATATGTACCCCCTCACTCACCCTTTTTGCCACCCCCCCTCTCTCTCATCCTTCTATCTCACCCTCTCTCCAACTCTCTCCCTCCTCTCTATTCCTTTATCTCTCTCCATCTCTTTCTTCCCTTTCTTGCTCTCTCCCACTCTACATATATATCCCTCTCCCCCTCTGTGTACCTCTCTCTCACATTCACTCCTCTCTCTCAATTTTTTCTCAATCTCTTTTGATCTCTATCTATCTTTCTATCTACATTAATCTCATTCCCTCTATCTTCTTTTGTCCCCCTTTTTTCCCTCTATATCATTATCTCTATCTCTAACTATCTCACACTCTCTCCATTTGTCTCCTCTCTTTTTCCCTCTATCTTGCACTCTCTCCATCATCAAGCCCCTCTTTTCCTCCTTGTTCTACTCTATGCCCCCTCTCCTCTCTCACCCTCTAACTTCTTCTTCATCCCTCTATCTCCCTCTATCATTCTCTCTCTAACTTATCTCCCTCTATATTTATCTCTCTATAAGTAACTCTCTCTGCCTCTCTCCTTGTTTCTCCTCCCTCTCTCCCTCTCTCCCTCTCTTTCCCACTCTCTCTATCACTCTCCTCCTCTCTATCTTTCTCACCCCTCTTTATCTATTTCTCCCCTCTATCTCTCTCCCTCTATCTTCCAATCTATCTCTTTCTCTCTCTCTCTCTCGGCCCCTCTTCCCCTCCCTCTCCCCATCTTTCCCTCTCTCCCTCTCTATCCTTCTCTCATCATCTCTCCTTTGCCTCCCTATATCTTTATGTTTCCCTCTCTTACCCCCCCTTCTACTATCTCTCTCTCTATCCCTCCATCTCTCTGTCTCTTTCTTCTTATCACTCCCCCTCTATCACCTCTCTCTCTTCCAATCCT
>JAREIK010001014.1:573925-636351 GCA_029783825.1 Sapria himalayana | reverse complement strand
CTCTCTTCCTCACTCTCCATTTCTCTCTCTCCTTGTCTCTCTCTGCCTCACTATCTCCCCCCCTCTCCCTCTCTCTCATTGCCTCTCCCACCTATTACATGCTCTCTCTATCTCTCTCTCTCTCTCTCCCTCTCTCTATAAAAAAGAAGCAACAAAAAATGAAGAAGATGAAGAATTAGCAAAAGAAGAATAAGAAGATGTGAAGAATAGAAAAAGAAATAGAAAATGAAGAAGAAGAAGAAGAATAATAATAATAATAATAATAATAAGTAGAGAGAGAAGAAGAATAATAATAATAATAATAATAAGTAGAGAAAGAAAAAGAAGAAAAAAAGAAGAAAAATATGAAGAAGTATAAGAAGAAGAAGAAAAACAAGAAATAAAAGAAGGGGAAGAAAAACAAGAAGAAAAAAAAGAAAAAAAAGAAGAAGAAGAATATGTAAAAGACGAAGAAGAAGTAGAAAAAATGTAGAACAAAAAAAAAAGAAAAAGAAAAAGCAATATAAGTAGAAGAAGATAAAGAAGAAGAAGAAGAAGAAGAAGAAGAAGCAGAAGAAGAAAAAAGAAGAAGAAGTAATGAAGAAGAAGCAAAATGGTAAAAAGAAGTAGTAGTAGAATAAAAAGAATGTGATGAAGAAATAGAGAACAAGATGCAAAATAAAAATTAGTAGTAAAAGAAGAAGAACTAGAATCAGAAAAAGATTAAGAAGAAGAATAAGAAGTAGAAGAAAAAGTACAAAATAAAGAATAATAATACGAACTAGAAGTAGATGAAGAAAAAGAAGAAGAATAATAAAAATAAGATGAAAGAAAATTCGAAAAATAAGATGAATAATAATAAGTAGAAATAGAAGAATCAACTGAAATAAAAAAATAATAAGAAATTGAAGAAGTTGTAGTTGTAGTAGAAGAAGAAGAAATAGTAGAAGTAGTAAAATTAGAAGAAGAAGTAGTAGTAGTAGTAGTAGTAGTAGTAGTAGTAGTAGAAGAGCAAGAAGTAGGATAAGAAGAAGTTAAAAAAATAAGAAAAGAAGAAAAAAAAAGTAAAAGAAGTTGTAGCATAAGAAGAATGACAAGAAGAAGAATAATAATAATAATAAGAGGAAGAAGAAGAAGATGGGGAAGGAGAAATATAAAGAGAATGAGAAGGGGAAAGAGAAACAAAAAGAGAAGGAAAAGGAGAATGAGAAGGAGAAGGAGAAGGAAAAGGAGAAGGAAAATGATAAGGAGGAGGAGGAGGATAAGGAGGAGGAGGAGGAGGAGAAGAAGAAGGAATAGAAGGAGGAGGAGGAGGAGGAGGAGAAGGAAGAGAAGGAGGAGGAGGAGGAGGAGGAGGAGGAGACGGAAGAGAAGGAAGGGAAGGAGGTAGAGAAGAAGGAAAAGTAGAAGAAGGAGGAGGTGGTGGTGGTGGAGAAAAGGGAGAAGGAGGAGGAGGAGGAGGAGGAAGAAGAGGAGGAGGAGAATAAGAATAAGAAGAGGAAGAAGTGGGTGAAAAGGAAGAAGAAGAAGAAGAAGACGACGAAGAGGAAGAAGAATAAGAGGAAGAAGAAGAAGAAGAGGAATAAGAAGAAGAGGAAGAAGAAGAAGAAGAAGAAGAAGAGGAATAAGAAGAAGAGGAAGAAGAAGAAGAAGAAGAAGAAGAGGAAGAAGAAGAAGAGAAAGAAGATGAAGAAGAATAAGAAGAAGAAGAAGAAGAAAAATAAGAGGAAGAAAAAGAAGAGGAAGAAGAAGAAAAAGGGAAGAAGAAGAAGAGGAAAGAGAAGAAGAGAAAGAAGTAGACGAGAATGAAGTAGATGAAGAAGAAGAAGAGAATAAAATGAAGAAAAAGAAGATGAAGAGGTATAAAATGAAGAGGAAGAAGCTGAAGATGATGATGATGAAGAGGAAGAAGATGAAGTGGAAGAAGATGAAGAGGAAGAAGATGAAGAGGAAGAAGATTAAGTGAAAGAAGATGAAGAGGAAGAAGATGAAGAGGAAGAAGAAGATGAGGAAGAAGATGAACATGAAGAAGATGAACAGGAAGAAGATGAAGCTGAAAAAGATTAAGAGGAAGATGATGAAGTGGAAGAAGATGAAGAGAAAGAAGATGAAGAGGAAGAAGATGAAGAGGAAGAAGATGAAGATGAAGATGAAGAAGATGAAGAGGAAGAAGATGAAGAGGAAGAAGATGAAGCGGAAGAAGATGAAGAGGAAGAAGATGAAGAGGAAAAGTTGAAGAGGAAGAAGATGAAGAAGAAGAATAAGAAGTAGAAGAATAAGTAGAATAAATGGAAGAATAGAAAGAATAAGAAGAAGAAATAGTAGTAGTAGTAGTAGAAGTAGACTAAAAAGAATAATATAAATAGGAGGAAAAAGATGAGGAAGAATAAGAAGAAGAGGAGTAAGAAGTCGTAGATCAAAATGTGGAGGAAGCAAAAGAAGAATAAAAAAAATAAGGGGAATAAGAAAAAAAATAGGTGTAATAAGAAGAAAAAGAAGTAATAAATTATGGTAGCCATGGTGTGTATATTTTTTTTGGTTTGGTGCATCAAATAGTTAAAAAATATTGGGTTTCAAACCATAAATATTTTTGATTTAGGATACCCAATCATAAAATTTTCTAGATTAGATGTTTCTTAAGTCATAAAATAACACAAAAAATGTAAAAGTTTTTTTTCAATAATGTGTGAGTCAAGAAAAACATAAATAAATGATCTTTTAGACTCTAATAAATACTTTTGATGCATGCAAATGACAATTATTATGACTTTAGTATAATACCTAATTTTTTGGTGAGGAACATTACAAAAGCTAGTTTAGTGAGAGTCTCTCATCCAATCTCATTCTACAAGTACACTAGTCATATAACTAATAAAATAAACTTTTAGTTTAGATATCCATCCTATAGGGATTATACATACAATGTTAGATAAGCCAATTATAATTAACAACTACTCTAGTATGCATGATAAATAGGATGCTAGTCCTAAAATTTAAATTCTAGGGAAGATTCATATTTTTATTTGTGATGAAATTCATAAATAAACTCAATGTGATTATACTTAGTCATAGAATGAAGGATGAATAGTTATGGAATGACTTTTTTCCTTACCATCATACAAGGTAGTTATGAACTCTTAAGTTATTCCCAATGATGTTCCCTTGATATCTACCCCCTCGGTACTTTACTAACTAGACAATATGCTATCTAAGCTTAGAGGTCTTTCAAAAATTCTCACCATTTAGGTAACAAGTTAGCTATCATTAATGATTACTTCAATCATGAATTCTTATTTTCTAACATTTCGTATCTATCTTGATAAGAATTGATGTGATAATAATAGTATTTGCACTTTCAGCTTCGTTAGCACCATACTTGCATAATTAACATATGTTTTACTTCATTTTTCATTTATGGAAGCAATATGCTTGAATGTACTCCATAGGAAAGCAAACGTTTTTAAATATTATGTGGCTTACATGCCATCAACTCCCACTATGACACACGAATCTACTACTAAAGGTGAAAGTTATAAGAAAATGTTTTATTTACCACTCAATATCAACTAAGGTGTAGTTCCTCTAAGTCATACATAATGGACTATCCTATAAAAGCATTAATGCTTTTGACTTCGCCAGTACATTACTCATAATGACTAAACTTATCTCAATTTTAGGGTTTGACACATTGGTTTGTCTCATGTATTATGATCAAAAAGGTTGTCACTTCTTTCCTACTATATGCATGAGTATGTTGTGTGACTTACCTAACACCATCTACAATTCCAATCATGCTTGAAACCACTAATAGCTAAAACTTTAGTCTTAGTTTTATTTAATTATGAAATTATTCATACCAAATAATTTCATAATAAAATATCATATTAAACTATCATATAAGCATCCATCACAATAAACATATTATATCATCCATAGATTTTTCTTTTAGCCTAAAATAATGGAGAATAACATTCGAGACAAGTGGAAATTTATCTCGTACAAATTTGGGTGCCTAATTTCAACTCTCAAGAGAATCTAGGCTTTAAAACTTAAATCCCTCAAACCTCTCTTTTCAACAACTCATCAACTATTTTTGATGGTTACTTTGTATCTACACTCTTATTCTCCAATATCATGTATTAAAAAAACCAATAATTGACATGGTTTATAAGTACTTATACTTTTATTTTCATAAGCATTATACTTAGACAGTTAACATATATTTTCCTAAAGTTTTACTTGTTTGAAATATATGAGTAAAAATAACTATAATGAGATATCAGCACCTTATAATTCATAATGTTCTCGTGCATGTCCTGAAGATTATCTTTCACTATCCTTTTTTATAATGATGTGACTCATACTAAAAATGAAATATTAAAAGAAAATTCTATATAATATTTATCCTAATTGAGGACTAGTTTTTCTAAGATAAGTATAATGGATTGATGTATAAAAGTATTCATGCTTTTGGCTTTGTAAGCATCATACACATAATGATTAACATATTTCAATTTTGGGTTTATTATTAAGGCTTAGTTCATGAATCATGAATGGAAAGGTCATCACATCTTTCCAACTTTATCTAGGAGTGAGCCTCATGGTTTACCTATTACCATTGATGACAACAATCTCAAAAAAACTCACTAATAATCAAAACTCTAATTCAAGTTTTATTTTATAAATCATCCATAAATTTTCATAACACAACATAAATCAAAGCTTATTCATTAATATAAATCTTTTTATGCATCATTCAAATAGATTTATAAAAACCCTAGACCACATGCTATTTTGATAGAAATTCCTAAATTTACCCTATCGGGGGTTTGAGAATCATGCCTCTTGATTCTAGAAATTATTTTGTCTTACTTTTCTTGCTTGCTTGTGGAGCCCCTAGGAAGTACAAAATTTTTTCCTAGGGTCTTGTTCATGCACCATGGCTTTTGCTTAGTGTGTGGTAGTAGAAGAAGAAAAATAGAGATCCTTTCTCAATTTCATTCTCTTCCTCTTTTATACTCAAATAATTTTGTATCACTTTAAATAGAAAGTCGTAGCTTTTAGAAGAAAGCTACCACTTTGTTCTTCATCTTGAAAGCTCAAGGTTATGACTAAAAAGTGGTCACAACTCTAGAATATATCCAATCTTTTTGTAATACAAAGTCATAACATAGAACAATATCCACATATTAGGCCTAATGCCTTTATAACACAAATTCATGATACTGAGAATGATCATGACTTTGGCATTTATCTTTCTTATTTAATATGTCGTCATGATGCTAGGAATGGTTGTGACATTATGAGCATCCTTTCATATAATATTATAGTTATAGCTCTGAAAAATGGTCATGGCACAAAGCATGGCTTTTCATGTATCACAAGTTCCCACTACATTAGGAATAGTCATGATGTTGGTCTTGACTTCTAACATATATCATATGGCCACAACATTGCAAAAAAGTCCACAACACCAAAAATTTAATCAAACATGAAATTTGTTGCTTGTTTTCTCTTAAGAACAAGAGTGTCATGGTCTTGAAGAATAGTCATACTCAAGTAAATGTCCTATATTTCATTCCATGTTAAAAAATCATAGTATTGAATAATTATTGTGGTTTTAACTCAAGTAGTTTTGGCTCTGTAACTTTCTATAGCTCAAAAATTATAGCATTGAAAAAAAACATGGCTCTGATTTGGTACTACTAAGTCATATTAATAATAAAGTTGTGGAACTAAAAAGTGGTCAAAACTTTTAGCTATGTACTTGGTTACTGTAAAATAAAATTAATATCACAGCTATTTAAATATTATGAGATAAATATGACTGTGACTCAAAGATAATATAATAGCCATAAAGAATCTATTTCTTAGTGGAAGGACTGTACTAATAAGTTGATAGAGTCATGGCATATAAAGATTTATTATGACTATCTAGATAGAAGTTTGGCCAGTAATAAATGTTGAAAATATGTAATACTCCATGATCTACCCATCAACAAAATACATGCAACAACTTATCGATTTCATAATTATTCAGCAAAATCTACCAAAACTCCAAAGTCATGTAAATGATCCATTAATATATCATTCCCATGCTTACACATCATAAAAAATCACAAAGACATTCAATGATGTTTGATAGTTTGAAAATTGAACAAACTCTCACATTAAAACTAGCATTCATCCAATAAAAATAACTTTTTTCTCCATAAACAATAAAAATTACAACATCTCAAATTATTTCAACATAATGATTACAATATCACAATATAGAAATAAATAAAAAATATTAATCAATGTGTTGATGGAGATTGCCAATATGATTTTACTTTACAATCATATTCTTTAAAGTTGAAATCAAATTTTGAGTGCTTGATTGGTGACATAGAACTTGATTGGTGACATTTTTCCAAAATGTCTCAAAATGCCTCTTGCTCTTGCTTAATCTAATTCAGAATACCCTCGAAGGATTCCATCAAAAATACAAGTCCTTTTGACCTGCACTACAATTTCTTATTTCTTTTATCCACTAGCACTCCAAATGCTTTTTCAACTATATTTACTTTGTATCTTTTCTTCATTGCTCACTTCTTAATCTCCAAGCTAACCTCGTATAGTATCTCAGATAGTTCAGAATTGCCTACCAATTCAATATTAACACATCTTATTTATTCCTACAAGAGTTAGTAGATCATATCTTCAAGTTTTTCTAACATTATGATAAAAGACATTTCTTTTTTTTTGGAGATTCTTTTCCCATATAACATTGTATTTTCCAACTTCTTCCACTATTACTCTATGTAGGGAGTTAATCACATTCTTTACTTTTTTTTTCTTTTGGCATTCCACTGCACATTTTCCAAAATGCACAAAACATCATTAAACATACATCTATGTGTAGCTCAGGATTGTTCAATGTGAGCTAGCTCATCTCCTTGATTTCTTCTTCTCCATTCTATCCATTATATATTATATATGATAGGGGATGTGTCTTTTTCGCAAATTTCTTATAGTTATTTTCATTCAAGTATCAATTTCTTCTCTATTCTATTTCATTCTATTTTCCTAGTAATGCATGAAAATGTCAAAGAGACACAATCGGATACTTTGCATCAACATGCTCATTCATAGGATGCCCTTAGCTTGACATAAATAAGTAATAAGAAAAGAAAGAATTAGTTGGCTAGAAAATTTACCCTCGAGGAACCCAATAATTAATTTTTCCAAAATCTTACTCTCATCAAAATGGTAATCAATGAGGATGATGCATAGCAAAATCACTCTTACTAGAATGATCATTGAGACATGGAGAGTCAATAATATAAATGAGCATATTAAATATAATCAAGCTTTACTCACCTCTATGAGTCATTTCCTCGTCAAATATCCATATGCATTCTTCAAACTCACCCTCAATGTGTCCTTTCTATGCATCAATGAACTAGTGATAGCTAGAAAATTGGGTTGTCTATGCATGGATTTAAAATCCATGTTATCCTTAGCTTTTGAGAATCTAAGCAACCCATTAATTATTATCCTATCAAAGCACACCCAAATACCTCTTGCATAGCATATTTTTCTTACAAGTCCTACAAATTGACATTATTTTCTTTATAATCGAAGCATTATCTATCTTATTCTCGATGATTGCAAAATAATACTCAACTATTCTTTTTCATAAGAACCCAAAAAATTAAATTGAATTTGTTCAATTTACTTTCTTTGATAGAACCCTTCTTTGATATGATAGAATTTATTCATCACTACCTAATTTTTATAACAAACATCACCATTATCAATATGGCTTTGAGTAAAATTTTTGTGGTGCTATGTATTTATCTCTACTATTTTCTTTATAGCTCAATTTTTATGACATTTTTTTGTAGATATTCTTTCTTACATCATTGAATCAACATGTTTAGTAGATTTAGGATTTGGTTGTCATGGCATCAAAAGAGGATTATGATTTTTTTGTGGAGGTATTTTTAGGCTTAAAACTCTATAAGCTTTCTTTTCTTCTATAAATGAAAATTCATGGCATTATGTCAAGTAGATTTTTCAAAGTCATAGCTCTAAGTCTTGGCCATGGCTTTTCCATATGACTTCCATGATGCTCTTCTTTTTTGTAACACCAAAATTTTCGTGCTATAAAACTACCACACCTTTTTCATTATACTTTTGATTGAATTTTTTTTTGTAACACTAAAGACATTACACTAAAAAAATAGTCGTGGTTTTAGCTAATAACATTTTAGAATCACAGCTAGTTTGAGCCTATGATTTTTTGTGTGGGGGGTTTAAGTGTAACTATGTACATGTAATATTTATTCTCACAACAAAGATACTTTATCAAACAAATAACATAAAAAAACTCTTGGGTTATCTCTTAAGTAGTGTTATGTTTAGAGTTCATAGCTATATTATCAAAATCTCCTTTTATCCATCAGAAATTTTTATAATCCAAGCTAACTTCTCCATATAATTTTTGACCTCTTTCCTTTTTATACATTTAGTATCAGTTATAGATATTTGATAAGTAATCATCTTGATGGCCTATTCCAAGAGGATAGTCAAGATGGAGCCCTTCTTCTTTCTTTTCATCATAGCCTTGACATTGTAAATGTCTCAACTTTTTTATATTTTTGTTCATACTTCTCCTTCACAACTTTCTACATATCAGCCACTAAAACTTCATCATTCACTTTGTCTTCTTCTTCTTGAATGATAGAGGTTATATTTTCAATTCTCTTTTCTAGATTCTCAACCTTAACTATCTCTATATTATCCACTAAGACTTTATCATTCACTTTATCTTCTTATGTTTGAATGAGTGAGGCTATATTTTTAATTTTCACTTCTAGATTCTCAACCAGCATCATTTCCATATTAGACATAGATATTTTATCATTCACTTCATCTTCTTTTCTTGAATGATTGAGACTATATATTCAATTTTTTTTTCTAGATTCTCAAACAAAATTATTGCTGTATGAGTCATAGAAATTTTTGATGCATAACTTTATTTAAACATAACCAAGTTGCCGACTTTATCTCTCTTTTTCTGTGGTCTCTCCCTCACTTTTAAAGTGGTGTTTGATCTTCTCAGCTTGATTAGCATTTAGGCGAGCATAT
The DNA here is from genome assembly GCA_029783825.1 of Sapria himalayana. Taxonomy (NCBI): domain Eukaryota; kingdom Viridiplantae; phylum Streptophyta; class Magnoliopsida; order Malpighiales; family Rafflesiaceae; genus Sapria; species Sapria himalayana. Next base: position 627,237 of record JAREIK010001014.1, on the reverse strand, counting down.
TTGTGAGTGAAGATTCATGTGATGGGTGAGAGTCATAAAATGTATCCTCCTCATGGCTTGCATAACTCTACCATTTATATCTCTCTTCTGGTTTACTTAAGTTGTATAATATAAATCACTATTTGGTGCTTAATAAGTTTGTATCGCTAGTTTAGGATATTCTCACTTACTTTCATCTCATATTTTCCCAAACAAATTTTTCTACTTCATTCTTCTCCCTCGACTCCTTATAAAAATTTATTATATTTTTATGGAAAGATTGGACAAATATTTTGACATGTAGATTCATGGCTAAAAAAGAAACAAGAATAAAAAAAAGAGACAAGAAAAACACCAAAATATAACTATTCATATTTCCAAACAATATAGCAGGACTAATCATTAGATTTAGGAGAAGTTATCAAACTTAATGCCATATAAACTACTAAAAAAGAAATATCCTTTCACAAGAATAATTATGTCAACTCATGTTGACTAACCAAACAAATCAATTCCGTATAAATGATACCAAAAATTTGTTATTACTTTGTTATGCTGTCTAATTTTTTTAGTTAGGTAGTAACCCATAATTATGCTCATTAAAGATGGTATCTCATCAATAAAGATATTTTAGTATATGGATGGTATAAATAATAAAAATAACTTTTATCTAGATAGTAATATTATATGGATTATATCATCAATTTGATCAATCAATAGTGGGAGAACTCAATTCTAGTAAATTAGATAATTTGAATTATGGAATGGATCTTAAATTTGTGATTTGCTCATATAATTTAAGTGATGCATGTTCAAATAGTTTGAATTCAATTATGTATTGACTTTTAATAAATGTTAGGTTATTGTGTAATGACTCTTTATCCTAATGGAATATAAGGGTGTTATCACTCATGAGTGCATCCTAAATAGTGGTCTCCTCATACTTGTATCCTTAGTACATCAATACTATGAGGTAAAATTTCATCTTTGATCGAGAGTCATTCACCACACATACCTCTTAGGTAACTTAACAACTACCCTTGATGTTGATGGTTATTTTGTGTGCATATTTTTATTCTCTTATCTATGGAATCAAACTAAGAATGATATGGTTTATAAGCATCTGTACTTTTGGCTTCATAAGTAGCATACTCACATAATTAATTTATATTTTCTTCAAGTTTTATTAGTGGAAATCATATGAGTGACTATTCACAATCTAGATAGAATTGGACACTCTATCAGTAAAATTATATCATAGGATTTCTATGTGTCTATTTTAACTATGGGAAATAGTGAAATTCTAATATCATATGCTAGCACACTTATATGTATTGAATGAGACCAAAGTGATGTAATTATTTTATATGATATGTAAAATAAAAGCATACCATAGTTATTATCAATAATATTACTCTTAATCTTGATATAATTGATGAACAAGTACACTTGTTAATAATTATTCTGACTTATAGAAGGTGAGATATATAATTAGATCAATATATTTGGTGAGTTGAATAACTTTATCAATTATTTAGTGAATATTAATTATTGATGGAATTTATGTCCTATAAAATGGATTGATGATACCTAATTGAGGATGCTTATAACTTTTAATATTGCTAAACCCTACATGTAGATTTTAATCTATTATATCAAATAAGTTAAGTGGAAGGTCTTAATATATTATAAAAAAGATTAATTTAAAATTTATAAATAGTTTGGTTCAATTGATTGGTATGTGTATTCTTTACTTGGGGAGTTAAATAAATGTTATTAGAAATAAATAAGAGAGACTAATTATAATTTTATAGTGGTATGAATAATAATAATTAATGTAAATTATGGTATATAAAATTAGGAGCACAAAATCTTATTTATACTAGTCCCTTCTATAGCCTAATCTAGTGTCGTAAGAAATTTTTAAAATTATAATTAATGATATAATTTATTTATTTAGAGTATGTGTGTATATAAAATTAAGATAATTAAATTCATTTAAATTATGTTACATAATTTTATTAATTAATATAAATTAATATCAAATTAATTGTCTGATTATATATATATAACAAAATTTAATATTTAATATAATTTGAATAAAATAATAAAGGGGAAATGTAAATCACTTTTGTAAAGTGATATGAGGTGTGTTTTTTTATTCTGCATTTCAGATTTATTGGAAAAAGAGATGAACAACCCACAATATACTATGCATCTTCTTTCTTGCAATGGTGGAGTAGGCAACACAGGAGATGGGTTTGAAAAATTCTATCATCATTAATAATCAAGGTATGTATTAAATAATCTTGCTTCAATCTTCATACTAGAAGATAATAAAAGTTAAAATGAATCTATTTCATGCAATATTTATGAATCAGTTTCAAAATCTAATACCATCACAAAAAAAAAATAATTCTCTCATGTTTCTTGCTTATTAATATCAAATTGAGAAAAACATACAAAACCTTCATAATATTATTGAGTATAAGTTTATTTCATATATCTTTTCCTAGAAAATATTTCTAATACCTTTAGTCTTTAATGCATCAATATTTCCCATCCTCATATTTCCAAAATTACCTTTCCAATAAGAATAGAAAAACCAAGATGGGAAGTGACATGATATGAGACACTAGAATTGATAACCCAATTATTAAATATTTTGGATTGGGGCCCCTTCTCACACATTTAGCCAATGTTCAATATCTATACTTTTATAAACTTCATTCATTTCTTCTTTATGGGCTCCAACTTCTAAAATAAAAAATATCTTCCTCGACATCATTATCAATATTATATTTTTTTTCTTCTTTCTATTATTATTTCTATGTTATACTTCTTTATCTTCTTTTTTTTCTTATTCTTATTTTAGTTATGATTCTTCTTTTTATTATTTTACTTTTTCTTTTTTATTATTATTCTACTTTTCTTCTTCTTATTCTTTTACTTTTTCTTCATCTTTTTATTTTTTTTATCTATTTTTTTTCTTATTCTTCTTATTATGTATTTATTATTATTATTATTATTATTCTTCTTCTTCTACTTCCTATTCCTCATATTTTTTTGCTTCCTTTTACTTCTTGTTCTCCTGATTTCTTTTTTTCTTCATCTTCTTTTTCTAATTTTTCATCTTATTTTTCTTCCTTTTATTCATCGTTCTCTTCTTTTTCTTTTTATTCATCTTTCATTTTTTTCTTCCTTTTATTCCTCTTTCACTTCTTTTTTTTCTTCTTAGTATCATGGCCACAAGCTAAATTTGCATCATTGTATCCTATATAATATTGGCTTTGCACAACCAAAACATAAAAATATCTTAGAAGTACCTCTCATATATTTGAATATCTATTTAACTATAGAATAATGCTCTTTCCAAGAAATTCAAATACTGATTGACCACTCCTACCTCTCATAAAACTATTGCCCATGGATGAATAATGTACTCATGTATTCTTTCAGTTTTTACTTTTTTAATCATTAGTGATGGGAGAGCTGAAAATAGCCTACAAAAGTGAGTTGATTATTTTAGTTTTCCTTATATTCAATCACTCAAGATTCTTTTCATGATATGCTTTGCGAGAGAATGAAAACTTAATATTTTTATCATAGAAATTTTTCATGACAAAAATTTGCATGTTAGGATCTAAGTCTCTCATTGAAAAAGATTAATTCAATTCACTTTTAAAATTTTGAATTTTGATGCTATCATGCCCAATAATAAAATCAACATTGATATATAATTCAATAATAATATAGGTATTGTTGGAGAATGTTTTTATAAACTCACAATTGTCAGGAGAGGTTCTCTTGCATCATGGTCTCAAGTATTAGAGCTTACTCGAGACCGCAAGCTCTTTTTATGCTTGAAAATGAAGTTCTCCTTCCTTTGGACTTCATGCTACTCAGGATACTCAATGTAGATATTTTCTTCTAACTTTTCATGAAGAAAAATAGTCTTTATATCAATTTGTTCCATTTTCAAGTTTTAGTTTACAATCAAATCGACATCAACTATGATGGATGACATCTTAATAACTCAAAAGAAAATTTCATCAAAATTACTATTTTTTACTAAATCCCTTCACAATCATATCCATGGTATATATTTGTTGAGTACTATCATTTCGAATTTTAACTTATACCCTCACTTATTCTTAAGCACCCTCCTGCTTTTAGGAAGCTCGACTATATCATATGTGTGATTTTTTGACTATGAGTTAACTTTTCTTTTCTAGTCTCTTCCCATTCTTCTAAATTAACATGAACAAAAATAGTTTTCATATCAATTTTTTAATTTTTAGGCTTAGGTTGAGAATCAAATTAAGAATAACTCTCATGGAACACATCTTAACAACTAGAGAATTTTTAACTTAGTTGGTAGTAAGGTGATGATCAACTCAAATTGCTATTGTATGTCAATATTGATTTAATCATCAATCATAATAGAACTTGAATCAAGAAGTTAAACATGGAGCTAGGAAAAGGTAATTGCAATGAAATATTGAGGCCCAATGATACAAATTCTTGAAATAAGTATCATCAGAGATATGCCTTCCATATGTATATGTTTATCTCAAAAATTTAATATGGAGGTCATTGAGAGGATTTTTATGCATAAGTATATGGTAGTTTCAATGAACATAGATAGTCATTTTAAGTGGAGTACTTATCATTATTTGATGACTGACATGAAGAGGGTATAGATGAGGCATGTTCTCTATGCACCACCTATTGTCAGTCTTATATATTTCAAGGTATGTGTGAGATTTGATATCGCATTAATTATTGTTTTATTTAGTCAATTTCTTAAATCCAAATAAATGTCTCCAATATATAATGAATTTTATCATGAGATACCTTCAACGTACTTCTTAATTATCTGTCTATCTTGGTGGGTGAAAACACATTCTTCTTGGGTACACCAATCATATTGCTAGTCATCTCAATTCAAGGACATCCACCTCAAGTTATCTAATAATCTTTGAAGGGGATGAAGTTATATCCTAGAAAATTAAGTTGCATGAGTGTATGGCATTTTCCAACATAGATAATGAATCATTTTTTGTTGTGCCCCCATGCTCAACTCAAACTATAATTTATAATGGGTACTTCAAATAATTTGAATCTATAGTTATAAAGTTACTTATCCAATTTGAATCATCAAATTTAGATCACTAAAACTCAAGTTATGGCTCAAAACATTCTTACTATAATTTATAAAACATGATCAAATTTTTCTTGTACAAAGATCCCATTTGACATATTTATGGGTACTTAGGATTAGAATTTGAGCACATTTCCTTTAAAAATATTGTTCTACTAGAAGTCTAGTTTACCTAATATTTTGAATCACTCAATATGGATGAATGAAACTCAACTTATGGTCAAAATACAACAATTATATCCAAAACATAGTATACTCATAACTTACTCAAAACTCACTTTTAAGCACCTATTCGAGAGCCTTAAAGCTACTATTTTTTCTTGGTCCCTTCTATGCATTTATAAGTATACCTTTTATTACTCTTTAATAATTTGAATCACTCAATTTGAATGATCATATCTTATCTTATGATCAAAACAAAAATAGAGAGTTTGAAAATTTTTGACAACATCTCTTTTAAAACTTTATCATTTCTTCTATACAAATATTGATCAAAATAAATCTTAAACAACAAATAAAAGTTTATTGAACTCTAAATTAAGTATCAACCCCAACAAAATCCATTTTATATAAGGCTAGGTTTTATTCCTATAACTAAAATCATCAAAGATGATGTTAGTATTTGGCTATGACTGTTCACTATTCATACATTAACTCTCTAGTATAAGAACGCAATGAAAATGAGGGAGATAGTGTAGAATAATAAATTTAGAGGTATGAAAGTGACTAAATAAAAAGTGATAAAATTAACTGTCATGAAGTTATGACATGCTTCAAAGTCATGACTTCAGACAATTGCAAAAAATACTACCTCAAAGATAAAGGAAAAAGAAGGGTGCCCAATTTCTCAAAGTATAATTACATAGAAAATGAGGAGGAGAAATTAAAGAATATACATGAAATAAAGATGGTGGAAAAATTTCAACTAGTGCATGAAAAAAATGAAAGATGACAAGGTAGAAATATAAGATTTGGAGATGTGCTAAAATAGCATGCATGGGCCATCATGTTGGGTCATGCCATGTCACACCTCCCATGCCATGGGCTAACCCACACCATGTCTAGGATCCATTCTGAACTAGGTCGTTTCATGCTAGACAAGACTAAATTGTGTCATGCCTCATGTCATATTTGGGCCATCCAGTCGAATTGACACCTCTACCAAAGTTACTGGGGGTAGGTAATCAATAAACATAATATAATACACATAACAAATTACTCAAGTAATGCTATATCCATCTTGGCAGTAGTCAAGAGATCTATATCATTCCCATTAGCATCAACAAAATCCATAATGCATTTCCATGAAATCTATTACATTACAATATAGCTATCATCCTACATAAATTATGAATCTACCATAAATAAAGATATTCTAGCTGGTAGAACATTCCTAGGATTTTACTCTATGTGATTGGCCTCAAGTGATTATGACTTCACTTTCTTTCTTTTTTTGTCTCTTTATATCTACCTTTTAAAAATAATTTTGGTGAAAATTGATGTTTTTGTCAGTCCACATCATAACTACAAAGATAGGTCATGACACAAAATGTGTGTGTTGGCTATGGTAATGTCGCAACTAGACAAATAGTGTCATGAGTAAGTCATGTTGCTATGAAGGATTAGTGTTGCAATGCATCAAATGTTGTTTCCTATGCAAGAATAGTTTCATGACTCAAGAAATGTAGTCACACTTGAAAGATAAGAAAGACTGACTAGTTAATATCACAACTAAAGAAGTGGCATTGTGACTAGAAAGTAGAATTATGACACATGTGTAATGTCATGACTAAAAAGTAGAGTCACATTGTACATGATATTATTATAACTTAAGAGTAGGGTTTCAACTACATAAATAAGTTGAGCAAATAACTACTATCAACACGTCTCCTACTATCATGACTTCACTAGTAATCATTGGGCCCACATGGTATTGTAATTGAAAAAGATGGTGCCATGACGTGTGAATGTCAGGCATCAAAAATAAATGGCTTCTCATGCTTGAAATCTTCCAAATATAATATTATGACTTTTAATTAAGACATCACGACTCATTAGATTGCAGTCATATTTTATCCTGTCTAGAATGTGGTTTCCCAACCTCAACAACTAATCATTTAATTATTTCACTTAAAGTCTTCAAAACACAAAATAGTTATGAAATCTTCATAATTCCTATTTACAATCAATCATAGTCATTCAAATCATGATAATAATAGGCCTAAAATACTGGTATATTTTAGGTCTAAGATATTGTTATGTTTGAAATTGAATCCATGTTAAGACAATGCTTCATGAACAACATCATAGAATTCAGAATTAGTTTTACTAAGAGTGTCCATTTATGCTATCTCATAACTAATTATGATAACAAATATATTGTGATAAAGTTATAATAGGAGCAAAACAAGGTGGAGAAAGAGAAATGGAAGAGAGAAAATGTTTTATATCAAACTGTCTTTTTTTCTTTTTTCCTTCACAAACAAATCTCCCTTGTTGAAGACTAGTTCCAACACAATTTTTAAATGGAGCACTCTTCGTTGACTAAGTCCTACAAAGCACGAATCACTAATACATCTATTTATTCTAGCTTGAACTATTTTTTTATGATTATATATAAAATCAAGTTTTTGAGATTCAACGAGAAATAGATGACAAACATTAAAATATCATTATTCGGAATCCTAAGATAATATACTTTTTGATAGTGTACACATGTGGATTGATTTATCATAGTGATATCCATATTTACAAACAATAATGAACAATGAGGAATGTTTCACTAGTGACTTAAAGCCCCTTAGTAAAGTGAAGCACTCAAAGGCTCCATTATCATTTTACCATCATTATTTTGTTTCATCCAAATCTATCATGTATGTTTATTCTTACTCATGATTTTTGTTTGGTTTTTCATTCCTCGAATCCTCTTATTATTAGCTAGTAAAAAATGTATCAATGCTTAGCAAATTTATGTCTTTTTGCTATGTTGTTTCATTCATCTTTAATTGATGTTATTATGATCAATGACAACGTATTTAAAGCTAAAGAAAATGATCTAATATTTTTGAAAAATTATCATTTCTATGTTTTCAATTTTTGAATTTTTCTAATAATCTATATGCTATGAGTTGTCACTAATTAATTTAATTGTGATGTTACATTTTTTTCTTATTATGTTTCTTTATAAGTTTGAATAACATTTTCATTGACTTTTTGAAATGGAAAATGAGTTTTTTGTGTTATTTTTATTCTCTCTATAAAAGCTTGTTTCGTGTCTAGTAATAGCTAATCTTATTTTAATGTAATATATACTTAGTCACCCTTCTTAAGCAAGTTGAGACTCAAGAAACCAAACATGAAAGTGTGACTTCTCTTGATTGTGAAATATAACTTCTAAAAAACTTATAAAAGTTTTTTATTTAGCACGTGAGTGGATTAATTTCTTCACACCCTTTAAAATTTTGCATAATGTCATTTTCATAACTAAGGACAATTACTAGAAATAGATAATATTATTTTATTATATTTATTGATCATTTTGTGTATGACTATATGCATTTTAAAAAATCTCATTTTATCTTCATGTTTATTTATGTTCATAGAATAATACAAACTAAATTTGGGCATGATATTATAATTTGTAAATTAATAACACACTTGAGTATAATTTAGTACACTTAAGTGGATATATTTTCTATTGTTCATTATACTTTGTATGCTAGTAAAACACCTTATAATGAAATTATACAAAGATAATTATCTGGAATTTGCCCTACTGGCGTGAATACTTGCTCAGGCACAATCTTGTTGTTATGTATATCGAGAAGAATATGTTTGATAATATTTTCAATATAGTGTTTAACATTCCAGGAAAAACTAAGAATACTTACAAGTCAAGAGATGAGTTGAATAAATATTATCGTCGTCCTCAATTTTGCAAAAAATCTTGTCACTAATAAATACCATGATATGACATTTGTTATGAATAAATTATAGAAGATGGTTGTGTTGGAGTGGGTAAAAAAACTTAAATTTCCAGATGGGTATGCTTCTAATATGGGGAGATGTGTAGATGCCAAAAAACTTAATATGTTTGGCATGAAGAGTCATGGTTATCATGTTTTCATATAAAGGTTATTACCAATTGCTCTTTGAGAATTCCTGCCTAATAGAATATGAGAGCCGATAACTGAGATTTCTTTATTCTTCAAGCAATTGACTTCTTCTTCATTAACTGATAAGGAGTTGAGAAATCTGGATGAACAAATTTCTATTATCTTATGTAATCTTGAAAAAATCTTTCCTCCTAGTTTTTTTTGACTCAATAGAACATCTTCTAGTACACTTGGCTTACGAAGCTAGGGTTACTAGTCATGTTCATTATTGTTGGATGTATCCTCCAGAAAGGTAATATTGATTCACTAAACCAATTCTTTTCCTATATATATATATATATATATATATATATATATATATACACACACACACTCAAAAATAACTTGTAATTTTCAATAATCTTTTTGTAGATACTTTAGAAAAATAAAGCATACAATAATGAATAAGGCTCAGGTTGAGGGTTCTATATTAATATATTATATTATGGATGAGGCAGCAAAATTCACTTCATTCTATTTTAAAGAAAGAGATCCAACTCTTCCACTTAATGAAAAGCGGAATGAGGTTTATCTTTATGAGAATGTGAATAATGATAAGTTTGAAATTTTCAAGCCTCCGGGTAAAGCAATTGGTGCTGAAGGGAAATGGTATTTAGCAGACTATGAATATACTGCAACTCATCTATATGTCCTAATGAATTGTCCAAAAGTTCAACCATTCATTGAATAAGTATTTTCTAATAGTCAAATGAAATCTATTTAGCATTATAAATTACTATTTCCTATCAATGTATCAATTATTTTTATTTTTTTTAGTGATTTTGTTACAGATAAACATAAAGAGTTTCCAAACATGAATGACAAAACTATCAATACCATGACGGACCAAGAATTTCCATCATTTTTTGAAAAATACATATGTTTACTAATAATGAAAATCACAAAACAATTGTATTGTTCTAATAAAAAAATATTATTGTAATCTAAACAATCCACTTAATTTTGATTACAGGTTCATAATTATGCAAATAAAATTTCAAATCATTATCTTTTGAAGTATAGCACAATGTCCCTTAAGAGAGGTTAAAATGTACAATGGTTACTGTATGAATGATTTTAAATTTCACACTAAATCGTATGGTAGTTACCGGGCAACAAACAATACAGGGGCATGAATTAAAGGATCTAAATACAATGAAACTGAATATGACTATTATGAGACTTTGGTCGAAGTGATCGAGTTAGAATTTGAAGCCCTCCTGGTTAAATAAATCATGTTATTCAAATATGAATGGTTCGACCCAACACCACATGTTAGTATTGTTATCCATCCTCGATATAAAATTGTCGTTGTGCATGATAAAAAATGATTCAACAAGTATGAACCTTTTGTCTTAGCAATACAAGCATCACAGGGTTATTATTGTGAATATCTAGGTCAGACCGGTCCTAGAAAGGATTGGAAAGCTGTGTTCAAGATCAAAGCAAGGACTCAATTTGACATCCCTGCATCACTAAGTACTGATTTCATAGAACCATCTTTTCTATTTGATGACAATGATGTTATAATCGAAGCTGTGGTGGGAGATGAAGACATCCTATTTGTCACATCTTCTAAGATGGATACAAGTGAGGATGTAGACGTTAATAAAAATTTAATTGATTATGAGGAAGAAATGAGTGATGAAGAGGAGTTTGAAAATAATGTTACTACATCTGAAGAAGAAGATGAACTAGATTTGAATGATTCTGATGAGAATGAGTAGACAATGAGTTTTATGTTATTTTAATCGTTAATTATTTTTATTTATTTTCATTGCCTTATATATTTTTTACAGATTTGGCACATGGACAAGGTAGAGGCAGCATGTTGCAAGGCCGTACCAGTTATGGTATAGGCAGCATTGCCTCAGGTATGCCCGAAACTAGTAGAGGGTCATGGGTGGATGAGACACCATAGTAGACAGAGAAGGTTGTGAATGCACTGCAGTTGTAGTATTAGCTGACTGATCCACATAATGGTCCTGAGATTTTGATGAATGATCAAAAGACGTGGGAGGGAGATGAGGGAGAGGATGGAGATGTTGAAGAGTCTTCCTCAGAGCACCCTACAGACGAGACTCTCCCTATTGCTCAGTTTGATCCGACAATTGATAATCTATAATATATAAAACTTAACAAATGATTTATTAATTTATTATTTTATTTCTTACTTGCTAAATATTTTTGGTTACAGGACAAAGTTAAAGCTATCTGGTTCCTTTTCTAGGGTTATGAGAATAATTTTCAGGATGTCCTTTAAACTTAATGGACATAATTGGAAGTCACTTACACATAGAGACCAATTGATGATTTGGAGAGAATTTAAGTAATATTACAACCTAAAAATTATTATATCTTTTATTTATTCTTTTGTTCACTGATTAAAATTGTTTTATTTATAATTCCATAAAGTTTACAGGTGGACAACCAAAAAAGACGGTCAAAAGTATGTTCTACAAATATGCTGCCAATCGGTATAAAGACATCGTGTATGAGATCAAAGATAAATGTCGAAGAAGAAAGAAAAAGATTTGAGTGTCCCATACCATGTTTTCAAGGAGTGGCATAGTAGATGGAAAGATCCATATTATAAGAAGATGTGTGATAAACAGAGTAGTAATCATTGTTCAGAGTGGTCTGGGGATGGTAGTGGCATGTCTACACACACTTGTGGATCTCACACTATGTGTGAGCAGGAACGAGCATTGATATTATTTCTAATTTATACTTTTTATGTTTATTAATTTGTGAAATGTATTCAATTATGTCTAAATTTCATTTCTCATTAGGAATTTTTTTTTTCAATAGAATTAACGTGTATTGTGTGTAATTATAGACACGCAAGGAGGGTAAAAAGCCTAGTGCTTGAAGCTTATTCAGATACATGCATACGAAGGCTCGTGTTTATCAGACTTTCGTTGATTAGAGATCTCGTGCAGCAAATGTAAGATTCATTAAAAAAATTAACTTGTTTTTGTTTGAATATAAATTGAAATACTTTTTGTACATTTTTATTAGGTGAGATATGAGGTGCTGCAACTCAAGCTTATTCCCTGTTTACTTCAGGTTCATGTAATGGTGCAACATATAGTTCTCATTCATCAACTCCACCAGTTGATACAAATCAGATTTGGTATGCGGCTATTGATGGCAAGGAGAAGAAGCCAATCTATGGGGTTGGTTCTTCAACATCATCATTCTACTCACATAGATTACTAGATTATGAAGCTGAATTTTCAGGACCAATTTCGAATTTATTCTCGAAGATGGAGGAATTTCAGGACGTAATGCGAAAATGTGATACAGTATTAGTTGGCCGATACCGAGCGACGCATGATTGACTATGAGGATGATAGGGATGAATTGCATATGCATTTTGACTGGCTTACAAAGAAGTTTCAGAAAGGAGGACTGTAGTTCAACCTTGATGATCTACATTGTATTGTTCAGCATAATGCTCCAGCTACAGCATCTACTCCATCACCTATTACAACACCTGCAACAACTACATCATGACTAGCAGTAGCAGACAACTCTACTCCAGTATCCGACATCTCACCATGTGGACCAGATACATCACAACATAATGATTATGAAACTAGGTTGGATGATTGAGTGTATTACACACATTTTTTTTCAATGCCTTAAACTTGATTTTGGATTTCATTTTTTTATTTTCTTTTGATGTATTTTTTTATTTTCAATGCAGTATATATAGTTGTTTACCGGGGTTAATTAGATTTTTTTGTTGTGTTTTCCGTGTTTGTTTCTATAGCAACTACATCAAAATTGGAAAAAAAAGGTCGGTAATTACTGATTGAATTGCGACTAAAAATCGACCAAAATTTTTTAATATCAATGGTCTGTAAAAGTTCATCAAATGGTCGGTAATACTTTTGGAGATCAATTACCGACCAATAATTTTAAAATATTTTGATTGGTTTTATGTGGAAATTTTTTCGGTTATTACCAACCATTTTGTGATAATTTACCGACCTAATATTTTTAGTCGGAAAATAGTTAGAATATAGTCATAAATTATTTATTAGTAGATGGTATATAAATTGTTAGTAATTATCGACCATTTGGAGATCATTTACCGAACTATTTCTTTTGGTCGGAAAATGATCGGAATATCATCGGATTTTGGTTGTCGGTAAAATGGTTTGTAGTCGGTCGGTAATTACCGACCATTTGGAGATCATTTACCGACCACTACTTTTGGTCGGAAAATAGTTGGAATTTAAACGGTAATTATTTGTCTGTGAATGGTTTGTAAATGGTCATTAATTACCGACCATTTAGAGACCAATATACTGACCTAATTATTTTGGTCGAAAAATTGTTGGAATATAGTCGGTAATTATTTGTTGGTAGACGATCAGTAATTTACCGACTGACATTTTTTATCAGTAAAAAAATTAGCGTTGTGCAAAATTGCGACCTAATATTTTTGTTGCTATTTGGTTTACCGTGGAAAAAACACTGAATTAGCGACCAAATTAGTCGGTAATTCTATGAATTTTAGTAGCAACGACATTTGAATAGAGTTAGACATATAGTGATGTATCTTTGAGGTATGATTGATATGTGCCTATATTATCCCAATGTTCCCAAATCAGAATTAATTAATTATGCAAATGTGTGATATATATTTGACCATCATAATGCTCAAATATCACAAATGAGCTATTTGTTTACATGTGGTGATTCAACCATTTCATGACACTCTACATGACAATCAATTACCGTCATATCTTTTAATCATGCAAGATCTTAATAATTCATGAAACAAGTCAATGATATTATTAGTTAAAATCTGTAATACATCATATTTGAGGGTCATGCGATTTGTCTTTTAGTAAGAAGGTCCCAATGACCTTGTATGAAGATAATGCTGCGTGCATTGTTCGATTAAAAAATAAGTATATTAAAGAGGATATAACAAAACATATATTACCAAAAATTTTTTTTACTCATGATTTACAAAAAAAAGGGTGATATTGATGTTCAATCAATTTGTTCAACTAATAAATCTAATAGATTTATTTATCAATACTTTACCTACTACAATATTTGAAAGATTAGTTCATATCATTGGAATGCTCAGGCTCAGAGGTTTAAAGTGATGTTTTATATTATATTTTTTTTTCACCATGATTTTATCCTACTAGGTTTTCTTGGTTATAGTTTTCAATGAAGCAATCTCATGGATATCAAAGGAGGAGTATTATGAACAATACCATAGATGTCCATAAAATCTCTATTAATCTATTGATTTTTGATATTCTTTTGACTCTTATTATTCATAGATTAATATGTATTAATTGACATGGATTAATATGTATTTATTGGTATATTTATTTGTGTATTGATGTATATATTCATTGATGTAGTTATATACATATTAATGTATTTATGTATTAAATACTATAAATATGGAGTCTTTGTATGCGTCGGCATATACTTGAAGGAATAATAAAGCTCTCCCATGTTTCTTTTATATCTCTCGCTCACTTATCCGTTTATTTCATAATATTTTACACATTTTATTAGTTATTTTTTGAAGTAAATATATTGTAGATTCGGAGACTAGTCGCATATTTACCAGAAACAACGGAAAATGAACTTTGAGAGATTAAATAAATATAACATTATTTCGGGTATTCTTAAATTTGTATTAAATTACCCGCAGTTCATACTCGCTGCCTGGTTCTCCGCCCATGCTCACTACTCTCAAACAAGTGCTGGTGCCTCAACTCAGGCAATGACAGAGGTTCCATCCACATCGACAAGCGATAGAAGTCCTACCTTTCTGGTCCATCCACGACGCGAGCCGTTCGAGCATGGTCTTCTCCCTATTCAAAAATTCATTTTTCCAGATCCAGTTCCAGCCCTAATCCAACTCAAGCACAAACTCGCTTCCCACTCCCGGGTTAATTCAGTTATTCTTGCAGACTCCTTACAAATATCTGCAGATTATGCGAGGCTGGTCATGGATACGCTTGCGTCAGTTCTCCATTCTGAGTTGGACCCTCTCGTGAATGCCCGATCAAGGGATGTAGATTCAGTTGGGGTTGATTTACTAGATCTGATATTGTTTTTGTACATACAGTCGTATAAGAAGCTGTTGCCAAGAACCCATAAGGACTCTGCTGCCATGGCGGACGTGTGGCCATCCATGTCCGCATTTGATGGGTACTTGTCTGCTCTATCTCCTATTCAGGTGATTTTGCTTTCTGGTCTTTCAAATGTTTAGTCGTTCAATTTATGGTTTCAAGCTGTTTATAGATTGAGCAATAATTCCTCTTTAATTGTTGCTCTTAGCATTCATAGATTGAGCAATAATTCTTCTTGGTAGGGTTAATTATTTCGTCCACGTTGGTTGCCCATTTTCTGCGTGTATGTGATATAGGAAAACATGGCTGATGCCTCTTAGTGCAGAGTAACCTAAATAAAAGAACCAATAAAATTAAATTGGAGAAAAATAATACTCATTCACATTACATTGTGACTTTACGACCAATAAATAGGGAAACAACAAATTAAAAAAATGATGCATCATTAATCTGCTTGTTATGTCTCACCGTGATAGACATAAAAATGGTAAACATATTTTTTAAAATAATGAGTATTATTGATGTTTATAACCAATTATTAACCATTAAAAGAAAAAAAGAAGAAAATGGACTTTCTCAAGATATCAGCTTACTAATGTTGATGTTGGTCATTATTTGATATAATTATTGCTAATTTTGTGTCAGTGTCACATAAAATGATAATCAATTTTAAAGTGTTTAGTCCTCATGAAAAGTTGTACTTGATGCTTTAAGAGCTGTAATTTAATTAGCACAATAGGTTTTCTCTTAGCACAAGATCAATGATAAATTAATATCTTGAAAGTTTTTTTAAAAAAATTAGAAATGTTATATCTGATGATTCTTGAACTCATGACTTATTATTGGATGAAAATATTTGTTATCGTATAAATATATGATTTCTAATATATGCATATAATATAAAAATATTTTAGGTGATTAACTATTTTGATATTATTCTTGTCCAATATTATGTAACATCAATTTTTTGTATTATAAGCATATGTTAAAGGTTATATTTTGGGGCGGTGATAAGTGATTTTGATTTTTAAAGGTGACAATTAAATTTTTCTCAAATGTCATACTAAGCAAAATTTTTGTGCACTTACTATAATCTAATAATTAATGCATCTAAATTAACTCATTGATAGAAGTAGCTAAATCCTTGTATTTAGTTTTATAGAGGATATGAAGATTGAAGATTTTTTTTTTTTGATTTTGATGGAACTAAAGAGTTACTAATATGCATGCAAAGACTAATAACAAACTTTGAGAGAAGATTGAGATACATAACTAAAATCTTGAATTTGGAAGGTTGACAAAGAAGGGAAAAACAACCCTTATCCATGATGAGACTAGATAATGGAAAAGATGACAAAACACTTTTGAGATGTTATATCTTAGGCTTAATTGAAAATTGGCTTAATTTAAAAATAATAAACTTAATATCAACTTTGGACAAGGTTAAGGAAACTTGGCGGACAATGAGATGTTTATACTTACATTGTGAAGTATCAACTAATGAATCATCATTATTAACACTTAAATACACTTAAATATTCATAGGCAAGCTGATAGGCATACAAGCAAAATCATATGAATTTTCAAGTGATTAAAAAATATAATAATATTGAGAAAGAACGACTCCTTGACTAGACTTGACGATTTCAAGCTCAAGGAAATATTTCAAAAACCCAAAATTTTTAAGTTCAAAATAATCATCAAGAAGGATTTTTAAAGAATTAATAATATTATTCGCTCTATTGATGATGATGCTATCAACATAGAACATCAAGATAATTAAAGAGGAATGTGTATTATTTGAGTATGAAAAATATTAAAATGATTATGAATTAGTCTAATTTAGAGGTCTCAAATGCCTGGCCCGGCATGAGCACGGCAGACTTACAGTGCTGTGCTTGTGCCCGGCACATCACACTTCAGTGCCTTGCCCTGACCCATCGTGTCGTGTCAGCACGTAGGCACAACACGTGACCACACATCAAACGTGGTCAATACAAGTCGATGCCCTACAGGCGAGGCTCGCAGAGCCCCAAAAGGGCGAATACGCGTGGTGGTGCGCTATCGAAATCCTATTTTTTTAAAAATTAGGGTTTGTCCGAGCTGAACCTGGTGGTTTGTGGGTTCTTGGTCCGTGCTGGGCTGGCACGGTACAATAACCGTGTCTGGTCCGGCATGGTAGCCCGGTTGGGCAATCTAATATCGGGCTGTGTTGGACCGGCCCATTTGACACTTTTAGTCTAATTAGGTCTAATGAAAATTCTGAATACTACTGTTAGGATGCATATTTAAATAAATAAATTTATGAAACCAACAAATAAATTTATTTCTATTAGGAATGAATTCCTCATTTCTATCAGATATAAGAGGACTATTTATATGTATTTTAAAAATATCATTAAGAAATATATTATTTATATATAGCTGGATTAAATGTTATTATTAAATAGTAGTAAAAGTTAAAATGATCTTTACTATGACTAATTAAATAATTGGTAACAAAGTTTTTATGAAATTGAGTTATTCTTATTGATTATATTCCTAATCAATTAAACATGTTTTGTATTTTTCTACATAGTTATTAAGATTTATATTTAATTTTATAAATTTATTTTCAATCAATGGAATATTTGTTTTTGCGAAGAATAATAAGTGACTAAGTATTATGTGTTCATAGGGTACAATTCTCTTGTTTAACATCACATTGATGTTGAAATCTCAAAGTTTGATGGAAAAACTAAAATTAAATTGAGAATAGATTACCATAACAAATATTCTTTGAGTGTGATGAAAAGTTATATGATAGAAATTTGGATAAAGAATAAGAATATAATTAGTCTAGTAATTCTTTATGATAAATCAAACTACAATGATATCTTATAAATAGGATGAAGACTTAACATGTCTCGTGGATCTTCTAGTAGGTGTCACCAAGGAAGCACGGACACAGCTCCCTACAGCTGTGTCCACGTGTTCGACACCTGGACACGTAGACACGACACTGACACGGCATGGATACGTGTCCGATACGTTACGTGGCGTATCATTGCACAATTCGTATCCGATACGCCACGTGGTGTATCGGATGGTTGCGTCGGCAGCCTTATCCACGTCTATAGTGCCTGACGTCCGACGACGTCGGGTGGCCAACATTGCAGCATGGGCGACGTTGGCCACTGGCAGGGACGGGCACTATTTGAGGGGAGAGGAAGGGGCAGCGCGATTTGAGGGGAGAGGCAGGGGCGGGCCATTTGAGGGGAGAGGCAGGGGTGGGCGGGCGTGATTGAGGGGAGAGGGGTGGGCGGGCATGATTAAGGGGAGAGGGGCGGGCGGGAATGATTGAGGGGAGAGGCAGGGGCGGTCGTGCTTGAGGGGAGAGGCAATGGTATAAAATAAAATAATTTTATAAAATAAAATAAAAAATATATATTTTTATATAATATAATTATAAAATATTATTTTATAAAATAAAATAAAATAAAATATTTTTATATAATAAAATAAAAATATTTATTTTTTTATCATGCCTAATATTTATAATTAATTAAATAAAAATAAAAATAATATTTTATATAATAAAATAAAATAAAAATATATATTTATTTTATATAATAAAATATTTTAATTTAATTTAATTTAATAAATTTTATAAAATACATAATATTTATAATTAATAATTTTTATTTTTATTTTTATTTTTTTATCATGTCGTATCCTAGCCGTATCCGTATCCTAGTTTTTTAGAATTTGTCGTGTTCCCGTTTCCTGTCGTGTTGTATCCCCGTATCCGTGTCCGTGTCCGTGCTTCTTAGGGTGTCACTATTGAAGCTTTAGGTGCATTTTGTATGGGATAACAAGAATATCATCAATATGAACAATAGTACTTGAGGGATAAAGGAGGAAGGAAAAAGTTGGATTGAGGTAATATCAAAGGTAGAGATGGGTAGAACCAAATTAAGAAATTGATCAATTAAATTTTTAGAAGAGATCATAGTGTGAAAAATTAAAATATTTTCATGAAAAATAATATCTTGAGATACATATTTATCTAATCAAGATGTTGTCTCCTTTAATATCAATAGAATAAACAAGAAAAACACACATGCATGTTTTATATTGAAATTTAATTTTATAAGCAATAAGAATAGATGTAAAAACTAAACATTCAAATATTCTTAAGTGAGAATAATAATTGATAGTAGATAAATATGGAAGTTCATAAGGAGTGATATTTTGAAGTAATGATGATAATGTTTGATTATTAATTGAAATTGATATCGGAAATATATTAATTCTAAAATCAATTAGATTTTAGATTGAAAGTGTTCATTAATTTTTGTATAAATATTCTAAAAATTTGGTTTTGGTATTAAACTAAATATTAATTATGTTAAATAATACAGGTATAATAGTAGTATATCATATTTTTGTTTAAATAGGAAAAGCAAGATACAATGAATATAATACAAAATAATAAAATATTTATAAATTGCTTGAGAAAATTGAAAAATATATGATAAGTATCCAAAATATTTGTAATTAGAAAATTAGATGATTAAAATTAGATTCATAATATTTGATACTTATATTCATTGAGAGAGTTTAATAGTAGAGGTGTTAAGTTGGTATGGTGACCTAGGAATGACACAAAGCATCTTTTGATTTAGTAGTGCAAGGCTCGATATGGCACAATTCAAAATCATGCCTGCATTGTAGTCATGTTAGTTTGTGACACGACTCGTGCATACTAAGCACGGGGATTGTGTCTGACATGACCATTTTTTTTAAAATAGTCATTTTTAAAATGGATGCCCTACACCTATCGATTGTTTGTTGTCATTGACAAGACATTGACTTGACAACTTGCCAGACACATATATTTAGATAGGTTCAATGTGTTATTTATGAGTTCATAATAATTGTAGGACTACCCTAAGGTTCATCATTTAATCATTATATTTTTTTTAATTATGAATGAATTGACAAAATCTCTTAGAAGATATACCTAGATATATGTTATATTGTTCATTGATGAGGCTGAAGAACAACTAACTAAGAAATTATAAATTTCAAGGATTGTAAATGAGTCCAAGAGATTTAGGATCAATCATTGCAAAATAAAATATTTGTAATATGAGTTTAATAATGTTAGGAGTAATAATAATATGAAGATTAAATTGATAAATAAAAAAATATCAAATATTAGTAATTTCAAGTATCTTAACTTTATTTTAAATAAAGATCAAGAAATGCATGTTATGAGATATTGTTCATGTTGCTTATGTTGTATATATATCTAAATGAAATGCATATTATGAGAGTGTATACAATCAACATATCTTTCTTGTATCATAAAAGAATTTTATAATTTTTTAAAAGGAAAATTTTTATGTTTATTCTAATTAATTAAGTATTATTTTATTAGTTTTACTATTAACATAATTGAATATTAAATAATGAAAGCTAATACATAAATTAATATTAAATATGTAAAATTCTAATAATCTTTAATATTTAGTTAAATTTTATAAGCTTACTTACATAAATTATAAGACTTTTATAGTTTGTTAAATATCTTAATATATTAATATATATATATATATCATGTAATTCTAATCAGGACAAAATTATTTTAAAAATTACTTGTGTGCTAGGACCATCATAAAAATGTTATGATGGTCTTATAATGATTGTTTAAGCTAGGGGATTATCTTTAGTGATTTTTAAGAATATACTTATTGTAACATATTTATTTGAAATGTTATTAAATATTATGTTATATATTTTATTTTGTATCTTATATTTTTCCAAGATACTCAATATATATTCATATATGTTATGACCATCATAAAAATAAAATATCATATAAAATTTTAATATTTTATTATTTAGTTTATACTATAAATGTCAAATGGGTTGGGATGGCTTAGCCCAGCACGAAGCCCGGCACAACATGCTATAATGTCGTACTTGGACCCGTGCTAGGCGTACCCTCGACATGAGTCGTATCTTGTCGGGTTGAAGGTTTTTGGTCAGTGTGTTGTGCCTAGAGGTGTCAATCAGGTCAGGCCAGCCCGGCCCTACACGTGAATATCCTGGGTCAGGCCCGTGTCATGCTCGGGTAAGGCACAACTTGTGCCGTGTCGATGCCAACAGAGCCTCATGTCGTGCCTGACCCGACACGGTTCGGTGGCACGTGGCACGACCCGTAGGCACGGTCGGGGTCACCATTCACACCCAACCCTGGTGTCCCGCACCCACAGATCTGGCTTACTGCACCCTCATGAGCCATGGGTCACGGGCGGGTTCAGTGTCACTCGGGCCAAACCATGCTTCCCCTTCCCGCAAAAAAGACCGTGGGTCTGGTCCAATCAGACCCGACCCGCTGTCCCCCGACCTGACCCGATTTCTCCCCCAACGGGCAAAAAAAAAATTTAAATTGTTGCTGTTGGATCTCGCCTTGAACGGCTAGGGGGCAGAATCCAACGGCCCTCATGATTCTACTTCCTAAAAAATTAAAAAAAAATAAAAAAAATAAAAAAAATATCTTTTTAATAAAAAATTATTTTCTTTAATCTATAAAATCTTCTCACCCTTTCTATAACATTTATGTTTTTCATAAATATTTTTTCTCTCAAATCTCGTTTTTTCTCTCTTAAAACTCTTGCTTCTCTCTCTCGGGACTCGAGAAGTTGGGATTTTGTCATTTAGCTTGGCTTTTTGGGAATCTCAACTTGGGTATTAAATTTTGAGCTAGACTGTAGTGCACTGTGCATGTGATTGGCCTGACTGATTAACCAAGTAATTTATTTTAAGTTTTTTTTTACTCTATCTCTCTCTAGTCCAAAAATAGTTAAATTTAAAATTTATCATCTAGTCTCTAAATAAGTGTCTTATTTAACAAAAATCCTAAAAAATGATAAATACTAATGAAACATATTTAAATTTAGAAAATGAAAATCTTGCAGAGGTACGAGGCTGCTAAAACTTTAGTTTTTTCAGTCGTCTCAACCTAAATTTCTAAAAAACAAAAAATTAGTAGGATTTCTATAGTTTGGACTCATTTTAATATAACAAAACAAAAAAATGTTAAGGGTGAGGAAATAAAAATGACACAGTGCAAATATTATATGAGAATTTTAACATATAAGAGTTCGTTTGGGACTGAACACCTTAAGAGGCATGCTGAATTATGTAGCAGAAAACATGGTCCATTAGATCCTAGGCAAACTAAACTTGACATTATATTTTTTGAGACTGGATCGAGTTAGTCTCAAAGTTTACTTCTTTCATATGCTCCAGCGAGTTGGGTAGGGACGGCATGATCAGACTTATCACATTGATGGGTCTTTCGATTAGATTTTCAGAAAATCCAAAGATAATGTGCATAATGCAGACATATTTTCAGCCTGCTTATCATAGGATTCCTAGGTCTACATCTAGGAATGATATATTAAAATTATATAAGTTAGAAAAACAAAAAATAATTAATGAATTTATGACATATAGTGGAGTGATATCCGTGATGTCCGATATCTTGACAAGTCACGATGAATCATATTATGCATGTCTTACCAGCCACTATGTAGATTATAACTGGACTATGAATAAAAAAAATTTAGGATTCTCTGAGATTTTCCATCCTCATGATGACCCGATCATTTTTAAGTGTATAATGAAAATCTTTAGGGAATATAAAATTTAAAATAAAATTTTTAGTAACACATTCGATAACGTATCTAATAATGGAGTAGTGATTAACATGTTTGTTAGGAATATTAGAGACGCACCATTAGGAGAGATTTTTCATGTCAGATGCATGTGTCACGTGATTAACCTGATTGTTCAAGCGGGTATAAAGGTGTGTTCCCTCGTATTGGATAATATATGTTATGCACTAAAATATTTTCGTACTCCTTACAGACAAAAAAAGTTTGTTAGTCTCTGTTTTTTCGTGAATCTTAAGAATAAGAAATTACAATTGGATATGAGACATCGTTGGAATTACACGTACATGATGTTGGAATCATGTGTTGGATATGAACATGTGATATCCGACTACGTCAATAGTAAGAGTGACAAACTTATTATTGACGATACCGATTGGGCTTTAAGAATTTCATTTATAAAATTTCTGAAGATTTTTTATGACACGATGAACATGTGTTTATCAGTTTATACGCCCATGACTTGCATTGCACTTAGGTGCATATGCAATATTAGTAGCATGTTTAGTAAGTATCGAGCTGACCAGACTCTTAGCCAAATGGTTGCAGAGATAGAAATCAAGTACTTAAAGTACTGCTCCACCATTCCATCTCTTTATTGTCTCGTTGCATGCACGGATCATAGGGTTAAGGTGGAAGGGATAAAAAACACATTGACTTATATTTCCTCGTGCATGAATCTAGAAGAGTCACTTAAAGGGTTCATTCACGAGAAGTTGACTGACTTGTTCACATACTATGATACTAGGTATGGTGGTGGTAGTAGTGAGACTGTGATTACGGACATGGATATCTTGTTCGGAGATGATAATTTTTCCATTCAGCTAGCGAAGAGGAAACATCAGGGTGGACCATCACATATGAGCGAGTTTTCTCGGTACTTAGATATCGATTATTGTTCAAATTTATCACATTTTGAAACTAATAATCTTGATATATTATAGTGGTAAAAATTATATGAGTCACCTTTCCTGTGCTATCTAGGATGATACGAGATCTACTGACTCCTCCGGTGTCGAGCGTAGTATTGGAGTTTATTTTTTTAGTTGCAGTAAACGTGATTTTGGATAAGAGATCAAGATTTCATCCAGATATTTTTGAGGCCTTGACCTATTTGAAGGATTGAAAGGATTCGAGATTTAGCATCCATGATCATGCTGGAGCTGGGACTAGGACAGGGACTGCAGCCGCATCCACTGCGAAAGCGGAGGAGTTGATTGTTGATGATGATGATCCATATGATACTGATCTTGATGTTGCGGCTGATGATGCTCATAATATGCCGATTGATGATTGATGATGATCTACTGCTTTTTAATTTTGATATTTTATTTTTTTATTGATTGTACGCTTTATTTATATGTTACGTTGAAATTTTAATTTGTTTGGTTCGGACATTTGGTATCTATTAGCTGATTGGTCATTTTTTATTTGGTTTGCTTTTGTTTTTTTACTTTTTAATTTTTTATAACAAAATTTTTTGATTTATTTTTTCATTTAAAAATTTATAACTCTATAATTTAATTCTAATAAATTATAAACTAATTTCATTTTAAATTGAAAAAAAAAATTTAAACTTTCTAAATTTATAAAATTTAAACAATTTTCATTTTATAAATTTATTATAATATATATTATCTATAATTCTATATATAATTTAATATATTTTATAATTATACTACAAAATAAAACTATAAAATTTTTTTAAAAAAATTTAATCTGGCCCAATCGGGCCTGGCTTTTATAAATCATGCTGGGCCAGGCACGAAAGCATGGTCGTGCTCTAAAAAAATGTCATGGGTGCCTGGCACATGGGCATGACATGCTAGCTCATGCATCGAGCGATGTACGATCGGGGGATGATAGGTCGATGCTCTATGGGTGAGGCTTGGCATGCCCGATGGGCGACTGCGGTGCGGTGACATTTTTGCCGAAACCCTAACTTTTTAAAAATTTAATTGATCCAACTTGAACTAGTCGACCCAAACTAGCCTGAACCAGGTGGGTTTGGGCCTCAGGCTTGTGCTGGGCTTGCTCTCCAAAAAAGTGTCATGCTAGACACGACATAGTACTGTAGCATGCCGTGCTTGGCACAATACACCCGCTTGATTGGGCCTGAAAAAATTGGCTTGGCTTGGCTTGACTCAGTCTATTTAACACATCTAGTTTATACTATGCATCAATAAAGTAGATGGAAACATATACAAATGCATCATCATCATGACTTGCCTAAATGTCGGACTTCACCTAGATTAATCTATTTTGTTTTTCTAAGTTCATTAATTATTAATAATTATTAATTTTATAATTATTATGTTAGTTATCTAGCTTGATTTAGGGATTTTACGATAAGAAGACAATATTTTTGAATATAATGAATTGGTCTAGGGTTTTTTGTAAATTTAAATTTAAGACTTATGTTGGCAATGAACCAAGTCTAAATATAATCCCTTGAAAATTTATGATAGTAAATAAAATAAGTCATTAGATCTAGAGTTGATTTAAATTCAATAATTATACTAGGTTTAAATACATCATGTTTTTGGTATATTATTTGGTATATTTTATAAAATATTTAGTTCCATTACTATTTTTTATAATATATATATTATATATATATATATATATTATGTTTACTCTTTTTTAATTTTTCTAGATTTTATATTTTTAATAATTTTAAAGTTGATTTATACAAAATATATTAATTTATTAATTATAAGTTTTTTAAGTGTATTGGTCAAGATTGATTTGACTAGAAGATAACATAGTGTTAGACTTTTTAGTCGGGTTATCACTATCTAAATTAGTGTTGGTTTCATTTTTATAATAATAATTATTTTTTATTATTTAATTTTCATAGAGTTTTGAGTAAAATATAGATTTATATATTCTTTAAAATTATAACTTAGGGCTCGCTTGATAAAACTGAAAAAATTAAGTGCGGAAAAATAAATTCTAAAAAATTAAGGTTGAATTTTATAAATATTTATTTTATATTAAAAAGCTATTTAATAAATTACTGTTAATTGAATGCTGAATATAAATATATTATTTGATAACTATAAATACTGAATGCTGAAAATAATTTATTTTATATATTTATCCTTATTATCATTATATTACATATTATCTAACATAAATAGAATTTTTAATGAAATTTTTTTTATTAAAAAAAATAAAATTCTTAAAAACATATCCATAAATAAATCATAAATCCAAAAAAAAAAATATTTAAAAAATAACTAATAAAATTTAAACTCTTTAAAACTATCTAAATTTTTAATATAAAAATAAAAATTAATAAATAACTAGTTGATTTATTATTTCTTCCCTTAAATTAATCATAAAAAAAGTTTAGGATTCATGGTGACGGAGAAAGAATGAGAAAAAGACAGATCCACCAACTAAACTCTAGTATGAATGAGAAAACGAAAAAGAAATAAAAAAAGATAAAATGATAATTTTAAAAATATTTTTTTGAAAATTTTTAGTCTTCAACATTAAATAGGTCTTTACCTACTTAAAATTTTTAATGAGTTTTTACTTAAAATTTTAAATTTTTAGCTTCCAGTTTTTTTTATCAAACGCACTTAAAATTACAAACAATTGAAAATTAAAATTTTTAATTGTTTGAAATTTTAAGTGTGTTATTAAACAACTCCTTATCATCGGAATTTACAACAATGCAAACTTTGGATTTGAAGCTACACAATCACAAGTTTACAACTGCAACCTACATTTTGTTTATTATGGATGCGTGATATGTGATTCACTAATATTAATTTATATGATTTTATTTAGAGGTGTCATGTGGGTTGGGCAGGCTAGGCCTGACCCGAGGCACTACCTGATTGAGCCATGCCTGGCTCGTCACAACACGGTTTAGAATTGTGCTTAGGCCCATGTCGAGCTGGCTCTCGGCATGGTTCATGCTGTGTTGTGTCGAGCTCACGTGGACCTCATGTCGGGCTAGACATGGCTTGGTTACTTGGCCAAAAGGTATGGTTCATTGACACGACCCAAAATGTGCTCTGGATAGAGGTGTCAAACGGGCCCGCCATGGTTGGCTCGATTCATTTTTTTGGTGGACCAATCAGACCACTGTGCCGTGCTCGACATGATCCGGTATAATAATCATGCTGTGCCAGGCACAACACAGCTTGAGAACTATCGGCCTGGCAAGGCCTATCGGCCTGACTCGTACCTGATTTGTGTTGAGTCATGCCTGAACTTGCTGGGTTGGGCTGGGTCGTACCCTTGTTTTTCCACCTGAATTTAAAAAAAAAATCTGGTTGGATTCTCATGCTGGTTTACCATGTTGTCGGGCTAATCACACAGGTTGTGCTTGGCCCAGCACTTGACATGGATTATGCCAACTCGGTATTATAAACCGGGCTGGGCTTTGGGTCAGGCCCTAGCCGTCCATTTCATTTGACACTTTTAGCCCCAGATGGCTAGATCTCGGTTTGGTGTCGAGGTGTGGTCTGAACTTGACTGCCCAAACATCAGGCTTAGCTTGAGCCCGAGTCCAGAAGCAGAAGCTTCTAGAACCATTGGGTCTAATTGACTCAAAGGTCAACAAAAATTCAAACAAAATATTTTTTTTAGCAATTGGATACAGCCCAAGTGGCTAGGGGCAGAAATCTGATGGTTGTCGGGATTTTGCACAAAAATAAATTTAAAAATATCAAAAAAATATAAAAAAAAATATTTTTTAAATTACTTTTTTGAAATCTTTATATATACATTCTCTCATTTTTAAATATATCTTATTTTTAATTTATTTTATTATTTTCTATCTCTCTCTCATATTGTCTTTCTTTCTCTTTCCTTTTGGGACTTGGGTATGGACTACGGTGCAAACATTGGTTATCCGACAATGCACATCATCAAGCAAATAAGATTTTATGTTTTACGAGTATTATTTTTTAAATTTTATTTAGTTTTTTTATCTTAGTTAATAGTTTAATATAAATTAATACTTAATTTAAAAAATATAAATTAGAATATAATTAATTAACTAATAAAAATAAAAAATTATAAATAGTAATTTTAATTATGATAACGTAATTAATACTAACGTAAATATAAAAAATTTTAATATGGAAATGATAATCTTACAGAAAAGTATGAGGTTGTCGAAACTTTATTTTCTTTCGTGGCCTCAATCCAAACATATACAGAATAAAAAATTAAAATAAAATAATAGTTTGGATTCACTTTAATATTATACAAAATAAAAATGTTAGGGATGATAATAAAAAAAGTATAATGTAAATTTTATAAAAAAATATTAACCTATAAGAATTTATGTGAGATTAGATACCTTAAGAGGTATGCTGAACAATGTAATAAAAAATATGATGCATTGGATCTTAGGTAAATCCAATCCAACGGCGAGGTCTTTGAGGTTGGATCTAGTTCGTCTCTATATTGACTCTCTTCATATACCATAATGAGTTAGAGAGTGAAGACATGACTAAACTGATCAAAATGATTAGTCTTTCAATTAGATTTTTGGAGGATCTAAAGATAATCAGTTTTATACAGACTTATTTTCAGCATGTATATTATAGAATTTCTAGTTCTATATCTAGGAACGTCATATTAAAATATCATAATTATAAAAAAAGTGTCTGTAATGTCTGATATTTAGACTATTCACGATGATATATCTTATGTATGTCTTACTGCCTATTATGTAGATTTTAAATGAATATTAAATAAAAAAATATTAGGCTTTTTAACGATTCTTTAACTTTTTGATGTTTCGGTTATTTATGAGTGTACGATGAGAATCTTTAAAGAATTTAATACTCAAAATAATATATATAATATTATATTTGATAACATATCTAATAATGAAGTAGCCATAACATATTTATTAGGACTATTAGAGATGTATCATTAGGAAAAATTTTTCACGTTAGATACATGTATCATATTATTAACTTTATAGTACAAACGAGATAAAAGTTGTTTCTCTTACTTTATAAAATATACGTAACTCACTAAAATTTTTGTTGTATGTCTTGTAAATAATAAGAGTTTGGTAATCTCTATTTGTTTACTAGTCTAAGGAAGAAGAAATTCTAATCAATTATGAGATATTATTGGAATTACACATATCTTATGTTGAAGTCATGTGTTGGATATGAACACGTAAAATTCAATTATGTTAATAGTAAGGTGACAAATTTATTATTGATGACACTGACTAAGCTATAAAAATTTTATTTTTGAAATTCTTAAAGATTTTTTATGATGTAACTAACATGTATTCATTAATTTATATTCCTATGACTTGTATTGCACTCATGTGTATATGCATTATTAGCAACATATTTAGGAAGTGAGATAACTCGACATTTTATTACATGACTTTAGATAAAAATTAAGTACTTAAAATACTGGTCTACCATTCTATCTCTTTATTATCTGGCTACCTGCTGCATGAATCCTAAGGTTAAGGTGAAAAATTGTAGAAAATAATTTGACATACATATTCTTGTGCATGAACTAGGAACACCAACTTGAAGGGTTTATTCACGAAAAGTTGATTGAGCTATTTACATACTATGATATTAGGTATGGTGGTATTAGTTACCAGACTCCGAGTATGAATATAGATATCCTATTCGGAGATGATTTCTTCATTCAGCTAGTGATAGGAAAATGCCTAGGTGGATCGTAGATTATGAGTGAGCTGTCTTAGACTTAGATACTGATTATTGCTCAATCTTATTACATATTAATAATAAAAATTTTGATATTTCATAGTGGTAGAGATCATATGAGTCTACCTATCATGTGCTGTCTAAGATGACATGAGATCTATTGACTCCTTTGGTGTCAAGCATGATATCGAAGTATATATTTTTTGTTATAATGAATGTGATTTTAGATTGAAGATCGAGATTACAGTCAGATATTATTGATGTATTAGCATGTATGAAGGATTGAGATGATATGAACTTGTGTTCTAGGATCATGCTGTAACTGCAGTAAGAGTGAAAGAGTTATTGGCTGATGATAATTAATGGAACTTTGATGATAATTGAGATTGAGTCTACTGTCATTATTTACAGCCTACTGCTTGTGATGCTATAATATTCTTATGTGATTGATTATTTTTGGATTATATATTGATTTTTGTCATTTGAGCTTGCTGTTTTAATTATTATCTTATTCTTTATTCATTTAGATATTTATGAGATTGATATTTATAAGTTTATCTTTGATGTATTAATTTTTATTTTTTGAGATTATTTTATTATTTTATGATTTTTACTTGTATTACGTTACGAAAACAAAATAATTAAAATTTATAATATTTATATCATCCTATTTTTTTGAATTGTGAGTTGCAACTTGTGATTATAATTTTATTTTTTTATTATATTAATTTAATTAAATAACTAATTAATAAATTCAATATTAAAATTTAAAATATATTTGAAGTTAGGGATGACCCAATTCTGAATGGGCTGAAATGGCACATCCCAACATGTCCCGGCACCACCCGACACGACTAGGCAAGAAACTCACAATGCTTGGAATGACCTGCCATGAAACCCACAAGGCTTGACATGACCTAGCATGAAACCTATTAGGCCAGACATAGTGGTCCGAGCGGGCCATCAAAAAATTGGTCGTGCCGGCTCGGCATGGTCTGTTTGACACTTCTAATTTTATCATATTAAAATAAAAATAAAAATACAATTATGTAATTTTGAGAGAATTAGATAAAGAAAAAATCATAATTTAAGTTGAAAGAATTATAAATGTTACTTATCTATTTATAATTTTTTTTTAAAATTAAAATATTAATTTTTAATTTTTTTAGCTAGAAACCTAATAGTAACATATTTAGGAATGATATGACTCGATATTTTATTACATGACTCTTCAGATGGAAACTAAATACTTAAAATACTGATCTACTATTCAATCTCTTTATAGTCTGGTTGCATGCATGAACTCTAGGGTTAAAGTGAAAAGTAGTAGAAAATATTTTGACATACAAATCCTTGTCCTTTAATCAAGAAGACCAACCTAAAAGGTACATTTACGAGAAATTAACTGAGCTTTTTATATACTATGATACTAAGTGTGGTTGTAGTAGTAGTGAGACTTTGAGTACGGATATTAATATTATATTCGGAGATGTTGACTTTTTCACTTAGTTAGCGAAGGAAAAATGATGGGATGGACTATAGAATATGAGTAGACTATCTCAGTACTTAGATACCAATTATTACTTAATTCTATCACATACCAATAATAAAAATTTTGATATTTTATAATGGTTAAATCATACGAGTTTACCTATTCCGTGCTATCTAAAATAACATGAAATCTACCGACTCCTTTGGTATCGAACGTAATATCATAGTCTATTTTTTTTACAGTGAATGTGATTTCAGATAGGAAATTGAGATTATGACCAGATATTATTGAGACATTAATATGTATGAAGGATTGAGCGAATTTGAGCTCGGTCATCCATGATTGTATTGGGTTTGCATCAAAAGTGGAGGAGTCGGTTGCTGTTGATGATTCGTAGGATATTGATGACAATTGACGACTAATGGTGATATGAGATTGAGTCATTGAGGCATTGATGGTTAAGCTGAGCGTTTGAGACTACTTTATCGCCTATGACCCACTGCTATTAATACACAGATAATGATATCATCATTAATTATATGCTGATGAGATTTATACATATCATTGTTATTTATTATTTTTGGATTGTCTTTATTTATTTATTTATTGTCATTTTATTTTGAGGCTTGATTCATATACTTATATTTTTGTGATTAACATTGGATTGAATTCATGTTTTATATTTATAAGTTTATTTTTGATGTATTATTTTTTATCTTTTAATTATTCAATCTTAGTTTCGTTTTGTTAATTATTATTTTATATTTTTTATGTGTTTAGTTGTGAGCTGTTAGCTGTTAAAAATTAAAAGTTATTTAGTTTTTAGATTTTAGTTGTTTATGTTTTATTAATTTTATTAATTAAAAATTAATTAATTTATTATTTTAATTAATTAATTATTTTAATTAATTAATTAATTAATTTAAATTTTTTAATAATATTGAATCTGGGAATAACATTTTTTCAAACTGTTCAAACCTAGCTTGAACCCGGTCTAAACCTGGCCCGAACCTGGCCTGAATGGGCTTGCTCCTGCAACTCCAGGCATGACTCGGCCTAAAAAAGTTACAAACCAGGCTGGTGGGCCATGCTGTGCTGGCTCAGCTAAAGCCATGTTGTGCCTGGCACTGCATGGTGGCCCATTGGGCCACTTAAAAATGGGCCGGGCTGACTCAATCTGCCTTGTTTGATACATTTAGCATGATTGTTTTGAGAGAGCTAAGAGGGGGTGTTTCTAAAATAAAAAAAAACTAATGTTGACTTGCTCTTTTGTAGTAAATTGGAACACACTCAGGAGAGGTATTAGATTTTGTACAGAGATGGCAAATGGGATATGCTAAGCTAGGCACTCATACTAAAGAGGGAAGCTCAACATGGCTTGATGTCTTAATTTTGACTTGGGTCATGCTAGGTTGAGTAGGTCTATATATCAAACTCGACACGAATTGGCCCATGAGCATGCTTCGTGCATGGACTAGTCCATGCTAGTTTGTGTGCAGTTTGTGGCATAGAATATCCTCATTTAGTCTATATGTTCCGAGTTGTATGGATCAATCCATTTTTTATGCTAGCTTAGGTTTGGAATTGGCTATCTTGGATCGGTCTAGGCTGCACACACACACACACAATTATGTAATATATAAAAATTTTAAAAATTAACTTTTATAAAATTAAAAAATGTCTTCAATTTAAAACCACACTATAAATTTAAAAATATTATATAAAAATGGAATATATTAAAATTTTAAATTAATAAAATTTTTGAAAATGAAAAAAATGAGTTAATGATAATGCTTTTGGTGATGTATAATAAATAATAATTATTGCTTTGTATGATTCTGATTTTAATAATTGTAAGTTTTGTTTTTATCATGTACTTTTTTTAATTATAATGTTTGAATACATATTCATGTATCTTGTTAATCCTCTAAACATTATAAAACTTTTATTATATTTAGTTAAAGTTTTGTCATTCTATTTAAGATGACATTCACAATAATTAAAAAAATAAAATTTGATGTTATACTAAACATTGAAGGGTTAGTAGATTTTATATAATTTTTAGATAATTCAAAAAAAAATAGATTTATATTATTTCTATTAATTCAAGATATCAAAATTTTTCGTATCATTTTGGGATAATATAAAGTATTAATTATTGTATAAATATCTTGATAGCTTATATTTTTTTGAAGGATACCCATAGTTATTTAAGGCGCAAGGTGCACTGAGGCGTAAAAGCCTTTTGGGACCTTAAGGCGCAAGACACACTTGAGGCGCATGCTTTTTTATTTGAGACACACCCAGCCTAATATACATAAAAATTATATATTTTACTAAATATAGTCTTTAATTTTCATCTAATAATAAACTAAAGAACTTCAAAGATAAAAATCAAATATTAATAGTGTTCCCATCATCCAAACATTCAAAGTTTCAAACAAAATAACAAACATTTAAAGTTCTAAAATAAAATAAATACTCATGTATCTACATCTAAATCTAAATCAAGAAAGTCTTCATCAATATCATTTCCATCATCAATCTTCCACTCTCCATCTTCTTCATCTTCTTCTTCTGATGAATAGATCATCTCTCATCTTCATCAATCAAAGCAAGAGTAGGAGTATGTTTAGAGCTAGATGGTCTTGACTTTGGTTTTGGTATTTGTGTTTTGCTTGGTTTAACACGGACACTGACACGGGGATACGATACGGCAGGATACAGGGATGCTGCAAATTCTAAAAAACTAGGATACAGATACGGCTAGTATACGTCATGATAAAAAAAATAAAATTAAAAATAAAAATTATTTTCTTTATAAATATTAGGTATTTTATAAAATAAATTAAAATATTTTAGTTTATAAAATAAATAAATATATTTTTATTTTATAAAATAAAAATATTGTATTTTATTTTATTTTATAAGATAATATTTATAATTATTTTATTTTATAAAATAATATTTTAAAATTATCTTATATTATATAAAAATATATTTTTTTATTTTATAAAATAACAATATTTTATTTTATTTTATTAAAATATTTTATTTTATTTTATTTTACAGCATGCCTGCTTTTTCCCTCAATTCCCGTCCGCCTGCCTCCCCCCTCAATTCCCACCCGCCCCTTGTCTCCTCCTCCACAATTTCTGCCCGCCTGCCTCCCCCTTAATTCCCACCCGTCCCCTGCCTCCTCCCCTCAATTCCCGCCTGCCCCTTGCCTCATCCCTCAATTTGCGCTCACTCCCTGCCTCCCCCCCTCAAATCGTGCCTGCTCTCTGCCCTCTGCTTTCTGCCGCCCACTGTACGTCCGATACGCCACCATCCGATACGCCACGTGGCGTATCGGATACGAATTTATCAATGTTACGCCACGTGGTGTATCGGACACGTATCCGTGCCGTGTCTGTGCTTCATTGCCTGCTGTGCCTCACCCGCTTGCGCCTAGCCTGAAGCGAGGCATTTTTCCTGGGAGTGGTGGCGCCTGAGCTTTAGGTGCGTCTTTCATAACTATGAGGATACCTCAATTTATTTTTATTTAATTGAATGAAAAAGTATCTCTGAATATAGTATCATTATCTGTACGTTATAACTATTATGTATTGTTATAATGTTTATATAAGTTTATAATTATTTAAAAATTTTATTTTTTTATTTTTTATGATTGATTCATGCAAATATATATGAAATTTATATTATTATATATCCACTTGACCTTAAACCTAAGATCTATACAAATAGGTAAGCAATAAAGAAGCGGAATGGTCGTCTAATATTTTAACTATTTTTTTCTATCTCAAAAATCATTTAACTAAAATATGTGTTCTCAATATTATATAATATACTATATATGTTGTATATGTAACTAAATGTAATACAAGGTTTAAGAGTGTATATAAATAAACATAAATTTAGAGTATCATAATTTTTTTTATAAATTATAAAAATACAAAGTTTCAAGTCTTAATCCAATTAATTAATTATTATTTTATCAGTTTTATTATTTATAAAGTTAGATATAATATATTGATAACTAACACATGCATCTAATATCATGTATTAGAATTTTAATAATGTTTTATGTCTAGCAAAATTTTTTTAGTCTTTTTTACATTTCTAGCAAACTACAAAATTATTGTAATTTGCTAAAATTTCTAATATATTTTAATATATTTCAAATTAATTCTATTTATAAATAAATTAATTTTAAGTTGATGTCTACTATTAAATTATTTATATGATATATATATAACATAGAAAATCTTAGCCCATGGGCTTTCTCATATGATTTTTATAAATATATTAATTGTGACAATATTATTTGTAATATTATGAAATAGTATATTATATATTTTATTTTATATTTCATATTTCCTAAAAGTTCTTTTTAGACTCATATGAAAAGAATATACTAAGGATGTAAGATTTTATAAAATTTTAATATTTTTTTATTTAATTTTCAATTAAAATTAATATATTGAATGATATTGCATGCAAAAGTAATGTCATCATGGCTAATTTATATATTAGATGTATTTGATACTATTTTATTATGTTTTTAATATTATTAATTATTAATTATTTATGAAATTTATAATTTTTTATTATATTAGTTATACAATTTATATATAATTAGACTGGTTGTATTAATGTACATAATAATATAGTCTAAAATTTTTAATAAATTTAAGTACAAGATCGATTTTAATAATCTTTATAATAATTTATTTTCATGCAAAATCATTATGATACATAAAAGATATCATTAAACTTGAAGTTGATTTAATTTTAATAATTTCTTTACTAAGTTAGATTTGTTTAGAATTTAATATATTATATTTTTTATGTATTATATGACATGCCTCTTAAGATATCAATGCTTATCACTAATTTTGTAATTATAATTTTCTTTTTAATTTATTAATATATTTTTTATGTAATTATAATTTATTAATATATTAACATTATTTACATTATATCAAATATTATCTGACTTGTATAATATATTTCTTTTTAATTATGTTAAAATAAGTTTAAAATATAAATATTTGTTTATGAAGGTTAAGTTTTTAGGTACTTGGGTTGACTCATGCTAAATTAATCTTATTAGATGCCCTCGACTTATGCTTGAGTTATTATTATTTAAATTATAGATATTTGTTTAGAATTGTTGTTGTGATGTCAATTTTTATAAAATTTTTTATTTTAATAAAATTAGGTTGGTTTATGTTGATTTGAATTACCCCAAGTTCATTACAAAAATTGGTATGTGAAATGCACATGCCATGTTTGGATGGTTTTAAAATTGTTTGACGCATGTGTTTCAAGTCCCTAGTCGATTTGGGGTCTACTCAACACGAATCTATGATTTGAGCTCAACCTAAGTCTTTTATCTTTTATGTTGGTTTTGGCTTGTGTGGGTTTGTAGTATTCTATATATGCATCTCTTAGGAGAGTGATATATTAATTTGTGGGCACATGTTCGTGGGAAGAAGATACTTCTATCTCTCTCAAGGTTTATTAGATAGTGACTTATAGTTATAATTATACCTAAATCGAGTAGAGATGATATGATTAGTTACAATACTACACATATTTGTTACACAGTGATGATGAGAAAGCTGAGAGGCTAGATCGATGTACACTGAGAGGCATGAAGGTAATAATGATTTGTTCTTTGTGTGAGAGGTTAGGGCATAATCAAGAAAGGTGTTAGATATTACACTCTAAATTATGATAAACTTTTTAAGGTTCGAAGGTTATATAACAAGCTACTAGACCTACTTAGGTTTTTTTTTCTATGATCGTGCTCAATGAAAATGTTACATTAATCTTTTTTCAAGAGCACTTCATACTTTGTTCTTTAGGTGAAACTAAATTATGTATGTTTGTATTTAATATATATTTTATAGAATTTAGAGTTTGTCTGTATTTAATATACTTTGTTCTTCAAGAGCACTTCATACTCTAAATCATTAGTTGTTTGATAGTAAATTTATGAGCTAATAACCATGCTATAATTAATTATATTATTTTTATTATTTTTTATAGAATTTAGAGTTTCTAATTTTGTCATGGCTCACGACATTATTGTACCAGCCATGTGACATTACAATGTTAATATTAACTAGTTTATTTTGAGATGTATTTTATATGTATTAGAGTACTAACATAATACAATTTTTGTCAGTTGCTTTAAGAAGTAATAATATTGTGGTATTGTTTTTTCTTCTTTTGATGTAAGATTATCTGATCATTATTACTTATCAACTAATGATTTACTCTTGATTGAGAAATCATTCATTGGAGAAATTGAGGATTTTAGAATCAAGTATTACATGGGTGACGTGATTATGAGGCATGTTTGTTAGGAAAACCAATAGTACATCACGTGCTTGCAAAGAAAAGGTTAAAAGAAAAGCTAGATTCATGCATAGTCATTTCTCTCTATAATAGCAATGTGGTCTTCAACCAGTTGTAGTAAATAAAGAAATGCTATTTGTCTATGGGAAAATCTTATCAATGTGCCAAGCAAAGAAAAGTACCATCTTTGTCGATTAGAAGTCATTTGTTTTGGTATGGAATCATTGACAATTTTTCTTGAAAGCCTTTCAATCATTCACATTAGGGCATTCAGATCACTTTTTTTTGAAAGAGTATGCTGCGAAGATGAAGAGATGAATTTTGAAATTAAGTTTTGCAAATGACACATCAAGAAGATATTAGGAGGGATCAATTCTATTTGATTTACTCATATGTTTTTGGATCTTGCAAGATGATCACATATGATAACTTTAAATATTTTTATTATTATTTTTTGATAATTTTACTTAATTTACATAATTATCAATATATAAGGAGATATTTCAAATTTTTTAGAATTTTATTAAATTTTATGAAATAAAAAATTAGTTTGAATGCGACAATAAAATGTTGAGAAGTTATAATATATTAAAGTATATGTTTTTTTAGTTTTTTTATTTCTTCAATGAGCACCAGATGATTAATCAAATATTCTATACTATTATTCATGTACATAATGGGATAGTTGAGAGAAATAATTAATATTTAGTTGAGATAGTTAGAACACTCTTATCTTATAAGAGTGTGCTTAGGTATTTTTGGGGAGAAACTCTATTGACCTCTAACTTCCTATTTAATTAAATACTATTATTTATGTTATATATAATTTATTTTGATAAATTGTTTTGTATAATCAAAATATTTTCTGTTTTAATATTTTTAATGTTAGTGCAAGTAAGAAAATATTGAGAGGTTGGGAATGCAGCATAACGGGGGTCCCACTGTTTAGTCAGTGATCCAGAGAAATTTTTGGAGTAGAACCTGAATTATACGAGTGATCTGATCCATTTTGTTTATTTATACCGAGAAATTGTTAATATAAATAAATAATTAAATATATATATATATATATATTTGTTTCTGTTTTTCTTCTTCTGCTATTTTTTTTGTGGAACTATTTTCTCTCTCTTTTCTCTGCGCGATTTCTTTTCGATTGTTGCTTACATACTATATAAGATATTAATTTGGTTATAATCTTTAAATGTATAAGTGTTTTTCTGGTGGACGTAACTAGTCGTGCTAAACGATTAATGAACCATGTTATATCTGTGTTTCTGTTGTGGTATTTGGATTGTGGATATATATAATATATTGTGCTATAAATTTTTATTTGTTTTGTATTTGCTTGAGATAAAATCATAAACTACAAGCGAAATTACCCAATAATTGGTATCAGAGCGGGTTGTAAAAAGCTTCGAGCAATTTCACCATCAGAATTTTGTGATTTTTTGTTAAATGATATTTTGTTGAAAATGATTGGAACCTTGAAAACCATGATCGAGAAATTCAACGGTAGAAATGATTTTAGTATGTGACAGATTGAAATGAGGGCTCACTTGAAGAATTTCGATATTTGGAGTCATTTTGTTCATGGTATGAGTATTGTTACTGCTGCTGCTATTGGGATAACAGACGTAAAGGCATGAAGACGTGAAGAAAAAACACACTCTACCATTCTTTTAAGCTTGTTTGATGAAGTGATTGCTGAGGTAATAGATGAATAGTCTGCTGTAGGATTATGACTCAAACTCGAGTCACTATATATGACAAAATCACTTACAAATAAGCTTCTGTTGAAGAAGCGGCTGTTCACATTAAAGATGCAATAGGCAACGTCCTTAAAGAAACATTTAGATGATTTAAATAACATTTTCATGAATCTAAAGCGTGTGAATGCTAAGATAGAAGATGTGGATGTTGCACTCCCGTAGTTTCACTTTTTGCTTCTAATGAGAACTTTGTGGAATCAATTATAGTGCGGAAGGATGAGATTACGCTGGAAGATATTCAATTTGCCTTGCACTCTATAGAGATGAGGCAGAAAGCTGCTATTGAATGACCTAAACAACATTCTACTGAATTGGTGGTGAAAAATAGAAGGCCATAACCTGTTTCATTCAAGAAAAAATGGAATACGCTCCAGAAGACATCCAAGGAAGGTGACACTTGTCACTATTTCAAACAAAATGAGCATTAGAAAATTGAATGCCCAAAGAAGAATGCAAGGGTAAAATAGTAGGGTCAGCCTAATTCCCCACCTATTGCTACCATGATTTTTGATAACTTGGATGATGGAGATGATCTTGTGCTGGTAACCTCTACAATGGTTGCAAGATCATATTCTTGATTACTGGTAACTGGTGCTTCCTTTCATATCAATACTTACTTGGAGTAGTTCAGCAAATATGACATGAAAGAAGTTGACCATGCTGTGGTGGGGAACAACCAACCATGTAAAGTGGTGAGAATTGACATAGTTAGATTAAGAACATATGATGACTGGATTGTCTCTCTATCTAATGTATGGTATGTTCCTAAAATGATATCATACTGAAGGGCAGAAGAGTAGAATGTTATACATACCGAGAGGTTCTACAATGATAAGGATTGTTGCTGTCACATTTGGAGAGCTAGCATCTGAAGATAAAGTTGATCTTATCAAATTGTGGCATATGCGGCTTGTACATATGCGAGAGAAAGGTATAAAAATTCTTGTAAACGTCTAGTTGGTCATAAAATTAGTAAACTTAATTTCTATGATCATTACATTTTTGCTAAGAAACATAGAACTAAGTTTGGTAAGACTATACACTGCACAAATAGTATTTTGGATTATATCCATGCTAATTGTTGGGGCTCTTCTAGAGTCACATCTTTTGTTGGTGCTCGATTTTATTTATGTTTAGTTGATGATTACTTCAGGATATCCTGAGATTTCATGATGAAACATAAATTTAAAATTTTTATAAAGTTTAAGTAATGGGTTAGCTTAGTAGAAAATCAAATATAAAAGAAAATTAAATTGTTGTGAACAGATAATGGTCTAGAATTTTATTCGTTAAATTTGGGGAATTCTGTAAGGACAAATGTATAGTCAGACACAAAATTGTTAGGGACACCTCTCATTAGAATGATTTTGCTGAAAGAATAAACCAAACTCTTCTAGAGAGAACTAGATGTATGCTCTCTCAATCAGGCTTAGGCAAGTAGTTATGAGCTGAACCTGTTAATATAGCATGCTATCTGATAAATAGATCATCACATAGTAAAATTAATTTTAAAATTTCATTTGAGGTGCGGATTGGTAAAACTGTAGATTATTCTAATTTGAAAATATTCGGGTGTGTTGCCTATTATCATGTAAATGATGGTAAGCTTGAACCACGAGGAAAAAAAATATTTGTAGGATATGATAATGAAGTCAAGGAATTTCGTATCTGGTCACCATCTGAAAAGAAAGTGATTCTCTTTAGGAGTATTATCTTTGATAAAAGTGTCAGCTTAAAACAAATACCTTGTCTTATCTAATTACATGATGTTCCTAAAGCTGAACTTAATGTGAAACTAAAATCTGAATCTCTAGCTCTAGAAAGGATGTCTGTTGTCTATAGACAAATAATATCTAATTATGAAAATGATGCTAAGTCTATTATTCAACTTGCACCTGCATATATGTTCTTCTTTGAGATTCGATTTTGATGAATTTGTAGGATTTGATGTATAAGTTGTCGAAGAGATTGATATTACCGAATCATCATTCTTAGGAATATTATTAGATGTCTTGAATTTGAATCATTGTTAGTTTTCATGAATGAAGAGATTGAATCTTTTCATAAAAATGGTATTTGGCTTATTGCACCTAAATCTAAAGAGAGAAAGGTAATTTCTTATAAATGGGGTTTTAAGTAGAAAAATGATGATTCTATAGCTGGTAATATAAAATTAAAGACATGTCTAGTTCCAAAAGGGTTCAGTTAGAAAGAGGGTGTCAATTACAATGAAATATTCTTTCCTATAGTTAGACATACCTTAATCAGGGTGTTTCGAATATTAGTGACATATTAGGACTCTGAACTTAAGTAACTAGATATTAAAACTATTTTTCTTTATTAAGATATGGATAAAAAAATATACATTAGCCAGCATAAGGGTTTTAAGGTATCAGGTAAAGAAACCAATGTGTGCAAGCTTTTAAAGTTTCTTTATGGACTTAAACAGTTTTCTCATTAGTGTTATAAAATATTTGACTATTTATGACTAGTCATGAATATAGTAGGTGTGACTGATTATTATGTCTATTTCAAAATATACAAAGATAAGTCATATATCTACTTGCTATTGTATGTAGATGGTATGCTTATTACTGTCAGAAATAAATCTGACATTCAGAAATAGAAAGATCTCAGTTCTGAATTTGATTTGAAAGATCTTGGAGGAGCAATGCAAATTTTGGATATGAAAATATTCAAAGATATTATTAAAAGAAAGTTGTTTTTTTCATAAAAATTATATATTTAGAAAATCTTATCTAAATTTGGAATTACTTCTTGTAAGTCTTTATCCCCAAATCTGAATTTGAAAAGAACAAATATCTAAGTTTTCTAATTCCAGTGCTGTCGGGAGCCTCATGTATCTTATGATAATTATCCGACTTGATATTGCTTATGCATTAACTGCAGTAAGTAGGTTTATGATAAACTTTGGTCAAGAGCACTAGAAAGCTGTCAAGAGGATATTTAGGTATCTCAAGAGGACTTCTGATGTTTATCTGATATTTGGTAAAGAATTTAAACTCATGTTGGCAGGAATTTCTGATTTTGATTATGCATGAGATGTTGACAGTAGATGGTCTATGACTGGTTATGTCTTCACTGTATGTGGTTCTGTAGTTAGATAGAAATGTATATTGCAATCTTCTGTTACTTTATCTTTTACTGAAGCAGAGTATATGATTTTGACTGAAGCTGCGAAGGAAGGAATATGCTTGAAAGGTTTTCTCAAGGACCTTAATTTTTATGAAGAGGTTGTAATAATTTTCTGTGACAACTTCAGTGTTATCTGTTTAACAAAAAATCAAGTGTACCATGAGAGGACAAAACACATTGATGTACGATATCATTTCCTTCAATCTGAAAAGATGGTACAAGTAAAGAAGATTAAAATTTTTGATAATCTAGCTGACATATTTATCAAATCTCATGCTTTGAATAAGTTAAGAAACTACATTGACTTACTGAATATATTAAATCAGATGTAGCCCTATTGAGACTAATTGTTTATAGATAGTCTCTCTCTATTTGTATGCAAAACAAATTAAGGTGGAGATTATTGTATATAATTTGTTTTAATAAATTATTTTGAATAATCAAAATATTTTTTGTTTCAATATTTTAATATTAGTGTAGGAAAGAAATATTA
Source organism: Sapria himalayana (assembly GCA_029783825.1). Classification (NCBI taxonomy): domain Eukaryota; kingdom Viridiplantae; phylum Streptophyta; class Magnoliopsida; order Malpighiales; family Rafflesiaceae; genus Sapria; species Sapria himalayana. The sequence continues at coordinate 584,135 of JAREIK010001014.1, read as the reverse complement.
AAAGGTTGAGAATGCAACAATACATAATAACGGGGGTCCTGCAACTCGGTTAGTGGGTCGGAAATTTTTTTGGAGCAAAACCTGACTTATCTGAATGATTCAACCCGCTCTATTTATTAATACCGAGAAACTCCTAATATAAATATATATATTTTTTGTTTTCCTTTTTTTATTATTTTTTTTTTGTGAGATTATTTTTTTTCTCTTCTTTGCATGATTTCTTCTCGATTGCGGCTCACATATTTGTAAGACATTAATTTAGTTACTTTGTAAATGCATAAGTATTTTTTTGGTGGATGTAGTTAGTTGTGCTCAATGACTAATGAACCATATTATATCTATGTTTCTGATGTGATGTTTGGATTGTGGATATATATAATATATTGTATTGTGAGTTTCTGTTTGTTTTGTATTCGCCTGAGATAAAATCACAAACTACAAGCATAATTACCCAACAAATTCAACTCAAGATTTTTAAGTATACTTGTTTTGTTCTGGACATCTCACTAGGCAGAGAGAATGGTAGCATGTGCCATCAAGTGTGACTTTATTAAGTATTCTAATTCTTAAAAGAGATGTAAATGATATTCATTAGAGTCTAGGATGGTTATTATGTATGTTGATGTAATTCTTAAAATATATCTTTAGACATTGTAGTATGTAGTAATATGCTTATTTCTCTGTCAAGTTGTTATTTTTCATGGAGAAGTAATGGCCGACTTTATTCATATGCTTATGCCTAATATAATTAACACTATTGGTTTTGAGGAGAATAGTGACACCTATTCTGGGGCAGTGTGCCTAGGAGAGGCTAGTACAAGTGTCTCCTCAAGAAAGAGAGATGAGAAATGTGAGATTCAATGATCTAAAATTATAGGTATATATTAGACATGAAAATTCAAAATTTATTTCAGAGATGTCTTATACCATATCAGCTGATCCAACTCAGAGTAATGATTTGAACTTTTTAATAACATGGAAAACAAACTAAGGGTGTATTTAACTCAATTTTCTTTATCTCAAATACTTTTTTTTTAATTGTTTTGGTATTACATATTTTAGTTATTTATTTTTATTGATAGTTGAAAACTAGTATTGGATATAAATAATAATATAATGAAGATGAAATTCAAATGAAAGGTTGATTTGAATTAAAGCTAGATTGGTAGTAAGGTGTTTTACATATATTTATGATATGAATTACTGATGTATTTTTTTAATATCAAAATAATTACCATTAGGTTATTTTTTATTGTAGTATCATATATATGTATTGTGTATCAGTTAGATGTAAATAATATATTTTTATATATTGATTTAATGAAATAAGTATTCATTGCAGCAATCATTGATTTTGAATACGGATGCTAATGGCTTGGCATTCCCTTTAATGCCGGTCCACCTCTTGAGCTCTGCCCAGATGCTCATGGTATAGCTACAATTGAAAAAGATATGGTCTATGAATTCTGCACAAGTATAGAATTCGTAGTTAGTGCTATCCAGGGTTGTAAACCCTTGGTCTTTAGTTCACAGCCTTTTATATTTGGCTATCCAGAGATAAATACGTGCTTTGGAATATGCCTGTTTCATCCATATGGCCTTTGTCCAAGATTTTGATTTAATATTAGATGTTCCCGCGAGATAATTATATGCTTTTGAAATTAGTTTTTCTTTTCATTCCATATATTCAGTAATTTTTTGCTTGGTCTGTAGATCCAGTCTTTTTAATTAAGATATCTTTAGCTGAGATAAGAAATTTAAATGAGGGGGATCCTCTTGACAATCTGATAATCTCATAAGTTATCCGTGCTCAAGTATGAATGATGGACCCCCTTTATCCATAGAGAGTCTCTTTTGCTTATCCTCTAAAGTGTTTTGAGAAAGAATACTTTATTCTATGTGCAAATGTTCAGAATGTTTGAGAAAGAATACATTATTAACGTGATTGATGGTGCAGTGCAAAAGATTCCTAAGAAGTTGACCCAAACAGGTAGGTAGGCATAAAGTTTCTTGGGCCAAGGTTTGCACGGCCAACGCTTATCAGAGTAATTTACCAGCCCATTGGTGAATGACTGAGGTAATTTTGTTTAATAGAATTGTGAATTGGCGAGGTCAATAAGCGACTCGCGGAAAGAGAAACTCCAGAAAATAAATCAAAGAATGCCCTCTTTGTATCCTAAGAAATTTAAACTGTCATTTTTTGAGCTTTTGCCTGACCCCTCCAAATAAGATATTCAATTTGGAGGGGCTGATTTTCAACCCGATGCAGCTGAGAATTTCCTTTAGTGCGTTGAAGATTATTTTTACAGATTTGACTTAGGTAAAAATAATTAGGTCATCCACATACATTAATAAGATATTCTTAGTGGGGGCGCATCCCAGGTGAAAATTAGATACGTCCAACGACGTTGCAACAGTCAATGCCTTGACAAGTATTCCATGCCTAGTGCGAAGATATAGGGAAAAATCAGATCATCTTGTCTAAGGCCTCTTTCGCCTATGCAGAATATGTGAAATTGTCTATTTATGACAATCAAGTACTAAGTGGTGCTTATACATTCATACACAATTTTAATAAAATGGTTTAGAAAATTCAGACCTTGTAGTACCTTATTCAAGAACTCCTATTCACCAAGTCAAAAGTTTTTTGGATGTCAATTTTAAGAAGCATCTCGGGGAGATCCTCTTCCTTGAGTATTTTCTGATTAGTCTCTGTGTGAGGAAGAAATTATAAGATATTAATTTTCTTTTGATATATGCTCATTGAGCGGATCAATTATGCACCTCATCACTTGTTTAAGGACGATACACAAAAAACTTTGTGATAATCTTGTATATTATATTACAGTACGATATAAGCTGATAATCTTTTATCGTAGATGCATGAGAGGTCTTCGGTATAAGGGATATATAGGCGTGGTTAACTTGTTTTGACATTCTTCCATATTGGAAGAAACTATTGATTACTTTAATTATATTCCCTTTAATATGATTTCATGCAGCTTTATAAAATTCAACCGTATATCCGTTTGGGCCAGGCGATTTGGAGTTGCCTATCGAGGAAGAGGGCATCCTTAATCTCTATCGAAGAAAAGATAATGAATGATGCTTATGATCTTTATCTTGAAAGTTTACCTATTCTAAGAACTTGACCATTTATCCCTTCATCTTGCTAGATGTACTTAGAAGCTCCTTATAATATGAGACAAAAGTTTCCATAATATCTTTTTGGATGTTCTGTAACTATCATCATCTTCATTAAAATCATGATTTTGCTTTTCTGAATTTTTGAGCTTATTAAATCATGAATGAACTTCATCCATTTATCGTCTTGCTTGATGTAATTAATTTTTGCCTTTTATCTATGAAATGATAGCTCCACCTCTTCTAATTTTCTTAGATTAATTTTAATAACTATTTTCTCCTCCTTCAAAGTTTGATTGAGACTTTGGAGGATTCTAGATTGGAGCTCTTTTAGAGTTTTCACGGCAAGAACCATTCTTGAATTAATGTGTGTATAATGCTTTTTATTTAGCTTCTTCAAGGGGTCTTAAAATTTTTCAGCTTATTGACAAGCTGGAACATACAATATTCTTGGATTCTTCCCTTCCAAGATTCAAGTAGGATATGAGTGAACTCATTGTGGGAAGTCCACATATTGTAGAATTTGAAAGGAATCCTTATTTCTTCATTATTCGGTTGAGTAGTCAATAGCATAAGAGAGTGATCAAAAAATATTTCCGGGGTCAGAAATTTTGCGTTATTATCCAAACTTAAGTTTGCGAATTCCCCATTTATTATAACTCTATCTAATTTGTTTGTGTTTCTACCATTAGTCCAAGTGAATAAATCCTCGGATGATGATAGATCCTCGAGGCTTAGAGTAGAGATTATTTTTAAGACATCATGACACTCATAATTCGTTACTATCATTCCTCCTACTTTGTCTAATAACGAGAGTGGGAGTTAACATCTTCCACTATGACCCATTGAGAAATGTGAGACGTTCCATTTTTTAGTAGATCAACCCAAAGAGCACTTCTATTCATAATAGAATGCAATCTATATACCTCCGAGAGCTTGAAGTTATTACTTATCAATATCTCTTACTTGCAAGAAGATATGTTGAGGGGAGCATGCCCGGGTTTCTACCCTCACAGTTTAGTCATCCCACAAGATCAATATTCTACGGTTCCTATGTATAGCAAAGTTGTCAAGAGCCTTAAATCTCTTGAATTTTGTATTCATGAGCAATGTTAATTTTTTCTTATTCAGTTTGACTTCTTCTAAAGCAAAAATATCTATTCGGTAGGCTTCGAATAGCCTAAGGATCTATTTATGCTTAAGGGGGCAATTAAATCCCCTTATATTTCATGACGCAATCTTCATAAGTTAATCGAGCAGACACCCCTCCATGATCATTTTTATGATATTTATTATTAGATTATAGTATTTTCCATAGAAAGTATACAATAGATCCAATTTACTAGGGCTACCCATCCTTCTTTCCTCACAAGAAGATATCTCCCGATTTATATTTCTTCTCCCAATTGTATACATATTCTTTACAGCATTTGAAATCCTGATATAATTTCAGAAATACATGAAATGCACCACCCTTATGTACATGAAAACCAAGATCCACACACCCTCTTTACAAACTCATTCCATATATGCTGTCCTACACCAGAAATCTCCCATACAATCATACAAGAATGACATTTAGTTTTTAGTTATTGCAATCTCCATTACGGTTTTTAGTGTAATTTTTTCATGTTTGGGCGCTTTCATTTTTAAAATTACATAGCAATTAGCATAACGTGCATCCCCTTTATAAATGCACATGATCACCTTACAATATATTTCGCATCCCTCATCTTCCGTGGCCTCAGCTCCTAGTTTCACATCAAAATTTCTACAGAATTAAAATAGGCATATCAATGCCTTTACAATTTACACTCATTTTACATTTAATTTCAGCACATACAACTATTTTAAACTCGGATAGACACATCCATAATATTCCCTGATGCATGATTAACCCCACCCATTTACATAGGATATCTAGAATGCATTTTTTGATTATATTTCCAGCCGTTTCATCGAGATCATCCTTTATAATCATAGTTTTATAACATATCTTCTTAGCATCACCCATGACTTGTCCCTGAGAGTCCAGTTTCTCTACTTGGAAGTAACTAGTATACAGTATATTTTCAAAAGAATGTCTTATCTCACTTCCCATGTACATCAAGGCATTATTCCTACATTCCAAACAGCACACAGTAAAATCTCTTTCTAACATCATTCTTTTGTATACTGCCAATTGGATCCTAGGTGCACATGGGTTCTCCATACATCCAATGAAATATCCCATTTTAAAATCCAAGTAGACTGAGATCTGCTTATTTTCACTGTTATGATTTATATCATCCAGACCAATTCATGCTATCATCCATGCCATACCTAGAGGTGCCCACACCTCTTCCCAATAATCCTTAAAAGCTAAAACAACTATTCATGGGAGAGGTGTATAATCTTTTCCCTATATCACCTTCCAAAACTCCAATAGAAAATCACAAGAACAAAAAAACTAAACAACAAAACTCATTTTTTGAGGGGTTGAGTTCCCCTAAAAGTAATCTATGCCGGCCCATATGGAACATAGCCTATCCCTGTTGCCTCTCTTGTTTTGGCTTTGTTTTTGAGATTCAAAGATGACCCATTTCTCGGGTTGCTTGGATCTTTTCTTCCTAGCTTTGACCACCGTGTAATCTTCACCTTTATTTGCCTAGTTTTCAGGCAGGATTATTGGGGCCTCCTCCCTTGCAGGATCTTCTGAAAATTGGCCTTCCTCCAGGGGGGATTTTTGCCTTCTTCCCCATGTTCTATCCGAGACATCAGGGCTAAAAGGGTAATCTGGATTTCATTTTCTGCTTTTCCTTTGCATTGCAGCCCTTTGCTTGGTGACCAAACACAGAGTAATATTTACAGTACCCATGGAGATTTTCACAAATTATCGGCTGGCTAATTCTCGAACCATCTGGGAAATTTAAAGAAATTTCATCGATTAGGTCTTCATTTAGATCTATCTTCACTAGTACTTTAGCAAATATAAATTTTGCAGTATTTGACTTAAGCTTATCCATATTTAGGGGTTGGCAAAGACAGCTTGTTGCTTTGCTCAACTCTACAAAGTTCCAAAGATGAATGAGAAAATTAGGAAGTTTCACCCATACTGGAATTTTGGCCATTTATTTAAGGCTATAGTGGAATTCGACTGAGAGGGGCTTGACATGAAAGGGATGACCAAATACAAGAAAAGATTTAGCCTTTAAAACTTTATCTATTTCACTGGTATTTTTAAATTTAAACACTATCCAGCCGATAAGGTGCTGCATAATTTGAGGTGTAACTCTCCATTGTTCTTCTATGAGCCTTTTTAAAAGTATTTGACCAGGATTTTTAGTGACAAAATAGCATATAAGGCAGTACTTCCAGTGCCTTATCCCAAGTGACAAGTCATCCTCTTCAAAATAGGTATTGCCTGGTAGTTTGGGAGGAATGAATGAAAGTTTAGTTGTGTTTACAAGGCTCTTATTTCCAGCAAACAAATTACTTCAAGGAGCTTTATTTTTTCTGTAGGTTCTGGGATGGGAAGGCTGATCATTTATTTTGTCATTTTTTTGGTGTGCAGTGGGGTCGATATTCATATGTATATCAGGTTTAAGACCAATAGGTCTCCACACTTTTAGACATCTATTCCTAGGCAACTGACCATAATTCATTTCTTGTGTCTAACACAGATTCAAGGGGTTTATTCGCAGTATGTTCAGCAAGTAACATCATGCACATGTTTCTATTTGCAATTTTATTATTGGAGTTATTATTCAGTATCAAATTAGAGAAGACTAATGTATTATTCTCATTTGGAGTTCCAATAGTATCACATGAACTAGCATTGAGAGTGCCAGAGTTATGCGAGTTAGAAATATATCCTCCAACTTGACAATGGATTGGGAGACCACTGTAATTGCTCGATTTGTTCATTGATTTGATATTTTTGCGAGCATTTTATCAGTAGAGAAGTTATTAAAATCAATATTACAACTTCCATTAAGAGAACACATACATTCTTCACGGCCCACATCACCTTCAATAGCATTCGGTAAGTAGGGTTCGGTTTCGTCCAGAATGTTCATAATATTTCTTAAAATCTCATTATCATTATCGTTATTTAGTGTAATCGTGATATTTTTAGAAGAAGATGAGTTTAATTGAGATATATTAGGAAAAACCTTCGTTGGGATAACTGAAAGCTTACCGAATATAGTTTTTTGTGTAATACCATCATCGATGATGAGTTTCACAGCGTCTGAATTATCTTTATGACAGATTTTTATCATTCTTCTACGATTCTGGCCATTGGAGACATCCAGTGGCTTCGATGGAGGCGAGAGACACGGCTAAGTCATGATAGAGTTATCTGTGCAACTTAGGTTTTGCTCGGTTTTATGGCTTTGGGATAAATCAGGCAGTTTCGTAAATCTCATTTTATGGGGTTAAAAACACAACACGAGGAAATGCTAAGTTACAGGACATTAGTTCTATCATTCTTTTAACAAATCCAAGCCTTCAAGGCTGGATTTTGGAAATTTGAGGAAGAAGGCTAGGCTTTTGGGAGAGATTTGTGGAGGAGAGAAGGGAGAGAGGGAGGACCATGTTTTTTAGTTAGACTTAATTCTGTCTGTATTTAATATGTTGGGATGTATACCTGCTAACTCATCATTTTATCCAAGTATAAATTTATCAATAAATATTAGTTTGTCGATTGACTTTATTAGATATATGATGATCATAATAAAACTAAAATATGTAATTTTAACTAGGCTAGATATTACTTACAATGTCAATATAGATCAATTATTTTTTAGATTATATAAGATAGATTCATATGATTGTAGTGTTTATAATTTTCAGATATATGAAAAATATTTTAATATGTAAGATTATATTTAGAAATCTTGAACATAATCGATTAGAAACTTATTTAAATTCTAGTTAGTCTTTTGCAATTACATGGCAAAGATTCACCATAAATTTTAAATTTTTTGCAAGTAATCTTGTCTCTTGGAAGGAAAGAGACATATAATTATTTTGAGATGCAATATAGAGGCAAAATACATGACTATGATATCAACGATTTGAGTTATCATGAATTAGTCATTTTTTGGAAGAGTTATTCTAACTAGTTTAGAAATTGATATTCATTGTGATAGCTAGGAAATCTAATACATTGTGGCTAACTTGATATTTTTGAGTGGATAAATCATATTAAGATTGATTCCCACTGCATTCAAGAGAAGATCCATGATGATTCAATCATGATAGCCTATGTACTTACTAATAATTAAATTGTTGATATCTTAATAAAAATTTTCAGAGGATCACAAATTATTTTTCTGTTCAAGCTAGACTTTGTGACATGTATGTCCCAATTTAATGTAAGTGTTGATTTTTAATTTAGTCTATTGTTTTATTTGTTTTTTTTAGTGTCTGGGAACACTCAACTTGTTGGCAACCTGAAATCAAAAAATATCGTTGATGTTGTATTCTAAATTTAACATTCATTTTATAAAAATATTATTTTTTTTATATTTTTTATTTTCTCTTTTTCTTTTTATGTTGCACAAAACCCAAACATAGCTCTGACAAATTAAGATAATTTTAATTACTTAAATTTTTTACATTCATATTGGATGTATATATTCAAAATAAAATTTAATTATTTAATAATTCTTATATCTAATTTTTTATGATATTTGTATGATTAGCGATCATTTAGATTGCTTTAGGCAAAAATCACATGAATAAAGTTTTCAACTTTTTTAGATATTTGAAACCACAACAATGAAATTGTAGACATTCATAAAAATTTTTAGAGGACCATAAGTTATTTTTTTCTTTTTAAATTAGGATTAGTGACATGCATGCCTCAACTTGAGAGATATATTGTGTGTTTTTTAATTGTTTTATTTGTTTTATTATTTGGGAGTACTCAACTTGTGACTATCCAAAATTATAAATATATGATTTAATTTTTTTAAATTTAATATTCATTTTAATAAAATTTTATTTTTCAATTTTACACTTTCTACTTACTCACTCTTCTCCTTTATGTCATGCAAAACACTAATATAGATTTGATAAGTTTTAAAATATAATTTTAGTTACTTAATTTTTTATAGTTATATTGGATCTAATTATTCATAATAAAAATATTATAATAATAAATATCTAATATTTCATATGATGTTAGTATTATTAGTCAATATATAGATTATATTAGACAAAAAATCACATGAATAAAGTTCTCGACATTCTTAATATTTGAAACCACTTAAGTTTTAATTTTTTTTTTCATAATAATGAACATTTTTGGTCAACTGGTTTTTTAAATTTGAGTTGAGCTTCAACTAGTGGTATATAAAAAGCAAACTAAAAAGATTTTATACTTTTAGAATATAATTTTATCTCCTTGAAGTGTAAGAGATTGTTTTTTTTTTAAATTTTATGATAATAATCATTTTTATGTTTGTTGACTTAAATATATTTAGAGAGATTAATATTTAGCTAATTGTCATTATTTATTTAGATATTAATTTGAAATTTTTTTTGAGTCAAGGAAATGTAGTAGGATTTATTGTTATTTAACTAGGAAGAAAATTAAAGTTCTCGACAATCTTAAATATTTGAAATCACTTAAGTTTTAATTTTTTTTTCATAATAATGAACATTTTTGGCCAACTATTTTTTAAAATTTGAGTTGAGCTTCAACTGTGATATAGAAAACATAGACTAAAAATTTTATACTTTTAGAATATAGTTTTATCTCTTTGAAGTGTAAGAGATTGTTTTTTTTTTTAAATTTTATGACAACAATTATTTCTCTGATTTTGATTTAAATGTATATTGGAGAGATTAATATTTTAGTTAATTGTCATTTTTTATTTACATATTATTTTGGAATATTTTTTGAGTTAAGGAAATGTTGCAAGATTTATTGTTATTTAACTAGGAAGAAAATCAGAAATGTTTTAATTTATATGACTTATTTACCTATCATGGCTTAATTGACATATTTTTTCACAAAGCTATTTTCTTCCTTTATACTTAATTTATTTATTACATACATGCACGAATTTTAAAG
>JAREIK010001014.1:402008-570881 GCA_029783825.1 Sapria himalayana | reverse complement strand
TAAACGAGATAAAAGTTGTTCTCTTACTTTAAAATATACGTAACTCACTAAAATTTTGTGTTGTATGTCTTGTAAATAATAAGAGTTTGGTAATCTCTATTTGTTTACTAGTCTAAGGAAGAAGAAATTCTAATCAATTATGAGATATTATTGGAATTACACATATCTTATGTTGAAGTCATGTGTTGGATATGAACACGTAAAATTCAATTATGTTAATAGTAAGGTGACAAATTTATATTGATGACACTGACTAAGCTATAAAAATTTTATTTTTGAAATTCTTAAAGATTTTTATGATGTAACTAACATGTATTCATTAATTTATATTCCTATGACTTGTATTGCACTCATGTGTATATGCATTATTAGCAACATATTTAGGAAGTGAGATAACTCGACATTTTATTACATGACTTTAGATAAAAATTAAGTACTTAAAATACTGGTCTACCATTCTATCTCTTTATTATCTGGCTACCTGCTGCATGAATCCTAAGGTTAAGGTGAAAAATTGTAGAAAATAATTTGACATACATATTCTTGTGCATGAACTAGGAACACCAACTTGAAGGGTTTATTCACGAAAAGTTGATTGAGCTATTTACATACTATGATATTAGGTATGGTGGTATTAGTTACCAGACTCCGAGTATGAATATAGATATCCTATTCGGAGATGATTTCTTCATTCAGCTAGTGATAGGAAAATGCCTAGGTGGATCGTAGATTATGAGTGAGCTGTCTTAGACTTAGATACTGATTATTGCTCAATCTTATTACATATTAATAATAAAAATTTTGATATTTCATAGTGGTAGAGATCATATGAGTCTACCTATCATGTGCTGTCTAAGATGACATGAGATCTATTGACTCCTTTGGTGTCAAGCATGATATCGAAGTATATATTTTTGTTATAATGAATGTGATTTTAGATTGAAGATCGAGATTACAGTCAGATATTATTGATGTATTAGCATGTATGAAGGATTGAGATGATATGAACTTGTGTTCTAGGATCATGCTGTAACTGCAGTAAGAGTGAAAGAGTTATTGGCTGATGATAATTAATGGAACTTTGATGATAATTGAGATTGAGTCTACTGTCATTATTTACAGCCTACTGCTTGTGATGCTATAATATTCTTATGTGATGATTATTTTTGGATTATATATTGATTTTTGTCATTTGAGCTTGCTGTTTTAATTATTATCTTATTCTTTATTCATTTAGATATTTATGAGATTGATATTTATAAGTTTATCTTTGATGTATTAATTTTTATTTTTGAGATTATTTTATTATTTTATGATTTTTACTTGTATTACGTTACGAAAACAAAATAATTAAAATTTATAATATTTATATCATCCTATTTTTTTGAATTGTGAGTTGCAACTTGTGATTATAATTTTATTTTTTTATTATTAATTAATTAAATAACTAATTAATAAATTCAATATTAAAATTTAAAATATATTTGAAGTTAGGGATGACCCAATTCTGAATGGGCTGAAATGGCACATCCCAACATGTCCCGGCACCACCCGACACGACTAGGCAAGAAACTCACAATGCTTGGAATGACCTGCCATGAAACCCACAAGGCTTGACATGACCTAGCATGAAACCTATTAGGCCAGACATAGTGGTCCGAGCGGGCCATCAAAAAATTGGTCGTGCCGGCTCGGCATGGTCTGTTTGACACTTCTAATTTTATCATATTAAAATAAAAATAAAAATACAATTATGTAATTTTGAGAGAATTAGATAAAGAAAAAATCATAATTTAAGTTGAAAGAATTATAAATGTTACTTATCTATTTATAATTTTTTTTAAAATTAAAATATAATTTTAATTTTTTTAGCTAGAAACCTAATAGTAACATATTTAGGAATGATATGACTCGATATTTTATTACATGACTCTTCAGATGGAAACTAAATACTTAAAATACTGATCTACTATTCAATCTCTTTATAGTCTGGTTGCATGCATGAACTCTAGGGTTAAAGTGAAAAGTAGTAGAAAATATTTTGACATACAAATCCTTGTCCTTTAATCAAGAAGACCAACCTAAAAGGTACATTTACGAGAAATTAACTGAGCTTTTTATATACTATGATACTAAGTGTGGTTGTAGTAGTAGTGAGACTTTGAGTACGGATATTAATATATATTCGGAGATGTTGACTTTTTCACTTAGTTAGCGAAGGAAAAATGATGGGATGGACTATAGAATATGAGTAGACTATCTCAGTACTTAGATACCAATTATTACTTAATTCTATCACATACCAATAAAAATTTTGATATTTTATAATGGTTAAATCATACGAGTTTACCTATTCCGTGCTATCTAAAATAACATGAAATCTACCGACTCCTTTGGTATCGAACGTAATATCATAGTCTATTTTTTTTACAGTGAATGTGATTTCAGATAGGAAATTGAGATTATGACCAGATATTATTGAGACATTAATATGTATGAAGGATTGAGCGAATTTGAGCTCGGTCATCCATGATTGTATTGGGTTTGCATCAAAAGTGGAGGAGTCGGTTGCTGTTGATGATTCGTAGGATATTGATGACAATTGACGACTAATGGTGATATGAGATTGAGTCATTGAGGCATTGATGGTTAAGCTGAGCGTTTGAGACTACTTTATCGCCTATGACCCACTGCTATTAATACACAGATAATGATATCATCATTAATTATATGCTGATGAGATTTATACATATCATTGTTATTATTATTTTTGGATTGTCTTTATTTATTTATTTATTGTCATTTTATTTGAGGCTTGATTCATATACTTATATTTTTGTGATTAACATTGGATTGAATTCATGTTTTTATTTATAAGTTTATTTTTGATGTATTATTTTTTATCTTTTAATTATTCAATCTTAGTTTCGTTTTGTTAATTATTATTTATATTTTTTATGTGTTTAGTTGTGAGCTGTTAGCTGTTAAAAATTAAAAGTTATTTAGTTTTTAGATTTTAGTTGTTTATTTTTATTAATTTTATTAATTAAAAATTAATTAATTTATTATTTTAATTAATTAATTATTTTAATTAATTAATTAATTAATTTAAATTTTTTAATAATATTGAATCTGGGAATAACATTTTTTCAAACTGTTCAAACCTAGCTTGAACCCGGTCTAAACCTGGCCCGAACCTGGCCTGAATGGGCTTGCTCCTGCAACTCCAGGCATGACTCGGCCTAAAAAAGTTACAAACCAGGCTGGTGGGCCATGCTGTGCTGGCTCAGCTAAAGCCATGTTGTGCCTGGCACTGCATGGTGGCCCATTGGGCCACTTAAAAATGGGCCGGGCTGACTCAATCTGCCTTGTTTTGATACATTTAGCATGATGTTTTGAGAGAGCTAAGAGGGGGTGTTTCTAAAATAAAAAAAAACTAATGTTGACTTGCTCTTTGTAGTAAATTGGAACACACTCAGGAGAGGTATTAGATTTTGTACAGAGATGGCAAATGGGATATGCTAAGCTAGGCACTCATACTAAAGAGGGAAGCTCAACATGGCTTGATGTCTTAATTTTGACTTGGGTCATGCTAGGTTGAGTAGGTCTATATATCAAACTCGACACGAATTGGCCCATGAGCATGCTTCGTGCATGGACTAGTCCATGCTAGTTTGTGTGCAGTTTGTGGCATAGAATATCCTCATTTAGTCTATATGTTCCGAGTTGTATGGATCAATCCATTTTTTATGCTAGCTTAGGTTTGGAATTGGCTATCTTGGATCGGTCTAGGCTGCACACACACACACACAATTATGTAATATATAAAATTTTAAAAATTAACTTTTATAAAATTAAAAAAATGTCTCAATTTAAAACCACACTATAAATTTAAAAATATTATATAAAAATGGAATATATTAAAATTTTAAATTAATAAATTTTTGAAAATGAAAAAATGAGTTAATGATAATGCTTTTGGTGATGTATAATAAATAATAATTATTGCTTTGTATGATTCTGATTTTAATAATTGTAAGTTTTGTTTTTATCATGTACTTTTTTTAATTATAATGTTTGAATACATATTCATGTATCTTGTTAATCCTCTAAACATTATAAAACTTTTATTATATTTAGTTAAAGTTTTGTCATTCTATTTAAGATGACATTCACAATAATTAAAAAAATAAAATTTGATGTTATACTAAACATTGAAGGGTTAGTAGATTTTATTAATTTTTAGATAATTCAAAAAAAAAAATAGATTTATATTATTTCTATTAATTCAAGATATCAAAATTTTTCGTATCATTTTGGGATAATATAAAGTATTAATTATTGTATAAATATCTTGATAGCTTATATTTTTTTGAAGGATACCCATAGTTATTTAAGGCGCAAGGTGCACTGAGGCGTAAAAGCCTTTTGGGACCTTAAGGCGCAAGACACACTTGAGGCGCATGCTTTTTTATTTGAGACACACCCAGCCTAATATACATAAAAATTATATATTTTACTAAATATAGTCTTTAATTTCATCTAATAATAAACTAAAGAACTTCAAAGATAAAAATCAAATATTTATAGTGTTCCCATCATCCAACATTCAAAGTTTCAAACAAAATAACAAACATTTAAAGTTCTAAAATAAAATAAATACTCATGTATCTACATCTAAATCTAAATCAAGAAAGTCTTCATCAATATCATTTCCATCATCAATCTTCCACTCTCCATCTTCTTCATCTTCTTCTTCTGATGAATAGATCATCTCTCATCTTCATCAATCAAAGCAAGAGTAGGAGTATGTTTAGAGCTAGATGGTCTTGACTTTGGTTTTGGTATTTGTGTTTTGCTTGGTTTAACACGGACACTGACACGGGGATACGATACGGCAGGATACAGGGATGCTGCAAATTCTAAAAAACTAGGATACAGATACGGCTAGTATACGTCTGATAAAAAAAAATAAAATTAAAATAAAAATTATTTTCTTTATAAATATAGGTATTTATAAAAATAAATTAAAATATTTTAGTTTATAAATAAAATAAATATATTTTTATTTTATAAAATAAAAATTTGTATTTTATTTTATTTATAAGATATATTTTATTATTTATTTTATTTATAAAAATAAATTTTAAAATAATATCTTATATTATATAAAAATATATTTTTTTTTTATAAAATAACAATATTTTATTTTATTTATTAAATATTTTATTTTATTTTATTTTACAGCATGCCTGCTTTTTCCCTCAATTCCCGTCCGCCTGCCTCCCCCTCAATTCCCACCCCCCTTGTCTCCTCCTCCACAATTTCTGCCCGCCTGCCTCCCCCTTAATTCCCACCCGTCCCCTGCCTCCTCCCCTCAATTCCGCCTGCCCCTTGCCTCATCCCTCAATTTGCGCTCACTCCCTGCCTCCCCCCCTCAAATCGTGCCTGCTCTTGCCCTCTGCTTTCTGCCGCCCACTGTACGTCCGATACGCCACCATCCGATACGCCACGTGGCGTATCGGATACGAATTTATCAATGTTACGCCACGTGGTGTATCGGACACGTATCCGTGCCGTGTCTGTGCTTCATTGCCTGCTGTGCCTCACCCGCTTGCGCCTAGCCTGAAGCGAGGCATTTTTCCTGGGAGTGGTGGCGCCTGAGCTTTAGGTGCGTCTTTCATAACTATGAGGATACCTCAATTTATTTTTATTTAATGAATGAAAAAGTATCTCTGAATATAGTATCATTATCTGTACGTTATAACTATTATGTATTGTTATAATGTTTATATAAGTTTAATTATTTAAAAATTTTATTTTTTTTATTTTTATGATTGATTCATGCAAATATATATGAAATTATATTTATTATATCCACTTGACCTTAAACCTAAGATCTATACAAATAGGTAAGCAATAAAGAAGCGGAATGGTCGTCTAATATTTTAACTATTTTTTTTATCTCAAAAATCATTTAACTAAAATATGTGTTCTCAATATTATATAATATACTATATATGTTGTATATGTAACTAAATGTAATACAAGGTTTAAGAGTGTATATAAATAAACATAAATTTAGAGTATCATAATTTTTTTATAATTATAAAATACAAAGTTTCAAGTCTTAATCCAATTAATTAATTATTATTTTATCAGTTTATTATTTATAAAGTTAGATATAATATATGATAACTAACACATGCATCTAATATCATGTATTAGAATTTTAATAATGTTTTATGTCTAGCAAAATTTTTTTAGTCTTTTTTACATTTCTAGCAACTACAAAATTATTGTAATTTGCTAAAATTTCTAATATATTTTAATATATTTCAAATTAATTCTATTTATAAATAAATTAATTTTAAGTTGATGTCTACTATTAAATTATTTATATGATATATATAACATAGAAAATCTTAGCCCATGGGCTTTCTCATATGATTTTTATAAATATATTAATTGTGACAATATTATTTGTAATATGAAATAGTATATTATATATTTTATTTTATATTTCATATTTCCTAAAAGTTCTTTTAGACTCATATGAAAAGAATATACTAAGGATGTAAGATTTTATAAAATTTTAATATTTTTTTATTTAATTTTCAATTAAATTAATATATTGAATGATATTGCATGCAAAAGTAATGTCATCATGGCTAATTTATATATTAGATGTATTTGATACTATTTTATTATGTTTTTAATATTATTAATTATTAATTATTTATGAAATTTATTTTTTATTATTTATTAGTTATACATTTATATATAATTAGACTGGTTGTATTAATGTACATAATATTAGTCTAAAATTTTTAATAAATTTAAGTACAAGATCGATTTTAATAATCTTTATAATAATTTAGTTTCATGCAAAATCATTATGATACATAAAAGATATCATTAAACTTGAAGTTGATTTAATTTTAATATTTCTTTACTAAGTTAGATTTGTTAGAATTTAATATATTATATTTTATGTATTATATGACATGCCTCTTAAGATATCAATGCTTTATTCACTAATTTTGTAATTATAATTTTTCTTTTAATTATTAATATATTTTTTAGTAATTATAATTATTAATATTACATTATTTACATTATATCAAATATTATCTGACTTGTATAATATATTTCTTTTTAATTATGTTAAAATAAGTTTAAAATATAAATATTTGTTTATGAAGGTTAAGTTTTTAGGTACTTGGGTTGACTCATGCTAAATTAATCTTATAGATGCCCTCGACTTATGCTTGAGTTATTATTATTAAATTATAGATATTTGTTTAGAATTGTTGTTGTGATGTCAATTTTTATAAAATTTTTTATTTTAATAAAATTAGGTTGGGTTTATGTTGATTTGAATTACCCCAAGTTCATTACAAAATTGGTATGTGAAATGCACATGCCATGTTTGGATGGTTTTAAAATTGTTTGACGCATGTGTTTCAGTCCCTAGTCGATTTGGGGTCTACTCAACACGAATCTATGATTTGAGCTCAACCTAAGTCTTTATCTTTTATGTTGGTTTTGGCTTGTGTGGGTTTGTAGTATTCTATATATGCATCTCTTAGGAGAGTGATATATTTAATTTGTGGGCACATGTTCGTGGGAAGAAGATACTTCTATCTCTCTCAAGGTTTATTAGATAGTGACTTATAGTTATAATTATACCTAAATCGAGTAGAGATGATATGATTAGTTACAATACTACACATATTTGTTACACAGTGATGATGAGAAAGCTGAGAGGCTAGATCGATGTACACTGAGAGGCATGAAGGTAATAATGATTTGTTCTTTGTGTGAGAGGTTAGGGCATAATCAAGAAAGGTGTTAGATATTACACTCTAAATTATGATAAACTTTTTAAGGTTCGAAGGTTATATAACAAGCTACTAGACCTACTTAGGTTTTTTTTTCTATGATCGTGCTCAATGAAAATGTTACATTAATCTTTTTTCAAGAGCACTTCATACTTTGTTCTTTAGGTGAAACTAAATTATGTATGTTTGTATTTAATATATATTTTATAGAATTTAGAGTTTGTCTGTATTTAATATACTTTGTTCTTCAAGAGCACTTCATACTCTAAATCATTAGTTGTTTGATAGTAAATTTATGAGCTAATAACCATGCTATAATTAATTATATTATTTTTATTATTTTTATAGAATTTAGAGTTTCTAATTTTGTCATGGCTCACGACATTATTGTACCAGCCATGTGACATTACAATGTTAATATTAACTAGTTTATTTTGAGATGTATTTTATATGTATTAGAGTACTAACATAATACAATTTTTGTCAGTTGCTTTAAGAAGTAATAATATTGTGGTATTGTTTTTTCTTCTTTTGATGTAAGATTATCTGATCATTATTACTTATCAACTAATGATTTACTCTTGATTGAGAAATCATTCATTGGAGAAATTGAGGATTTTAGAATCAAGTATTACATGGGTGACGTGATTATGAGGCATGTTTGTTAGGAAAACCAATAGTACATCACGTGCTTGCAAAGAAAAGGTTAAAAGAAAAGCTAGATTCATGCATAGTCATTTCTCTCTATAATAGCAATGTGGTCTTCAACCAGTTGTAGTAAATAAAGAAATGCTATTTGTCTATGGGAAAATCTTATCAATGTGCCAAGCAAAGAAAAGTACCATCTTTGTCGATTAGAAGTCATTGTTTTGGTATGGAATCATTGACAATTTTTCTTGAAAGCCTTTCAATCATTCACATTAGGGCATTCAGATCACTTTTTTTTGAAAGAGTATGCTGCGAAGATGAAGAGATGAATTTTGAAATTAAGTTTTGCAAATGACACATCAAGAAGATATTAGGAGGGATCAATTCTATTTGATTTACTCATATGTTTTTGGATCTTGCAAGATGATCACATATGATAACTTTAAATATTTTTATTATTATTTTTGATAATTTTACTTAATTTACATAATTATCAATATATAAGGAGATATTTCAAATTTTTTAGAATTTTATTAAATTTTATGAAATAAAAAATTAGTTTGAATGCGACAATAAAATGTTGAGAAGTTATAATATATTAAAGTATATGTTTTTTTAGTTTTTTTATTCTTCAATGAGCACCAGATGATTAATCAAATATTCTATACTATTATTCATGTACATAATGGGATAGTTGAGAGAAATAATTAATATTAGTTGAGATAGTTAGAACACTCTTATCTTATAGAGTGTGCTTAGGTATTTTTGGGGAGAAACTCTATTGACCTCTAACTTCCTATTTAATTAAATACTATTATTTATGTTATATATAATTTATTTTGATAAATTGTTTTGTATAATCAAAATATTTTCTGTTTTAATATTTTTAATGTTAGTGCAAGTAAGAAAATATTGAGAGGTTGGGAATGCAGCATAACGGGGGTCCCACTGTTTAGTCAGTGATCCAGAGAAATTTTTGGAGTAGAACCTGAATTATACGAGTGATCTGATCCATTTTGTTTATTTATACCGAGAAATTGTTAATATAAATAAATAATTAAATATATATATATATATATATTTGTTTCTGTTTTTCTTCTTCTGCTATTTTTTTTGTGGAACTATTTTCTCTCTCTTTTCTCTGCGCGATTTCTTTTCGATTGTTGCTTACATACTATATAAGATATTAATTTGGTTATAATCTTTAAATGTATAAGTGTTTTTCTGGTGGACGTAACTAGTCGTGCTAAACGATTAATGAACCATGTTATATC
Source organism: Sapria himalayana (assembly GCA_029783825.1). Taxonomy (NCBI): domain Eukaryota; kingdom Viridiplantae; phylum Streptophyta; class Magnoliopsida; order Malpighiales; family Rafflesiaceae; genus Sapria; species Sapria himalayana. Next base: position 561,115 of record JAREIK010001014.1, on the reverse strand, counting down.
TGTGTTTCTGTTGTGGTATTTGGATTGTGGATATATATAATATATTGTGCTATAAATTTTATTTGTTTTGTATTTGCTTGAGATAAAATCATAAACTACAAGCGAAATTACCCAATAATTGGTATCAGAGCGGGTTGTAAAAAGCTTCGAGCAATTTCACCATCAGAATTTTGTGATTTTTTGTTAAATGATATTTTGTTGAAAATGATTGGAACCTTGAAAACCATGATCGAGAAATTCAACGGTAGAAATGATTTTAGTATGTGACAGATTGAAATGAGGGCTCACTTGAAGAATTTCGATATTTGGAGTCATTTTGTTCATGGTATGAGTATTGTTACTGCTGCTGCTATTGGGATAACAGACGTAAAGGCATGAAGACGTGAAGAAAAAACACACTCTACCATTCTTTTAAGCTTGTTTGATGAAGTGATTGCTGAGGTAATAGATGAATAGTCTGCTGTAGGATTATGACTCAAACTCGAGTCACTATATATGACAAAATCACTTACAAATAAGCTTCTGTTGAAGAAGCGGCTGTTCACATTAAAGATGCAATAGGCAACGTCCTTAAAGAAACATTTAGATGATTTAAATAACATTTTCATGAATCTAAAGCGTGTGAATGCTAAGATAGAAGATGTGGATGTTGCACTCCCGTAGTTTCACTTTTTGCTTCTAATGAGAACTTTGTGGAATCAATTATAGTGCGGAAGGATGAGATTACGCTGGAAGATATTCAATTTGCCTTGCACTCTATAGAGATGAGGCAGAAAGCTGCTATTGAATGACCTAAACAACATTCTACTGAATTGGTGGTGAAAAATAGAAGGCCATAACCTGTTTCATTCAAGAAAAAATGGAATACGCTCCAGAAGACATCCAAGGAAGGTGACACTTGTCACTATTTCAAACAAAATGAGCATTAGAAAATTGAATGCCCAAAGAAGAATGCAAGGGTAAAATAGTAGGGTCAGCCTAATTCCCCACCTATTGCTACCATGATTTTTGATAACTTGGATGATGGAGATGATCTTGTGCTGGTAACCTCTACAATGGTTGCAAGATCATATTCTTGATTACTGGTAACTGGTGCTTCCTTTCATATCAATACTTACTTGGAGTAGTTCAGCAAATATGACATGAAAGAAGTTGACCATGCTGTGGTGGGGAACAACCAACCATGTAAAGTGGTGAGAATTGACATAGTTAGATTAAGAACATATGATGACTGGATTGTCTCTCTATCTAATGTATGGTATGTTCCTAAAATGATATCATACTGAAGGGCAGAAGAGTAGAATGTTATACATACCGAGAGGTTCTACAATGATAAGGATTGTTGCTGTCACATTTGGAGAGCTAGCATCTGAAGATAAAGTTGATCTTATCAAATTGTGGCATATGCGGCTTGTACATATGCGAGAGAAAGGTATAAAAATTCTTGTAAACGTCTAGTTGGTCATAAAATTAGTAAACTTAATTTCTATGATCATTACATTTTGCTAAGAAACATAGAACTAAGTTTGGTAAGACTATACACTGCACAAATAGTATTTTGGATTATATCCATGCTAATTGTTGGGGCTCTTCTAGAGTCACATCTTTTGTTGGTGCTCGATTTTATTTATGTTTAGTTGATGATTACTTCAGGATATCCTGAGATTTCATGATGAAACATAAATTTAAAATTTTTATAAAGTTTAAGTAATGGGTTAGCTTAGTAGAAAATCAAATATAAAAGAAAATTAAATTGTTGTGAACAGATAATGGTCTAGAATTTTATTCGTTAAAATTTGGGGAATTCTGTAAGGACAAATGTATAGTCAGACACAAAATTGTTAGGGACACCTCTCATTAGAATGATTTTGCTGAAAGAATAAACCAAACTCTTCTAGAGAGAACTAGATGTATGCTCTCTCAATCAGGCTTAGGCAAGTAGTTATGAGCTGAACCTGTTAATATAGCATGCTATCTGATAAATAGATCATCACATAGTAAAATTAATTTTAAAATTTCATTTGAGGTGCGGATTGGTAAAACTGTAGATTATTCTAATTTGAAAATATTCGGGTGTGTTGCCTATTATCATGTAAATGATGGTAAGCTTGAACCACGAGGAAAAAAAATATTTGTAGGATATGATAATGAAGTCAAGGAATTTCGTATCTGGTCACCATCTGAAAAGAAAGTGATTCTCTTTAGGAGTATTATCTTTGATAAAAGTGTCAGCTTAAAACAAATACCTTGTCTTATCTAATTACATGATGTTCCTAAAGCTGAACTTAATGTGAAACTAAAATCTGAATCTCTAGCTCTAGAAAGGATGTCTGTTGTCTATAGACAAATAATATCTAATTATGAAAATGATGCTAAGTCTATTATTCAACTTGCACCTGCATATATGTTCTTCTTTGAGATTCGATTTGATGAATTTGTAGGATTTGATGTATAAGTTGTCGAAGAGATTGATATTACCGAATCATCATTCTTTAGGAATATTATTAGATGTCTTGAATTTGAATCATTGTTAGTTTTCATGAATGAAGAGATTGAATCTTTTCATAAAAATGGTATTTGGCTTATTGCACCTAAATCTAAAGAGAGAAAGGTAATTTCTTATAAATGGGGTTTTAAGTAGAAAAATGATGATTCTATAGCTGGTAATATAAAATTAAAGACATGTCTAGTTCCAAAAGGGTTCAGTTAGAAAGAGGGTGTCAATTACAATGAAATATTCTTTCCTATAGTTAGACATACCTTAATCAGGGTGTTTCGAATATTAGTGACATATTAGGACTCTGAACTTAAGTAACTAGATATTAAAACTATTTTTCTTTATTAAGATATGGATAAAAAAATATACATTAGCCAGCATAAGGGTTTTAAGGTATCAGGTAAAGAAACCAATGTGTGCAAGCTTTTAAAGTTTCTTTATGGACTTAAACAGTTTTCTCATTAGTGTTATAAAATATTTGACTATTTTATGACTAGTCATGAATATAGTAGGTGTGACTGATTATTATGTCTATTTCAAAATATACAAAGATAAGTCATATATCTACTTGCTATTGTATGTAGATGGTATGCTTATTACTGTCAGAAATAAATCTGACATTCAGAAATAGAAAGATCTCAGTTCTGAATTTGATTTGAAAGATCTTGGAGGAGCAATGCAAATTTTGGATATGAAAATATTCAAAGATATTATTAAAAGAAAGTTGTTTTTTTCATAAAAATTATATATTTAGAAAATCTTATCTAAATTTGGAATTACTTCTTGTAAGTCTTTATCCCCAAATCTGAATTTGAAAAAGAACAAATATCTAAGTTTTCTAATTCCAGTGCTGTCGGGAGCCTCATGTATCTTATGATAATTATCCGACTTGATATTGCTTATGCATTAACTGCAGTAAGTAGGTTTATGATAAACTTTGGTCAAGAGCACTAGAAAGCTGTCAAGAGGATATTTAGGTATCTCAAGAGGACTTCTGATGTTTATCTGATATTTGGTAAGAATTTAAACTCATGTTGGCAGGAATTTCTGATTTTGATTATGCATGAGATGTTGACAGTAGATGGTCTATGACTGGTTATGTCTTCACTGTATGTGGTTCTGTAGTTAGATAGAAATGTATATTGCAATCTTCTGTTACTTTATCTTTTACTGAAGCAGAGTATATGATTTTGACTGAAGCTGCGAAGGAAGGAATATGCTTGAAAGGTTTTCTCAAGGACCTTAATTTTTATGAAGAGGTTGTAATAATTTTCTGTGACAACTTCAGTGTTATCTGTTTAACAAAAAATCAAGTGTACCATGAGAGGACAAAACACATTGATGTACGATATCATTTCCTTCAATCTGAAAAGATGGTACAAGTAAAGAAGATTAAAATTTTTGATAATCTAGCTGACATATTTATCAAATCTCATGCTTTGAATAAGTTAAGAAACTACATTGACTTACTGAATATATTAAATCAGATGTAGCCCTATTGAGACTAATTGTTTATAGATAGTCTCTCTCTATTTGTATGCAAAACAAATTAAGGTGGAGATTATTGTATATAATTTGTTTTAATAAATTATTTTGAATAATCAAAATATTTTTTGTTTCAATATTTTTAATATTAGTGTAGGAAAGAAAATATTAAAAGGTTGAGAATGCAACAATAACATAATAACGGGGGTCCTGCAACTCGGTTAGTGGGTCGGAAATTTTTTTGGAGCAAAACCTGACTTATCTGAATGATTCAACCCGCTCTATTTATTAATACCGAGAAACTCCTAATATAAATATATATATTTTTTGTTTTCCTTTTTTTATTATTTTTTTTTGTGAGATTATTTTTTTTCTCTTCTTTGCATGATTTCTTCTCGATTGCGGCTCACATATTTTGTAAGACATTAATTTAGTTTACTTTGTAAATGCATAAGTATTTTTTGGTGGATGTAGTTAGTTGTGCTCAATGACTAATGAACCATATTATATCTATGTTTCTGATGTGATGTTTGGATTGTGGATATATATAATATATTGTATTGTGAGTTTCTGTTTGTTTTGTATTCGCCTGAGATAAAATCACAAACTACAAGCATAATTACCCAACAAATTCAACTCAAGATTTTTAAGTATACTTGTTTTGTTCTGGACATCTCACTAGGCAGAGAGAATGGTAGCATGTGCCATCAAGTGTGACTTTATTAAGTATTCTAATTCTTAAAAGAGATGTAAATGATATTCATTAGAGTCTAGGATGGTTATTATGTATGTTGATGTAATTCTTAAAATATATCTTTAGACATTGTAGTATGTAGTAATATGCTTATTTCTCTGTCAAGTTGTTATTTTTCATGGAGAAGTAATGGCCGACTTTATTCATATGCTTATGCCTAATATAATTAACACTATTGGTTTTGAGGAGAATAGTGACACCTATTCTGGGGCAGTGTGCCTAGGAGAGGCTAGTACAAGTGTCTCCTCAAGAAAGAGAGATGAGAAATGTGAGATTCAATGATCTAAAATTATAGGTATATATTAGACATGAAAATTCAAAATTTATTTCAGAGATGTCTTATACCATATCAGCTGATCCAACTCAGAGTAATGATTTGAACTTTTTAATAACATGGAAAACAAACTAAGGGTGTATTTAACTCAATTTTCTTTATCTCAAATACTTTTTTTTTAATTGTTTTGGTATTACATATTTTAGTTATTTATTTTTATTTGATAGTTGAAAACTAGTATTGGGATATAAATAAATAAATATAATGAAGATGAAATTCAAATGAAAGGTTGATTGAATTAAAGCTAGATTGGTAGTAAGGTGTTTTACATATATTTATGATATGAATTACTGATGTATTTTTTTTAATATCAAAATAATTACCATTAGGTTATTTTTTATTGTAGTATCATATATATGTATTGTGTATCAGTTAGATGTAAATAATATATTTTTATATATTGATTTAATGAAATAAGTATTCATTGCAGCAATCATTGATTTTGAATACGGATGCTAATGGCTTGGCATTCCCTTTAATGCCGGTCCACCTCTTGAGCTCTGCCCAGATGCTCATGGTATAGCTACAATTGAAAAAGATATGGTCTATGAATTCTGCACAAGTATAGAATTCGTAGTTAGTGCTATCCAGGGTTGTAAACCCTTGGTCTTTAGTTCACAGCCTTTTATATTTGGCTATCCAGAGATAAACTACGTGCTTTGGAATATGCTGTTTCATCCATATGGCCTTTGTCCAAGATTTTGATTTAATATTAGATGTTCCCGCGAGATAATTATATGCTTTTGAAATTAGTTTTTCTTTTTCATTCCATATATTCAGTAATTTTTTGCTTGGTCTGTAGATCCAGTCTTTTTAATTAAGATATCTTTAGCTGAGATAAGAAATTTTAAATGAGGGGGATCCCTCTTGACAATCTGATAATCTCATAAGTTATCCGTGCTCAAGTATGAATGATGGACCCCCTTTATCCATAGAGAGTTCTCTTTTTTGCTTATCCTCTAAAGTGTTTTGAGAAAGAATACTTTATTCTATGTGCAAATGTTCAGAATGTTTGAGAAAGAATACATTATTAACGTGATTGATGGTGCGTGCAAAAGATTCCTAAGAAGTTGACCCAAAACAGGTAGGTATAGGCATAAAGTTTCTTGGGCCAAGGTTTGCACGCCAACGCTTATCAGAGTAATTTACCAGCCCATTGGTGAATGACTGAGGTAATTTTGTTTAATAGAATTGTGAATTGGGAGGTCAATAAGCGACTCGCGGAAAGAGAAACTCCAAGAAAAATAAATCAAAGAATGCCCTCTTTGTATCCTAAGAAATTTAAACTGTCTTTTTTGAGCTTTTGCCTGACCCCTCCAAATAAGATATTCAATTTGGAGGGGCTGATTTTCAAACCCGATGCAGCTGAGAATTCCTTTAGTGCGTTGAAGATTATTTTTACAGATTTGACTTAGGTAAAAATAATTAGGTCATCCACATACATTAAATAAGATATTCTTAGTGGGGCGCATCCCAGGTGAAAATAGAATACGTCCAACGACGTTGCAACAGTCAATTGCCTTGACAAGTATTCCATGCCTAGTGCGAAGATATAGGGAAAAATCAGATCATCTTGTCTAAGGCCTCTTTCGCCTATGCAGAATATGTGAAATTGTCTATTTATGACAATCAAGTACTAAGTGGTGCTTATACATTCATACACAATTTTAATAAAATGGTTTAGAAAATTCAGACCTTGTAGTACCTTATTCAAGAACTCCTATTCCACCAAGTCAAAAGTTTTTTGGATGTCAATTTTAAGAAAGCATCTCGGGGAGATCCTCTTCCTTGAGTATTTTCTGATTAGTCTCTGTGTGAGGAAGAAATTATAAGATATTAATTTTCTTTTGATATATGCTCATTGAGCCGGATCAATTATGCACCTCATCACTTGTTTAAGACGATACACAAAAAACTTTGTGATAATCTTGTATATTATATTACAGTACGATATAAGCTGATAATCTTTTATCGTAGATGCATGAGAGGTCTTCGGTATAAGGGATATATAGGCGTGGTTAACTTGTTTTGACATTCTTCCATATTGGAAGAAACTATTGATTACTTTAATTATATTCCCTTTAATATGATTTCATGCAGCTTTATAAAATTCAACCGTATATCCGTTTGGGCCAGGCGATTTGGAGTTGCCTATCGAGAAGAGGGCATCCTTAATCTCTATCGAAGAAAAAGATAATGAATGATGCTTATGATCTTTATCTTGAAAGTTTTACCTATTCTAAGAACTTGACCATTTATCCCTTCAATCTTGCTAGATGTACTTAGAAGCTCCTTATAATATGAGACAAAAGTTTCCATAATATCTTTTTTGGATGTTCTGTAACTATCATCATCTTTCATTACAATCATGATTTTGCTTTTCTGAATTTTTGAGCTTATTAAATCATGAATGAACTTCATCCATTTATCGTCTTGCTTGATGTAATTAATTTTTGCCTTTTATCTATGAAATGATAGCTCCACCTCTTCTAATTTTCTTAGATTAATTTTAATAACTATTTTCTCCTCCTTCAAAGTTTGATTGAGACTTTGGAGGATTCTAGATTGGAGCTCTTTTAGAGTTTTCACGGCAAGAACCATTCTTGAATTAATGTGTGTATAATGCTTTTTATTTAGCTTCTTCAAGGGGTCTTAAAAATTTTTCAGCTTATTGACAAGCTGGAACATACAATATTCTTGGATTCTTCCCTTCCAAGATTCAAGTAGGATATGAGTGAACTCATTGTGGGAAGTCCACATATTGTAGAATTTGAAAGGAATCCTTATTTCTTCATTATTCGGTTGAGTAGTCAATAGCATAAGAGAGTGATCAAAAAATATTTCCGGGGTCAGAAATTTTGCGTTATTATCCAAACTTAAGTTTGCGAATTCCCCATTTATTATAACTCTATCTAATTTGTTTGTGTTTCTACCATTAGTCCAAGTGAATAAATCCTCGGATGATGATAGATCCTCGAGGCTTAGAGTAGAGATATATTTTAAGACATCATGACACTCATAATTCGTTACTATCATTCCTCCTACTTTGTCTAATAACGAGAGTGGGGAGTTAACATCTTCCACTATGACCCATTGAGAAATGTGAGACGTTCCATTTTTTAGTAGATCAACCCAAAGAGCACTTCTATTCATAATAGAATGCAATCTATATACCTCCGAGAGCTTGAAGTTTATTACTTTATCAATATCTCTTACTTGCAAGAAGATATGTTGAGGGGAGCATGCCCGGGTTTCTACCCTCACAGTTTAGTCATCCCACAAGATCAATATTCTACGGTTCCTATGTATAGCAAAGTTGTCAAGAGCCTTAAATCTCTTGAATTTTGTATTCATGAGCAATGTTAATTTTTTCTTATTCAGTTTGACTTCTTCTAAAGCAAAAATATCTATTCGGTAGGCTTCGAATAGCCTAAGGATCTATTTATGCTTAAGGGGGCAATTAAATCCCCTTATATTTCATGACGCAATCTTCATAAGTTAATCGAGCAGACACCCCTCCATGATCATTTTTATGATATTTATTATTAGATTATAGTATTTTCCATAGAAAGTATACAATAGATCCAATTTACTAGGGCTACCCATCCTTCTTTCCTCACAAGAAGATATCTCCCGATTTATATTTCTTCTCCCAATTGTATACATATTCTTTACAGCATTTGAAATCCTGATATAATTTCAGAAATACATGAAATGCACCACCCTTATGTACATGAAAACCAAGATCCACACACCCTCTTTACAAACTCATTCCATATATGCTGTCCTACACCAGAAATCTCCCATACAATCATACAAGAATGACATTTAGTTTTTAGTTATTGCAATCTCCATTACGGTTTTTAGTGTAATTTTTTCATGTTTGGGCGCTTTCATTTTTAAAATTACATAGCAATTAGCATAACGTGCATCCCCTTTATAAATGCACATGATCACCTTACAATATATTTCGCATCCCTCATCTTCCGTGGCCTCAGCTCCTAGTTTCACATCAAAATTTCTACAGAATTAAAATAGGCATATCAATGCCTTTACAATTTACACTCATTTTACATTTAATTTCAGCACATACAACTATTTTAAACTCGGATAGACACATCCATAATATTCCCTGATGCATGATTAACCCCACCCATTTACATAGGATATCTAGAATGCATTTTTTGATTATATTTCCAGCCGTTTCATCGAGATCATCCTTTATAATCATAGTTTTATAACATATCTTCTTAGCATCACCCATGACTTGTCCCTGAGAGTCCAGTTTCTCTACTTGGAAGTAACTAGTATACAGTATATATTTTTCAAAAGAATGTCTTATCTCACTTCCCATGTACATCAAGGCATTATTCCTACATTCCAAACAGCACACAGTAAAATCTCTTTCTAACATCATTCTTTTGTATACTGCCAATTGGATCCTAGGTGCACATGGGTTCTCCATACATCCAATGAAATATCCCATTTTAAAATCCAAGTAGACTGAGATCTGCTTATTTTCACTGTTATGATTTATATCATCCAGACCAATTCATGCTATCATCCATGCCATACCTAGAGGTGCCCACACCTCTTCCCAATAATCCTTAAAAGCTAAAACAACTATTCATGGGAGAGGTGTATAATCTTTTCCCTATATCACCTTCCAAAACTCCAATAGAAAATCACAAGAACAAAAAAACTAAACAACAGAAACTCATTTTTTGAGGGGTTGAGTTCCCCTAAAAGTAATCTATGCCGGCCCATATGGAACATAGCCTATCCCTGTTGCCTCTCTTGTTTTGGCTTTGTTTTTGAGATTCAAAGATGACCCATTTCTCGGGTTGCTTGGATCTTTTCTTCCTAGCTTTGACCACCGTGTAATCTTCACCTTTATTTGCCTAGTTTTCAGGCAGGATTATTGGGGCCTCCTCCCTTGCAGGATCTTCTGAAAATTGGCCTTCCTCCAGGGGGGATTTTTGCCTTCTTCCCCCATGTTCTATCCGAGACATCAGGGCTAAAAGGGTAATCTGGATTTCATATTTTCTGCTTTTCCTTTGCATTGCAGCCCTTTGCTTGGTGACCAAACACAGAGTAATATTTACAGTACCCATGGAGATTTTCACAAATTATCGGCTGGCTAATTCTCGAACCATCTGGGAAATTTAAAGAAATTTCATCGATTAGGTCTTCATTTAGATCTATCTTCACTAGTACTTTAGCAAATATAAATTTTGCAGTATTTGACTTAAGCTTATCCATATTTAGGGGTTGGCAAAGACAGCTTGTTGCTTTGCTCAACTCTACAAAGTTCCAAAGATGAATGAGAAAATTAGGAAGTTTCACCCATACTGGAATTTTGGCCATTTATTTAAGGCTATAGTGGAATTCGACTGAGAGGGGCTTGACATGAAAGGGATGACCAAATACAAGAAAAGATTTAGCCTTTAAAACTTTATCTATTTCACTGGTATTTTTAAATTTAAACACTATCCAGCCGATAAGGTGCTGCATAATTTGAGGTGTAACTCTCCATTGTTCTTCTATGAGCCTTTTTAAAAGTATTTGACCAGGATTTTTAGTGACAAAATAGCATATAAGGCAGTACTTCCAGTGCCTTATCCCAAGTGACAAGTCATCCTCTTCAAAATAGGTATTGCCTGGTAGTTTGGGAGGAATGAATGAAAGTTTAGTTGTGTTTACAAGGCTCTTATTTCCAGCAAACAAATTACTTCAAGGAGCTTTATTTTTTCTGTAGGTTCTGGGATGGGAAGGCTGATCATTTATTTTGTCATTTTTTTGGTGTGCAGTGGGGTCGATATTCATATGTATATCAGGTTTAAGACCAATAGGTCTCCACACTTTTAGACATCTATTCCTAGGCAACTGACCATATAATTCATTTCTTGTGTCTAACACAGATTCAAGGGGTTTATTCGCAGTATGTTCAGCAAGTAACATCATGCACATGTTTCTATTTGCAATTTTATTATTGGAGTTATTATTCAGTATCAAATTAGAGAAGACTAATGTATTATTCTCATTTGGAGTTCCAATAGTATCACATGAACTAGCATTGAGAGTGCCAGAGTTATGCGAGTTAGAAATATATCCTCCAACTTGACAATGGATTGGGAGACCACTGTAATTGCTCGATTTGTTCATTGATTTGATATTTTTTGCGAGCATTTTATCAGTAGAGAAGTTATTAAAATCAATATTACAACTTCCATTAAGAGAACACATACATTCTTCACGGCCCACATCACCTTCAATAGCATTCGGTAAGTAGGGTTCGGTTTCGTCCAGAATGTTCATAATATTTCTTAAAATCTCATTATCATTATCGTTATTTAGTGTAATCGTGATATTTTTAGAAGAAGATGAGTTTAATTGAGATATATTAGGAAAAACCTTCGTTGGGATAACTGAAAGCTTACCGAATATAGTTTTTTGTGTAATACCATCATCGATGATGAGTTTCACAGCGTCTGAATTATCTTTATGACAGATTTTTATCATTCTTCTACGATTCTGGCCATTGGAGACATCCAGTGGCTTCGATGGAGGCGAGAGACACGGCTAAGTCATGATAGAGTTATCTGTGCAACTTAGGTTTTGCTCGGTTTTATGGCTTTGGGATAAATCAGGCAGTTTCGTAAATCTCATTTTATGGGGTTAAAAACACAACACGAGGAAATGCTAAGTTACAGGACATTAGTTCTATCATTCTTTTAACAAATCCAAGCCTTCAAGGCTGGATTTTGGAAATTTGAGGAAGAAGGCTAGGCTTTTGGGAGAGATTTGTGGAGGAGAGAAGGGAGAGAGGGAGGACCATGTTTTTTAGTTAGACTTAATTCTGTCTGTATTTAATATGTTGGGATGTATACCTGCTAACTCATCATTTTATCCAAGTATAAATTTATCAATAAATATTAGTTTGTCGATTGACTTTATTAGATATATGATGATCATAATAAAACTAAAATATGTAATTTTAACTAGGCTAGATATTACTTACAATGTCAATATAGATCAATTATTTTTTAGATTATATAAGATAGATTCATATGATTGTAGTGTTTATAATTTTCAGATATATGAAAAATATTTTAATATGTAAGATTATATTTAGAAATCTTGAACATAATCGATTAGAAACTTATTTAAATTCTAGTTAGTCTTTTGCAATTACATGGCAAAGATTCACCATAAATTTTAAATTTTTTTGCAAGTAATCTTGTCTCTTGGAAGGAAAGAGACATATAATTATTTTGAGATGCAATATAGAGGCAAAATACATGACTATGATATCAACGATTTGAGTTATCATGAATTAGTCATTTTTTTGGAAGAGTTATTCTAACTAGTTTAGAAATTGATATTAATTCATTGTGATAGCTAGGAAATCTAATACATTGTGGCTAACTTGATATTTTTGAGTGGATAAATCATATTAAGATTGATTCCCACTGCATTCAAGAGAAGATCCATGATGATTCAATCATGATAGCCTATGTACTTACTAATAATTAAATTGTTGATATCTTAATAAAAATTTTCAGAGGATCACAAATTATTTTTCTGTTCAAGCTAGACTTTGTGACATGTATGTCCCAATTTAATGTAAGTGTTGATTTTTAATTTAGTCTATTGTTTTATTTGTTTTTTTTAGTGTCTGGGAACACTCAACTTGTTGGCAACCTGAAATCAAAAAAATATCGTTGATGTTGTATTCTAAATTTAACATTCATTTTATAAAAATATTATTTTTTTTTATATTTTTTATTTTCTCTTTTTTCTTTTTTATGTTGCACAAAACCCAAACATAGCTCTGACAAATTAAGATAATTTTAATTACTTAAATTTTTTACATTCATATTGGATGTAATATATTCAAAATAAAATTTAATTATTTAATAATTCTTATATCTAATTTTTTATATGATATTTGTATGATTAGCGATCATTTAGATTGCTTTAGGCAAAAATCACATGAATAAAGTTTTCAACTTTTTTAGATATTTGAAACCACTTAACAATGAAATTGTAGACATCTTCATAAAAATTTTTAGAGGACCATAAGTTATTTTTTTCTTTTTAAATTAGGATTAGTGACATGCATGCCTCAACTTGAGAGATATATTGTGTGTTTTTTTAATTGTTTTATTTGTTTTTTTATTATTTGGGAGTACTCAACTTGTTGACTATCCAAAATTATAAATATATGATTTATGTTATTTTTTAAATTTAATATTCATTTTAATAAAATTTTATTTTTCAATTTTACACTTTCTACTTACTCACTCTTCTCCTTTATGTCATGCAAAACACTAATATAGATTTGATAAGTTTTAACAATATAATTTTAGTTACTTAATTTTTTTATAGTTATATTGGATCTAATATATTCATAATAAAAATTATTTATTTAATAATTATAATATCTAATATTTCATATGATGTTAGTATTATTAGTCAATATATAGATTATATTAGACAAAAAATCACATGAATAAAGTTCTCGACATTCTTAAATATTTGAAACCACTTAAGTTTTAATTTTTTTTTTCATAATAATGAACATTTTTGGTCAACTGGTTTTTTAAATTTGAGTTGAGCTTCAACTAGTGGTATATAAAAAGCAAACTAAAAAGATTTTATACTTTTAGAATATAATTTTATCTCCTTGAAGTGTAAGAGATTGTTTTTTTTTTAAATTTTATGATAATAATCATTTTTATGTTTGTTGACTTAAATATATATTAGAGAGATTAATATTTAGCTAATTGTCATTATTTATTTAGATATTAATTTGAAATTTTTTTTGAGTCAAGGAAATGTAGTAGGATTTATTGTTATTTAACTAGGAAGAAAATTAAAGTTCTCGACAATCTTAAATATTTGAAATCACTTAAGTTTTAATTTTTTTTTCATAATAATGAACATTTTTGGCCAACTATTTTTTAAAATTTGAGTTGAGCTTCAACTGTGATATAGAAAACATAGACTAAAAATTTTATACTTTTAGAATATAGTTTTATCTCTTTGAAGTGTAAGAGATTGTTTTTTTTTTTAAATTTTATGACAACAATTATTTCTCTGATTTTTGATTTAAATGTATATTGGAGAGATTAATATTTTAGTTAATTGTCATTTTTTATTTACATATTATTTTGGAATATTTTTTGAGTTAAGGAAATGTTGCAAGATTTATTGTTATTTAACTAGGAAGAAAATCAGAAATGTTTTAATTTATATGACTTATTTACCTATCATGGCTTAATTGACATATTTTTTCACAAAGCTATTTTTCTTCCTTTATACTTAATTTATTTATTACATACATGCACGAATTTTAAAGTGAATATTGAGATTGTCATATTTAATAGTTATATATTTTTTTTAATATTTTTCATGTCACATAATGCATGAAGTGCGGTGTTGGTAATATAAGAAAATCTTAATCACCGTCTCCATTAAATATGTTTGTACCATCCATATAAAATTCTGTAAATAATTTTATTTTTATTTATTTAATTGTTACAATGCTGTTTATCATGATCAATATTGGCATTTATTGTTGAAATGTTGATATTTTACCCAATGTTTTGATTTTATGAGAAATTTTTGAAATTTTAGCTTGTCATAGGCTTTGAGACAAGGTAAAAAATTTTAAGAGTGAAGCCTAGGGAATTGTGACTTTGTTAATATGTTTTCATATTAATTTAAATTATATTATAAAAAAATTTAATGAGTGATTTAATTGTAATGATTTTATTTTAAAATTTTTAAAAATATATAGTAAAAAACAAAAGCATACTTAATAATTTTATGAATCAGTGTTTTTAAATATTTTATTAATGTTTTAGAAATTAAATCTACAAAATATTTTATTTTAATCTCGATCTCCTATTTGAAATGATTTTCAATGTCATAAAAAAAGTAGATCTGATGATATATTAGATATCGTAAGAATGAGTAGATCACATATCATCTTAGATAGTATGAGATAAGTAAATTCATATGATTTTTATCATAGTAAAATATTTAAATCTTTATTATTATTATGTTATTGGATGAATCAATAATTGGTATTCAAATATCAACATAATTTGCTCTTATTTGATATTCTATTCCATCATTTATTCATGGTTAACTGAATGAAAAAATTATTGTTTTCGAATACGGTATTCATGTCCGTACTCGTAGTATGATTATAACTATCATACAGAGTATCGTAATATATAAATAAATTAATTATTTTTTTGTTAATGAATTTTTCATGTTGATATACCTAGTTAATGTAGATGTGTTAAATGGACAGTGTAATGCAGGCGTGACTCATTATAGTGTGACACAACATGCCATGGTGTTATGTTAGGTACAACACGAGAACTAGGTAGTTAGCCTGGCACAGTATGATTGGCCTGCAAAGCCTAGGGCCATGCCACCTGTGCTAGGAGGCTTGACCACCCAAATTGTGATAAGCCACGTAATTAGTATTTAGTTTAGGTGGCTGATTAAAAAAAATCATTCCGTGGTTGGTCATCCAGCGATAATAGATGCATGACCCGATAGCTAATCGTAGTTGGTCTTGGGACATCATGCCTGTGGATTGTGCCATCGGGTAGGCATGCAGGTCATGCAAATGTGCTTGGCACATGAGGCACGACTCACATCAGTCCATCACGACATGAACCATGCCAATGGTCAACTTAGTCTAGGACTAGGTATGATGCTAGACTGTGTTGTGTTGGGCCATGCACGGCTAAACTAGGCCATGCTGTGGGTCATACTTGGGCTGCTTGGCCTAGTTGAACTTTAACTTTAGCATTCATACATGTAGTCAAATAATACAAAGTTAATAAAAAATTAATATTTCAAATTCTTAGATTTTATCTCAATTATGATACTAAATATAAGCTGATCTTTATATTTACTAAATATGCTACTAATATTATATATATACACCTAAGTGCGATGCAAGTGATGATAATATCATGTTTATCGTATCATATAAAATTTTCTAGATTTTCATAAATAAAATTTTTAAATTTCAGTCTAAATTGTTAGTAATAAGTTCGCTACTCTTATTGTTGATATATTTGGATATTATTTATCGGTAGTTAATACAATACTCTAAAATAAGGTAGGTATAATTTTAATGGTATCTTATTTATTTGTAATTTTTTAAGCCATGTATACAACATAATGGTATCAAACGGGTCAGGTAGTCCAGCCTCGGCACGAGGCATGGCTTGATTAAGCCTTGCCTAGCCTCGCACAACATGGTCCAGACTCGTGCTCATGCTTGTGCCGAGATGTCTCATGGCATGGATCGTGTCGTGCCTAGGTATACAGGGTCTCGTGCCTGGCCAAGCACAGCCAGGTACCCTAGCCCGAGGGCATGTGAATTCTGCACGACCTAAACCATGCCTTGCCTTGCCCTGCCCCCCTACTCACCACAAGGCCCATTGCCCAGATGCTCGACCTTGAGGCCAACTTTTCGTCAGTCCCGAACATGACTTTGCCTGGCCGAACACGTCGGTCTCATTTCCCCAGTGCCATATTTTTGGAACTTATGACCGATTGGGTTGGTTCAACGTAGAGGTGTCAAACGTGCCTGGCCGGCCCGGCCCAGCACGAGGCACGACACGGTTCGGCCGTGCCTGGGCCAGCCTGGCACGATCAAAAAACGTGCCCGGGCCCGTGCCGTGCCCGGGCGAACAAAGCACGTGCCGTGCCGTGCATGGCTCGGCACGGCTCGTGCCTTGGCACGGCACGCCGGCACGGGTCCATCCTGTGCCGGTTCACGCAGGCACGCGTGGCACTGGCGGCGTGCCACGCGTGCCTGCGTCGTGAGTCGTGAGTCGCGACTCACGAGTCACGACTCACGGTCACGACTCACGGTCACGACTCACGGTCACGACTCACTGAGTCGTGACTCGTGACCCAACCGGGCCCCGCCCCCGGTAAAAAGACCGCGGGTCGGGTCCAAACAGACTCGCCCCGCCCCGCTTGCCCTGCCTTGCCGTGCGCCCGTGCCGCCTGGCCAAGCCAAGCCGTGCCCACGGGCCGTGCCGTGCCCGAATTTAAAAAACCGTGCCGTGCTGGGCACGGCACGGTAGCACGGCTGGGCACGTGAAAAGGGGGCCGTGCCGTGCTGGGCCGGCCCGTTTGACACCTCTAGTTCAACGGTCGAACTGACCCAAATGGTCCAACAAAAAATTTAATATTGACCATTGAATTTCTCTCCCAATGACTATGAGACAATTTCCAAAAACCCTATGGATTTTGCATGAATTAAAAAAAAATCAAAAATATATAAAAATTATTTTAAAATACTACTTTTTAAATCTATAATCCCTTCCCTCTCCTCATTCATTAATTTTAAGTTATTACTATTACACTCTCTTCTCTCTTATTTTTCTCTCTCGCTTTTGGCTATGCATTATCGTTTAGGGGTATTTTTGTCGTTGTTTAGTTAAGTTATATGTTTAAATTTTAGTTAACATTAGTTTAGAGTTTACACTTTAAGAATTAATTTTTAGTTTAATTAATTTTAATTAATGTAATAATTTAAAAATATTATATACCATATAATAAAAAAATAAATAAAAAATAAAAATGACAATATTAATTTTAATTATAATAATGAAATTAATTTAAATGTAAATATTAAAAATTATAATATAGATAGTGGAAATCATACAGAAAAGTTCAAGGCCGTCGAAATTTTGGTTTATCTGGTCATCTCGACCCAAACATCTAAAAAAAATAGAAGAATATTAGCAGTGTGGATTCATTTTAATATAATACAATAAAAAAATATTAGAGATGTCAAAGATGAATCACTACAATATAATAATTATAAAAAAAGTTTAAGTTGTAAAAGTTTATGTGAGACTGAGCACCTTAAGAGACATGTCGAATAATATACCAAAAAATATGGTATATTAGATTATATGCAAATCCAATGCAGCGATGAGTTCTTTGAGGTTGGATCCAGTTCAGCCTCAATGTTGACTCCATTCATATATCATAATGAGTTAGGGAAGGAAGACATAGCCAAATTGATCACCGCGATGTATCTTTTGATTAGGTTTTCAGAGGATTAAAAGGTAGTCAGTATCATGCAAACTTATTTTTAGTTTGTATATTGTAGAATTTCTAGGTTCACATCTAGGAATAACATACTAAAATACTATAATTTAGAAAAAAAAATAATTTATGAATTTATGATAGATGTGTCAAAATGGATGGGCTGGGCTAGCTAGCACATTTTTTCTAGGCCCACATGGGCTCAATTGCCATGTCAGGCATGCCACGATAATTTGGAGGACATGCATGCCCGACATGGCCCATGACACGAAATTAACTCGGGTTTGGGCTGGATCGGGCAGGGTCTAGTCAGGCATGCCAAGCCATCGCTCGTCAGGCTATGCTTCGTTGTCTTTCGTCGTGCATTATTTTGTCGGTTGTCAGGTGCATCGCCCATGCTGTGCCCACGTGGAATGTACCTGGGTCATTCCTGGCAAGGCACATGGGCCGTGTCGGGTTGTGTCGAGCCGAAGATCCTCATTCCAGCATATGCATGGGCATGGGTCTGCTTCGTGTCGTGTTGGGCTAGGCACAACCGAATCAGGTTAGGCCTGAATCACCGAACCTGTTTGATACCTCTAATTTAGGGATTATAGTGGAGTGATATTCGTGACGTCCGATATCTGGACTAATCACGATGATGTATCTTATGCATGCCTCACTACCTACTATATAAATTCTAAATGAATACTAAATAAGTACAATATTATGATTCTTAGAAATTTTTCATCCTCATGATGGCTCAGCTATTTATGAGTGTATGATTAAAATCATTAGAGAATATAAAATTTAAAATAAAATTTATAGTATCATATTCAATAATACTTCTAACAATAAAGTACCTATTAACATATTTATTAGGATTAATAGATATGAATTATTAGGATAGATCTTTCATTTTAGATGCATGTGTTACACCATTAATCTCATAGTATAAGCAGGGATGAAGGTTGTTCCTCTGTTTTAAAAAATATATGTAACTCATTAAAATTTCTTCGTACCCCTCGCAGATAACATGAGTTGGTATTCTCTGTTTTTTTGTGGGTCTAAAGTAGAAAAAATTTATAACAGATATGAGACACCATTGGAATTACAGATATCTTATGTTGGAGTCATGTGTTATATACGAATAAGTGATATTTGACTACGTCAATAGTAATAGTGACGAATTTATTATTGATAATATTGACTAGATTAAAAGAATTTCACACGACGGATATCTCTTTATATTTTTACCACTTGTATTGTACTCAGGTGCATATATAATATTAGTAGCATGTTTAAACAGCTTAGAGATGACTCGATACTTAGCGATATGGTTGTAGAGATGGAAACCCAAAAACTTAGTACTAGTCCATCATTCTTTCTTTATTATTTGATCGTTTTCATGAACCTTAGTGTTAAGGTGTAAGGGATATATAATATTTTGACATACATATTTTTGTACATGAACCAGTAAGACCAACCTGAAATGTTCATTCATGATAAGTTGGTTGAGCTCTTTACATACTACGATATTAGGTATAGTGATAGTAGTAGTGAGACTCCAAGTACGAACATGAATAATTTATTCGGAGATGATAACTTTTCTATTTAGGTAGCGAGGGGTAAATAACTATGTGGATATTTTGATTAGGAGTGAGCTGTCTCAGTATTTAGATATCGATTACTGCTCAATTCTATCATATTTTGATAATTAGAATCTTGATATTTTACAGTGGTGGAAATCATATAAGTCTATTTATCCCATGCAATCTAAGATGACACATGATCTACTAATTTTTCTAGTGTTGAGCGTAGTATCAGACTCTATTTTTTCTATTGCAGTGAATGTGATTTTAGATATGAGATCGAGATTATGACTAGATATTTGTGAGACATTAACATGTTTGAAGGATTGAGAGGATTCAAGCTTGGACATTTAGGTTTATACTTGATGTTTGATATGTGATTGATGATTCGTGAGATATTGATTATGATTAATGATTAATATAAGATTGAGATATTGATAATTAAGCTAAACACTTTATACACTGATACTGATATCTTGGGACTACTTTACTACTTACGTCCTACTGTTATTGATATATTGATACTGATATCATTAGTGATTATATATTGATTAGATTTATATTTATCATTTTTATCATTTTTGGTTGTCTTTATTTATTTATTTTTTTATCATTTTATTCTGAGTCTTGATTTTGACACTTATGTTTATATGATTTGTATTAGATAGTATTAATATTTTAGTTTTATTAATTCAGACATTATTAGTTTTTAAATTTTAGTTATTTATGTTTTATTTAATTTAATAAATTAAAAATTAAATAATTAAAATTTAATTTTTTTAATAATTAAGAATTCTAGATTAAAAATTTTCTAAACGGGTTGAACCCACTCTAAATGGCTAAAGCATATTCCAAACCTGGTTCAAACGGCCCATTTCTTGTTTGTCCTGGTACGACATGCCTGAAATACTAAATCGCTGGGCTGACTGGCCATGCCAGGTCAGCTCTTTTGAAGTCGTGCTATTCCAGGCATGACACTTTGGCTTGATTTGGTCACTTAAAAATGGTCCACACAGTCCGTTTGATGCCTCTTAGACAACATAATATAAGTGTTGGTAGCGAACATATTTTTTATTATCATATGTACAATGAGGTTAATCACGTGACATATTTTTGTATTGAATGATATGTCTCTTTGAGTGTCTAGTCCTATACGTATTCTTATATATATATATATATATATATATATATATTTATATATATATATATATATATTTATATAATATCGATTTTTTATTGATATACCTAGATTTACCAGTTTTTATTATTTTAAAGTGTGTAATTTTTATTGATGTTCGTCTATTTTTTTTTGTTTTTAGGTAATATATGAGTTTGATGTAAAATTGTTGGAGGAAATATAATTTTGGTCTTGGAATTTTTGGTAGTGTAATTATTATTATTATTATCAATATCTATATTAATATTATATTAATTATTGTTAAATTTACTATGGGATATTTTGTTTAACTATTTGTATTTTTTAAATAAATTGTAAAAGTTAAAAAAAATTAAAAATTCAAGTATTGTACCACATCATTTTTTTAGAAATTTTAATCTTGAGGCAAGTTGCAGTAGTGCACATACACACTTGCACCATTATTTATTTCGTATGCACAAGTGTAAACCTTAAATTATAATAAATAAATAAATATATATATATATATCTAATATTTACATTTCAAAGGATTAGTAGAGAGAAGGGCACAAAATAGAGAGAAAGTTAGAACTCAAGGTTAGACCATGAGAGAAGAATAAATTTAGAATGAAAATTCTAAATTTATTCTACTCTATTTAATTGTAACTTACTGGTCATTTAATTGAGAATTCATCCAAAGATTTTTTTCAATTGGACTTCTAATTTAAAAAGTTATACTTGAAATGATGCTAGCTGATTTTAGATTGCATGATTGTATTTTTTTTCCTCCTTCACTCTCCCAAATGAAATTTTTTCTGATGAACATTCTTGGTTCAAACACCTTTATGCTGAAGCTTGTAATCAGGTAGGTTCATCTAAAATATTTTAACGAGTGTTGTTTTGTTTGTTTGATCTTGTAAGTTGCCACAAATTATTTCTCAGAAAATTTTGTTGTCTTGAAATTTCACATATTCAATTTCCCTTGATTTTGTTGGATCAACATTATCTTTTGTTGTTTAAATATGTAATTTTGTTGATTTTTTTGTGTTGAATTTTTCATCAATTTTGTTTGTTGATTTGCAGCTGGTTCGTAGCAATAGTCGTCGGTTTATGCCTTCACAGATTGATGAAGAGGCACATCAGTTGTCATATCTTCAAAAACACATGCCAAATGTCCTCACACTTCTACAAGAACCTGCTGGAGGTGATTCTGAAGAATCTCCGGTTTGTACATATGTTTTTGCTTTATGAATTTCATATATCAGGATGAAGATGCTTATTGAGCTTGAACATCAATGTTGAATATGTATAGTTTTCCTAGCCTCATCATAAGACTGAAAAGTTAGGATAGTTGCCTAAACATAAAAATGTACGACTCACCAAAAAAATGTAAATTTATTTACCATCATGCATAGGTGTTGAGTTTAATGTTCATTGACATACAAATCATTCATCTAACCCATAGTTATGAAAGGCGCGCCTGAGGCGCGCCTAAAGCTCAAGCGCCACCACTCACGGGAAAAACGCCTCGCTTCAGGCGAGGCGTAGGCGGGTGAGGCGTAGCAGGCGTCGACTTCCAGTTTCGGCGGTGGCAGACGTCGAGCCAGGTATGCCATTCTTCTCATTCTTCCTCTTCTTCTCCTCTCCTTTTTTTTGCTCGATTCGCCGTCGGAAATAGGGAAATTTCGTCGGAGAAGAAGGGCAAAGCAACAGCGGGAGAAGTGGCGAGAGGCGGAACCAGGCGAAACGCAGGAGGAGCGCGTCGGGGAAGACGACACATTCGGCTGATCCAACCCAAAACGACGTCGTTTTGGGTTGGGTTATATTTTTTTTTAAAATCAAAACAACCCAAAACGATGTTGTTTTGGGCTGGTTTTGATTTTTTTTTTAAACAAAACCCTCAAAATAACGTCATTTTGAGGTTCTGATTTAAAATAAAAAAAATGTCACCTCCAAAATGATGTCGTTTTGGTCTTCCAGTAATCAAAACAACGCCTTTTTGGAGTTTTGTGATTTTAAGCCCTATAAAATCTTCTCTTTCTTGGGTTACACCCTAAAATCCTCAAAACAACCCTCCCAAAACACTCTTGAGGCTGGATTGAAGAGGAGAGAAGAAGAGGCGCAAAAGGTATTTTTTTCATTTTACCTATTTTTGTTGTGAAAAAATTCTTCAAAAGGTAAAAAAAACATTTTCAAAAAATACTTAAAACCTAGGGGAAAATTTTTTGAATAATACTTTGAAAAAAATATGTAATTTTCAAAAAACTAATGCAGAAAAAAGGAAAAAAAATTCTGAAAATTAACGAAAAATAGAAAAAAATCATGAAAAAAATTATGAAAATTATGAAACAATTAGAACAAAAATTATAAATAATTTTAGTTTGACAAATATTGAGTATTTTTATAATTTATAAATTTATAATATATAATATATTATGTATATGTTTTCATTTTTTTCTTAATATATTTGTCATTTTATTATAGATTTGTTGTAAATATACATAAAAATGGACAAAGAGATTGAAGTTGAAGTAGAAGCCTCAAGTGGAAGAAAAGATCTGGGATGGAAATATACTCGTTTATTAAATGAGAAAGATACATGTGCACTCATTTGTATTTTTTGTGATAAAGTAACAAAATGAGGCATTTATAGACAAAAGCAACACCTTGTTGGAGGGTTTAAAAATTCGAAAAACTGTACAAGATGTCCCGAACACGTTAAAAAAGAAATAAAAGATTATATGCTAGCCAAAAAAACTCAAAAAAATCAAATAAGTTTTGGAAGTCATAATGTGAATGAGGATATGTTTGGGTTCCAAGATGAAGATGGTGAAGACCCGGAGGTTACTAGCAAAATGGGAAGAAAGGATGTTTCTAGCGGTGGTAGCAATGGAGGAGGAAGTGGTGGTTGTGTTAGTGGTAGTTACATAAAGAGAATGAGACAGAAATGTCCTATGGATCATTTCTTTACTCCTAATCCAGAAATGATTATTCAAGATAGAAAAAATATCCAAACTACTATCAACAATTCATACAAGAAAGAGGCCAAAGAGAGAGCTGATATACTATTTTGTAGATGAATGTATGATGCTGCAATTCCATTTAATGCAGTGAACTATGCTAGTTTCCAACCAATGCTTGAGGCAATTCGGCAATATGATGTGGGTAACAAGGCACCAAGTTTTCATGATGTAAGAGTTACTAACCTCAAGAAAGAATTGGCTCGCACAAAGGCTTCAATAGAGGTTCATTTCACAGAATGGAAGCAAAATGAATATTCAATTATGTCAGATGGATGGACTTATAGGAAAGAAAGGTCTTCGGTGAATTTCTTGGTGAATTCTTTAAGAGGGACCGTGTTTATGAAATCTATTGATGCTTCTTCTATTGTCAAGACGGGAGAGAAATTGTTTGAATTACTTGACAGTTGGGTCGAGGAAGTTGGTGAAGCCAATATTGTTCAAGTGATAATAGATAATGCTTCAAATTATATGACGGCAGGTACTTATAATTTAATTTCAAATTTTTATTTACTTATTTATGTAAGTGATCACATCTATTATTTATTTATTATGTGTTTAAATTATGTAGGGAGGTTGTTGGAAATAAAAAGACCACATTTGTATTGGATACCATGTGCCACAAATTGTCTTGACTTGATACTAGAATATATTGAAAAACTATCAAACATCAAGAAGACAATAGAGAGGGCCAATCCATAAGCGGCTACGTCTATAATAGAACGGGTTTGCTCAACATGATGAGATGATTTACTGAGCAAAGGAAGTGGTTAAGACCTGCTAAGACTTAGTTTGCAATAGCCTTTATCACCTTATCCCGTATCAATGAACAAAGAAACAACTTAAGGAAGAAATTTACTAGTTCAGATTGGACGGAAAGAAAATAGGCAAATGAGCAAAAGGAAAAAAATATAGCCAATATAATTTTCATGTCTTCTTTTTGGAATACGATAGTGTTTGTTTGAAGGTGTCAGGCCCTCTTGTACGTGTGCTTCGTCTGGTTGATGGTGAAAAGAGACCTCCTATGAGTTACATTTATGCGGCCATGAAAAAGGCGAAGGAAATCATCATCAAAAGCTTTAATGGGAATGAAGAGAAGTATGAGGAAATCATGGAAATCATTGATAGGAGGTGAGAGGTTCAACTTCATCGGCCTTTGCATTCAGCTGGGTATTTTTTGAATCCACAATTCTATTATGATACAGAAGGATTAAGAATTGACCTAGATTCAAAAATCTTTAAAGATTTATGTAGTTGTATTTTGAGATTGGTGAAAAACAGAGATGAACAAGATGCAATTATATCACAACTCGACTTGTACATGCATGCTAGAGACCTTTTTGGTAATGTGTTTGCCATTAGAATAAGGAAGACTAAACCTCCAGGTTAGTCTTTTAATTTTGTTAATTAGTGCATTGAAATTATTATATATGTTTGGTTAAAATAGGTGAAATGTTCAACTAATAATTTATTTATATTAATTGTAGCTGAATGGTGGGGTATGTTTGGATCGAATGCTAGAAGTTTGCAAAAGTTTGCATTGAGGGTTCTCAACCTAACATGTAGTGCATCGGGTTGTAAAAGGAATTAGAGTATCTTTGAGAATGTAAGTTACTAAATTAATTACATGCAATTGAATTTGTGTATTTAAGTTACAACATTATTTAATGTAACTTAGATTCTTCAAAACTAAAACATTGAGATATAATTTTGAAAATTATTTATTTTTTCAGATTCATAGCAAGAGGAGAAATAGGTTGGACCATCAACAGTTGAATGATTTAGTATACATTAAGTACAACCGAACTTTGATGAAAAGATACACTGAGCGTCATATCATTGATCTCATTATCCTGAAAGAAATAGATGATAGCAACGAATGATTGATGGGAAGAATGGAAGATGAAGGTGTTGCAGAAGATGATTTGGTATTTGAAGGTGATAATTTAACATGGGGTGATGTTGCGAGAGCTAGTGGAGCTGAGGAGCTTAAGATTTATACAAGAGCTAAACCAAGCAAAACACAAACACCAACACCAAAGCGAAAGTCAAGACCATCTAACTCTAAATATACTTCTACTCTTGCTTTGATTGATGAATATGAAGAGATGATCTATTCATCGAGAGAGGAAGATGAAGAATATGTAGAGTGGAAGATTGATGATGAAGATGCTATTGATGAAGATTTTCTTGATTTAGATTTAGATGTAGATACATGAGTGTTTATTTTGTTTTAGAACTTTGAATATTTGTTATTTTTTTTTGAAACTTTGACTGTTTGGATGATGAGAGCACTATTAATATTTGATTTTTTATCTTTGATGTTCTTTAGTTTATTATTAGATGAAAATTAAAGACTATATTTAGTAAAATGTATAATTATTATGTGTTTTAGGCTGGGTGTGCCTCAAATAAAAAAGTCCGCGCCTCAAGTGCGCCTTGTGCCTTAAGGCCCCAAAAGGCTTTTGCGCCTCAGTGTGCCTTGCGCCTTAAATAACTATGATGCGGACCATCATGACAGGGCTTGCTAGCCTAGTTTTCAAATTGGGTCTAGTCGTACTAGCATGCCTCTAAAAAAAAGCTGCCCGACACAACTCCTTGACTTGCATTATGCGGGGGACATGCTAGTGTCACGGATTCATAATTATAGTATATGTGACTCGATGCAAATGTACTTGTGATAATTAATATATTGAATATTAAAACATAAAAAATGTGGAAGCTCGACCTAATTGAATTTGGATGTTTGTTGCAAGTCTAAGTCTTAATAATAAAAAAGAGTTTGGATTAATCCTACACAAATTTATCAAAACCTATAGTCATTTCTTTGATAAGCCAATGATAGAGAAAAACAAATCCAGCATAAAACCAATATTTGGCTTTGCACGAAGGCTGAACCCCATATGATTGGTTGATGGGGTGTTGCTCAAACTATGTCGTTACACTGAAGCTAATGGGCTGTGACTATTGATATTGGAGGCAATTTGAAGTATCAATATGAATATAAAGATTTTTCTTATAATTTTAGTGACCAAAAAATAATCTCTCACAATGATAGTACAAGTAGTCAATTAAACTCGCGTAGTTGCGATTCAAATATAATTATTATCTTGTTGATCAATATTATAATTAGAAGACTCATAAGCAATAATAAGTTATTTCAAATCAGATGGTACAATTTATTATTTTAATAGTAAACAGAGACATTGCCTATTAAAAGAAAAAGTTTGGAATCTAGGCTTTTGGGATTCTATTGAAGAAGGAAGATAAATGAGGTTGCATCCTATGGTGGATATCCATTTGGCCTATTGTGATTTAGAATGAACTTTAGAGGATAAATGGTTTGTAAGAAGTAAAAAATAGTTGATTTTATTTGGGTAAATCTTACTAAAAAATTACACGAGAGTGTACCATGGATTGAGTGAAGATTATTATTACAGTTTCATATTTATAGATATGATAAGCTCTACATGTGATGATTGATATGTATAATAGTACAAATATACTTGTGATGATTAATATGTTATTGATTAAAACATAAAAGATATAATAAGCTCTACATAAGAATATAAAATGAAGTGATATACTTTTTCAAAATTTCAAACAGATTGATATAGTTAAATTCGAGAAGCTTGTTACAAGTTAACTTAATAATGAACAAGAATTTTGATCAACTCAAAACAAACTAATCAGGATCTGAAATTATTCCCCTAATAAAGCCCTAGTTGGCCAAAACTAGTTCAACATAAATTCAATATTTGACATTACAAAAAAGTTAAACCCCTAATGATTTATTGATAGGGTATCATAAGGGGTGTGTCATTGTATTGAAACTCTTAGTCCAGCCACTAAATTGTGCCTAGCCAAGTCAGATTGTGTCTGCACAAGGTACTAGTTCCTCAGTCCTCATAAAGTGGAAGATATTTATCTCTTTTAATATGATATTATGTCATCTTAAATAAGATAAATCTCAAAAAATAATTATCTCGTACCATCAAAAAATAATAATAAAAGAGACAAAAATAATAAAGTATAAATAAGACTACATATGAAATATAGTAATAAATACAACTCATCTAATTCTTCCAGAAATCAATCAAAAGAATAAGATCAAGAGTTATTTACAATTTTATTTGGCTTCATAGGACAACCTTTTTCAATATTAACAAGTTGCATATATTCATTTCTATTTATAAACTCTAAATTTTATGTGTCAAATGTTCATATTCCCAACTCATCATGAAGTTATATCAAAATAGACTTGATTATTATCAAATCTACTAAACTAAATGAAAATTTACTTTCCAGGAAAACCTTACTCTATATAGAATCAATATGTTCTATACATATTGGTCCGTACAATGACTCTAAAATAAAGTCATCATAATGTTAACCAAATTCACATGTTGTCGGGTGATGATCATCTCTCCTAATTAGAAACCCGAGTTTATTTAGAGAAATTTTAAAAAAATAATAGATTCTTCCTAAGCTCATTGAAAATAAATCATGCACAAAAAAAAATATCATAACTTACTAATACTTTATTAGTTTTTTTCTAAATACTAAAGTAATCAAGAAATATATATTTTATCATACTAGAAATTATCTTTGCATATCCTAGGATGGACCAAAACCAGTGTTCTCTTGAAAACTCTAGCAAGCAGACATAAGCTAAATAATCTCATTTAAGACTGCAATAATAAAAAAGGTATATGATTCAAAATAACACAAAAGATATTTAGTTGATAAATTAGGTTACGATCAAAATTAAATATTTCCAAAAATATTCCAAAATATGTCTATCAATATATATATATATATATAATAGTCTTAAAAAAATATTTATTTTTTCTTTTTATAATCACGTGCTATGATTTGTGCTAAGATAAGAAAGAAATTATATAATCACCATGATCAATACATTAGCATTGAAATTATCATACATATATTTTAATGTATTATCACTCCTAATAATTTTTATATTTCTATTAAAACAATTTCTTATTCTTTTATGAAATAATTGAAAAAAAAAATATGATATAAAACAAGAAAACCCAATGAAGCAAAATATGCACAATCATCAATAAATATAATTGAACATTTAAATTCTTCTAGAATTTCATGTGATAGTCTTCATATGACTACGAATATTAGATCGAATAGGCCATTATTCATACAAGTTAAGCAAACATAATAGAAGTTATAATATACTTTTCTAACTACAAGTCTCATACTCAAGTAAAGGCATTTCGGACTTTTTGATTCAATTTTTTCAATTTGAATAAAGATGAAAAATCAAATCAATAATGAATACAATATTTATCAACAATACACAATAACCTAATAGGAAATGTGATCAAATAAGCAAGAACATAGAATCAACTTTGCTCGATCACATAAGAAATTTTCTGCAAAATCTTCAAATCATAGAAAATATCAATGAAAAAAATAAAAACAACACTAAATTGTCTAAAAATATGACTCAAACAAAATATTGAAATACTCAATAACAAGAAAAAACATACAAGGCACACACAGACTCAATTAAATATTGTCATAACTAGTAGTGTTGCATAATGTATCATAGATTATTTCAACATTCAAAAAATAAAGAAAAAAATACTAAATAATAAGATATTACCTATGATATGATTATTGGTTCGTGTTCAATTCAAAAAGCAAAATTGAAAAATTGAATTACAAGAGATGTACCTAAAAATATATTTATTGCTATCTTAGAGAATGATTGTGTGTACTTTCCTCTAGTAAAAGTAACGATAGAACTTTGTGAAAATTGATAAATAGCTCTGGTAATCAGTATCTCTGAATAACATGTTGCACTCTCATCTTCGTTTTAGAAATAATTGTTAACATCTTTTGCTGATATTCCTTTTTCCTATAATGTGTACATAGTATGAAAAAGATCTTATCACTCCCTATTACCACTCCCTAACAATAAACAATAATTCTACCCAAAAATATATTTACTACACTTTATTGCTCCCTCAATAACATTATGCACTCCCTAAATGATCGTGCCCAAAAAAAAACTTATTCCCTATTTTTTTTTCTTATTGCATGTGAACTCTCACTATTATTGTGTACATATCCTATAGAAGTGGCAAAAGAATCGAGTAACCTGAGTCACCCACTCGCAAGCTAGGCATCACATGGGATGCCCAAACTCGTGCCTGGCAAAAGCAAAGGCTGACACATGGCACAACTCATGTCATATAAAGCCCATTGTTTAGGCCCACATGACTAACTCAATTTGGTACCACACAACCAACACTACGATCAAATCCGACTTGATTGACAAAATGACTCGAACCATGCCAGAGTTGTTGCTTCTTGTCAAGCAAAGCTCAATCCAACTCAATAGATGTAGCAAGGTGCCATTAATTTTAAAATTTTATAATTAGTGGCATGTGCACTTCACGTGTCCCTATTAAAAATTAAAATTAATAACAAGTTAGTTCAAACCAACACCGAACATAACATATTAAATAAATTTAAAAAAATAAGTAAAATATATGCAATAGCTCAATAGTCATTGTGTATTGTCATGTGCCATGTAATATGGATCAGATGACCTTTCACACAGATGCGAACTATAAAATAAAAAATAATTACAATTATTTTTTTGAGTTAAAATAATTTTTTAAATCTTAGTTTAACAAATTTTCTTTAAAAGTACTCCTTTGGTGAACGTAGACATAATTATAATTATTCTTATTTTTATAGATAAGACTAAAATAAAAAAATATATTATATTATTTATGCATGTAAAAAATAATATTATTACATGTAATAATAAGTTGGAATATTTATTAATTCTAGCAAAACTTCAAACTGAGTTCCACACAAAAAATTTTTGATGACTTGAGTATTAACTAGTAATGAAATAGTTTATTCCTATTAGAATATATTCTTGTTTTAGGAAACTAAGTTTCGAATGTCCTTTTAGAATTTATATTATTGAATAGTACATCAAGCCAATATTTTAATAATCATGGATATCTAAGACAACTTTTGCACACCTCGACCAATTTCATTGGGAGACAAGCCTCCCCTAGGGTTGCCCCGCATACCAGCATGGGCGAGGGAAATCCTTTCGATCCAATAATGAGAATCAGCTCATCATATTTTGGAAAGCTATTATCCTAAATCACTCTCATACAATTGGAACATCTGGTGAGGACTACGACATGATGATGTGATTAAATATGAAAAATTATAAAAAAAATTAAATTATCTTGCAATCATCAAAATTGACAGTGCATATCATGTGATGAATTAATATATCAATGAGATTATTTAGATAAAAATATATTAAAATAAAATATCATGTCATCTACCAATAGCATGGCGATCCGATTGACAGAATTTTGAGTTCAATCATGATAAGCTACTATCAACCATTGGAACATGAAACCACATCTCCTACGATACAGATGGATTACACCCAATTAAAAATTATTATTTCATCTAAATGAAAATAAAAAAATGGGTTTATTATTTTTTACGTGTCCACTAAAAATCAACTTCAAAAACTATTGATTACCTTTCTTATCCTCCATACTTAATGTTCAAGATGTGTATGCACTAGTTTAAGGGAAATGGTAAGTGCTATATTATATTTATGTATTGCATTTTTAGTCTTGAAATGCATTTTATTTTTTCTTATTTTTATTATTTTACTATGCATAGCCTTTACAAATTGTTAGAATTCTTTAAATTGTCTAAGAAATAATATAAAACATGTGATGGTTAGATCATAGTTATTTAAGGCGCAAGGTGCACTGAGGCGCAAAAGCCTATTGAGGCCTTAAGGCGCAAGGCGCACTTGAGGTGCGAACCTTTTTATTTGAGGCGCACCCAGCCTAATACACATAATAATTATACATATTACTAAATATAGTCTTTAATTTTCATCTAATAATAAACTAAAAGACATCAAAGATAAAAATCAAATTTTAATAGTGCTTCCATCATCCAAACATTCAAAGTTTCAAAATAAAATAACAAATATTCAAAGTTTAAAAATAAAATAAACACTCATGTATCTATATCTAAATCTAAATCAAGAAAGTCTTCATCAATAATATCCTCATCATCAATTTTTTACTCTCCCTCTTCATCTTCCTCTTTCGATGAATAGATCATCTCTTCATATTCATCAATCAAAGCAAGAGTAGGAGTATGTTTAGAGTTAGATGGTCTTGACTTTTGTTTTGGTGTTGGTGTTTGTGTTTTGCTTGGTTTAGCTATTGTATAAACCCTAAGCTCCTCAGCTCCACTAGCTCTTGCAACATCACCCCATGTTAAATCATCACCTTCAAATACCAAATCATCTTCTGCAACACCTTTATCTTCCATTCTTCCCATCAATCATTCGTTGCTATCATCTATTTCTTTCAAGATAATGAGATCAATGATATGACGCTCAGTGTATCTTTTCATCAAAGTTCGGTTGTACTTAATGTATACTAAATCATTCAACTGTTGATGGTCCAACCTATTTCTCCTCTTGCTATGAATCTGAAAAAATAAATAATTTTCATAATTATATCTCAATGTTTTAGTTTTGAAGAATCTAAGTTACATTAAATAATATTGTAACTTAAATACACAAATTCAATTGCATGTAATTGATTTAGTAACTTACATTCTCAAAGATACTCTAATTCCTTTCACAACCCGATGCACTACATGTTAGGTTGAGAATCCTCAATGCAAACTTTTGCAAACTTCTAGCATTTGATCCAAACATACCCTACCATTCAGCTACAATTAATATAAATAAATTATTAGTTGAACATTTCACCTATTTTAACCAAACATATATAATAATTTCAATGCACTAATTAACAAAACTAAAAGGCTAATTTGGAGGTTTAGTCTTTCTTATTCTAATGGCAAACTCATTACCAAAAAAGTCTCTAGCATGCATGTACAAGTCGAGTTGTGATATAATTGCATCTTGTTCATCTCTGTTTTTCACCAATCTCGAAATGCAACTACATAAATCTTAAAAGATTTTTGAATCTAGGTCAATTCTTAATCCTTCTGTATCATAATAGAATTGTGGGTTCAAAAAATACCCAGCTGAATGCAAAGGTCGATGAAGTTGAACCTCTCACCTCCTATCAATGATTTCCATGATTTCCTCATACTTTTCTTCATTCCCATTAAAGCTTTTGATGATGATTTCCTTCGCCTTTTTCATGGCCGCATAAATGTAACTCATAGGAGGTCTCATTTCACCATCAACCAGACGAAGCACACGTACAAGAGGGCTTGACACCTTCAAACAAACACTATCGTATTCCAAAAAGAAGACATGAAAATTATATTGGCTATATTTTTTTCCTTTTGCTCATTTGCCTATTTACTTTCCGTCCAATCTGAACTAGTAAATTTCTTCCTTAAGTTGTTTCTTTGTTCATTGATACGGGATAAGGTGATAAAGGCCATTGCAAACTAAGTCTTAGCAGGTCTTAACAACTTCCTTTGCTCAGTAAATCGTCTCATCATGTTGAGCAAACCCATTCTATTATAGATGTTGCCGCTTATGGATTGGCCCTCTCTATTGTCTTCTTGATGTGTGATAGTTTTTCAATATATTCTAGTATCAAGTCAAGACAATTTGTGGCACATGGTGTCCAATACAAATGTGATCTTTTTATTTTCAACAACTTTCCTACATAATTTAAACACATAATAAATAGATAATAGATGTAATCACTTACATAAATAAGTAAATAAAAATTTGAAATTAAATTATAAGTACCTGCCATCATATAATTTGAAGTATTATCTGTTATCACTTGAACAATATTGGCTTCACCAACTTCCTCGACCCAACTGTCAAGTAATTCAAATAATTTCTCTCCCGTCTTGACAATAGAAGAAGCATCAATATATTTCATAAACATGATCCCTCTTGAAGAATTCACCAAGAAATTCACCGATGACTTTTCTTTCCTATCAGTCCATCCATCTGACATAATTGAATATTCATTTTGCTTCCATTCTGTGAAATGAACCTCCATTAAAGCCTTTGTGCGAGCCAATTCTTTCTTGAGGTTAGTAACTCTTACATCATGAAAACTTGGTGCCTTGTAACCCACATCATATTGCCCAATTGCCTCAAGTATTGGTTGGAAATTAGCATAGTTCACTGCATTAAATGGAATCACAGCATCATACATTCATCTACAAAATAGTATATCAGTTCTCCCTTTGGCTTCTTTCTTGTATGAATTGTTGATAGTAGTTTGAATATTTTTCCTATCTTGAATAATCATTTCTGGATTAGGAGTAAAGAAATAATCCATTGGACATTTCTGTCTCATTCTCTTTATGTAACTATCACTAACACAACCACCACTTCCTCCTCCATTACTACCACCGCTAGAAACATCATTTCTTCCCATTATGCTAGTAACCTCCGCGTCTTCTTCATCTTGGAATCCAAATATATCCTCATTCACATTATGACTTTCAAAACTTATTTGATTTTTTTGAGTTTTTTTGGCTAGCATATAATCTTTTATTTCTTTTTTAACGTGTTCGGGACATCTTGTGCAGTTTTTTGAATTTCTAAACCCTTCAACAATGTGTTGCTTTTGTCTATATATACTTTATTTTGTTACTTTATCACAAAAAATACAAATGAGTGCACATGTATCTTTCTCATTTAATAAACGAGCATATTTCCATCCCAGATCTTTTCTTCCACTTGAGGCTTCTACTTCAACTTCAATCTCTTTGTCCATTTTTATGTATATTTACAACAAATCTATAATAAAATGACAAATATATTAAGAAAAAAATGAAAACATATACATAATATATTATATATTACAAATCTATAAATTATAAACATACTCAATCTTTGCCAAACAACTAAACTTATTTATAATTTTTGTTCTAATTGTTTCATAATTTTCATAATTTTTTTCATAATTTTTTTCTATTTTTCGTTAATTTTTAGAATTTTTTTTCCTTTTTTCTGCATTAGTTTTTTGAAAATTACATATTTTTTTCACAGTATTATTCAAAAAAATTTCTCCTAGTTTTTAAGTATTTTTTGAAAATATTTTTTTACTTTTTGAAGAATTTTTTCACAATAAAAATAGGTAAAATGAAAAAAAATACCTTTTGAGACTCTTCTTCTTCTCTCCTCTTCAATCCAGCCTTAAGAGTGTTTTGGGAGTGTTGTTTTGATGGTTTTAGGGTGTAACCCGAGAAAGAGGGGGTTTTATAGGGCTTAAAATCACAAAATTTCAAAACAGCGTCATTTTAATTAATAAAAGATCAAAACAACGTTGTTTTGGAGGTGACATTTTTTTTATTTTAAATCAGAACCTCAAAACGATGTCGTTTTGAGGATTTTGTTTTTTTTTAAAAAAAAATCAAAACCAACCCAAAACGACGTCGTTTTGGGTTGTTTTGATTTTTTAAAAAATATAACCCAACCCAAAATGACATCGTTTTGGGTTGGATTAGCCGAATATGTTGTCTTCCCCGACGTGCTCCTTCTGCGTTTACTCTGGTTCTGCCTATCGCCACTTCTCCTGTCATTGTTTTGCCATTCTTCTCCGACGAAATTTCCCTATTTCCGACGGCGAATCGGGCAAAAAAAAGGAGACGAGAAGAAGAGGAAGATGGAGAAGAAGAGCATACCTGGCTCGACGCCTGCCGCCGCTGAAACTGGAAGTCGACGTCTGCTGCGCCTCACCCGCCTGCACCTCGCCTGAAGCGAGGTGTTTTTCCCGGTATTGGTGGCGCCTGAGCATCAGGCGCGCCTTTCATAACTATGGTCCGCATGGCTCACATGGTCTACCAAAAACTAGGCCTTGCTGGCCCAACACAATTTATTTACTTGCAATTATATTTTTCCTTCCTCTTTTATAACTTCAATGTTTATAATATGTACACACTAATAGTATTGTTGTTGTTGATGTTCAATTTAGTTTTTTTTTTTCATTATTTGGGAGAAAACAATATGTGACCTGTCCCAAATCATATATATAATTGTGATATATTTTTATGTTATTAATTTTTAAATGGAATACAATAAATATTCTATTTCTCTATTATCTTTGTCTTTCTATCTCTTACTCTCTCTCTTTTCTTTCTGGAAATATCCCAGGGCCAAAATCCTAGAAGCTCATTGAACAATAACCTATTATCTCGAGTTTTAGTTTTACTAAGTCGACATAAATATGAATAAATTAGATTTAAAGAATTTCTTATCCACACAAGAATGATGGACATGATATGAAGTTTTTTTATTTGAAATGCTTCACAATCTAATATATAGATATCTCTACTATTGGGATTCAAGATTTTTAATTTAGCTAGAATCAATTGTCAAAATTGAGAATAATTAAGCAAATGATCTATGGTGCTAAAATATTTTAAGACAGTCCTAGAACATAAAATATATAAATTATCTTAATTTTTAATTTTTTTTGATGTATTATGATCTAACAAAACATCAATAGGAAAAAAATAATATTAGACTCTAGTTTATTTAACAATATAACTAATATAAAAGTTGCTATTTTGATATTCACGAATAAATAAAATTTTAAATAAAAATAAAATATTAAGATAAATATTATTATATTTTAATGCTTTATTTATTTTCTTATTAGTTATAATATTAAAAAATGAGAAAAAAGATAGAAAATAAGGACCAATTATCAATGTTGATTGTTTATTAATAAATTGCTTATCCATATGTTGGATAAGACGATGAGATGAGAGAATTATAGTTCTTGAAAAATATAAATTATTTTTAATTATTTTACTTATGAGAAAATTTTCATATTTTTTAATAGCAATAAATATTTTGAGGAAATTCTGTGAGAATCACCGAATGAACCTAATAGTCTTTCTATGTTGGATAATTTATAGAATTGCAGTGTTATTAGTCTTAGCTCAGCAAATAATTGCAAATGCCTCCTTTTGATATGTCAACTCTTCATATAATATGGCTGCTATTGTTTCTATCTATGGCAAAAAGTAAAATCCGATGCAATCACAACATAATCATTGTACATCACACATCCCTTATACAATATTTACTGCACATGTATACAACTATTGTACATCACACACCAAAGACACAATGTTGCTATATTACCATTGCACGTACGATGTCTACACCTTGTTTTGCAGCATCTATTCTACAAATACCATCTCATACTTGCACAAAAAACCCATTGCACATATTTTATTACAACCATGTCATATTTGCATGAAAATGCTATTGCATATACCATGTCATGCTTGCACCACATCATTTGCACCTCATCAAGCCATAACATATTCTATAAATTTCACGTCACTTTGCATGAAAAACACCATTGCACATATTATGTAACCTCTATGTCACTTTTGCATTAAATCAACATTGCACGTACACACCATGTCACACCCAATCACACCATTGCACAAACACACCATGTAATGACCGCATCACAAGCCCCAGGGTTTGTTGTTCATTGTGGCACACATGCCACTAGAGGTGCCATACGGGCCGCCTGGCCTGGCCTGGCCTGGCATGGGCATGACACGGTTCAGCCGTGTCCGGCACGGTTCAGCCATGCCCTACCCGGCATGGCACGCTACAGTGCCATTCCCCAGCTCGTCGTGCTGGCACAACACTCGTGAGCACATCATCGAAATTGGTCAATACGAGCCGATGCCCGACATGCGAGGCTTGTAGAGCCCCGAGAGGGTGAAGACGCGTGGCGGCGTGGAGTCGCGCCACTGAAACTTTAATTTTTTTAAAAAATTAGGATTTTGTCAGCCCCGAACCACGTCGAACCCGGCGGTTTTCGGGCTGAGGGTCTGTGCATGGAGGCACGGTATAGTAACCGTGCCTGACCCTGCACAACATGGTTACTGTAGCATTCTGGGCAGCCTAAAATCATGAAAGGGCCTTGCTGGGCCAGCCCGTTTAACACCTCTACATGCCACCTTGTATATCACACCACACATTGCACACCTCTAGAATTCTAGTTATAGTTGAGGTTTTGATATCATGTAAATTTTGATATATTGAAAAACCATGAAATATTATAATGAAAAACACTTATACATAATACAATGGAGATCCAAAGGCTATATAAAGAATTGACTGATTGAGATTTCTTACATATCAGGTGCTCTCATCATCAAATTAAAAATTATAAATAGTAAAAAACAATATAATAAAAAATTAAAGAAATTATAATAATATATGAGTCAATGGTGGATGTATTCAGTGCACAAAGCTCTTGCTTAGAATATGATTTGAGAGTAATTAATATCTCAATAGTTTTATATTTGAAAAGTGAAGATATTTATTATTGTACCAAAATATGACCTCAAATATATATATTTAACATGATGATTTTCAAGCTAATTATCTATTTTAGTATAATTTTCACATAAATATTATTAGTTTGAGTTTTAATGAGATTTCAATATATAAGTTTTTGTGTAATCACACACACAATATTATATTAGTTATTATTGACAACAAATAATTTTGAAGAATTTGAGTAATTGTTATTTATAATATTTAGTATTATTAACTAAGTTTTATCCTTATTATTTGGAGGTGATTGTATAAATCTTATTTTTCCAATCAATTTTATTGAAAAATATATTTATTAATTTATTTTGTTATTATATTAATGTTTATAATTTTAATCTAATTTTTAGATATTTTTTTTATTTTTTTTTTATTTTTTTTTTATTTTTTTTTCTATACTCGAATAATATCATATTTCCTAATCAATGCTCTAGGAGATTTGTATTTGACTTAATTAAAATATTTTAGATAATTACTTATTTTGTCATTTGTTTGAATTATTTTAATTTTTTTTTTAAAATAATTTTATTTCTAATTTTACTATTTATTATTTATTACATATTTATCTTATCATCATCATCTCATACTCTTATCTTATATTATTTTATAATTTTTGTATGATATTTTTTCATCTTTCATAGTGAAAAAAAGTCAATATAATTTCTATTAGATTTACTTGTGAATGTTTTCAAGTATCATTCTCTCTTCTTAAAGTATATATTAACTATAAAAAGGATATAAGTTAATATACAATTTAAGATTATTCTTTATATTTCATTCATTTTTTCAAATTTATAATCTTCATGATTTTTTTCATAATCCTTATTATTTATTCTTACATGTCTTTTAAGTCTACTAATTATGATTTTTCTTTTCTTTGTATTCATTATACTAATTTATTTATATATTCCCAAAAAATTTTATTTTATTTTTTTTACTGAGTTCATTTGTGAAGCAAATATATTAATAATAGTTAGGATGTCTTTTTCCACAATTAGTTTCGTTGTTATAAGTCTTTTATTAATTATCTAAAATTTTACAATTTTATCTTTTACGCCTTCATTTAAAAGTATTCTAACATAATACCTATTTATTTTCTTGTTCACATACCAAAATCTATAATCATTAATTTATTATATTTCCTCATTTCATAGTTTTTTATAAATATTATATATTTATATTTCTATGCTTTATGATATCAATTAAATCTAAGCGTAAGCATTCATTGATCTAATATTCTAAGAGTCTATCATAAATATATTAACATGTTAAATTTTTTACTCACCTTCATTCAAAAAAGTATTGAAACCCTTCTTTTTTGTTGTTATGATTTGACGATATCATAACATTCTTTGTCAAGCCATTGCATTCAGACTATGTAGTACAATACTCAAAGCGTACAATATTATTTATAATATTATTAGTTTATGGTTTTGTAAAAACTTTTGTAATGACATACAATTTGATAATATTATATTTAGTTTTTGAGTGATTATAACTTAAATTGTAATGCTTAATTTTGTTTAGAGAAAATTAAGATACAAATTTGAATGCATATATTTTTGTAATGAATGATAATATTATTTGCTTGGGCTGACAAAATTTGTTATATTATATCAAAAATTATTAGTACAATTTTCTTTAAATATATTATTACTTAATGAGGAGTGATGTGAAAAAAATTATTGCTAAAAGTGGTGGTTATGGAAATGAGACATAATAATGGAATATTAATGTGCAATGCAATAAATAATAAAAGAATATGTAATGATTTGTATAATAGATTAAATATTTAAGATATATAAGGAATTTTAAGAATATGTAATGATTTGTATAGTTGACTTTAACATAAATTATTTAGATAAGTAGAAAATTATTTCATAAATTTTTTTTATGAATAATTTTGAGAAATAATTTTAATATCATATGCATATTTAGTTATTATAAAGAAAAATAATAAAAAAAATAAAAGAAGCAAAAAATATAAGTACTACAAAACTTGTGAGATCAAGTATTTAGTATAATCTTTTGTTCCTTATGGAGTTTGATCGTAAGGTCAAGATCAAAAGAGTTGGCTATAGGATTATTTGTTTACATAGTAGGTTTGTCTCTCATTTGAGAAGATTGTATATGTTTCGTTTTTATAATATCGATTCTAAATTCTGGGTGATCGAGTCTCTTATCTCCAAACTTATTATAAGTCTGAATTAGAGCAGTCTCGTGAACTACTATGTCATATGAATTAGAGAGAGATATTCTCTCCTTGAAAACTTCATTTTCTTAAGAGTCGACATGATTTATATGTGCTAGTATATATGATGGCTCTATACGAATGTTAGCATAATATAGATTAATATGTTCTCAAATATAGTCGATAAATGAGTTCAAATATATCTTAGATTTTCATTTTTTTTGGCTTGCTAGCAATTGAATCATACTTAAAAATTAATATCAATACTCATTAAAATCATATTAGATTCTAATGAAACATTTTTATACTTTATTTGAGTATTAAAATATGCAAGTAAGCCATATCTTAAGGTTTTAAGTACCATGATACATGCTGAATAATATTGTCTCCTCATGAGAAGAGATTTTGGAGAAAATACATATTTTTTAAAAATTCTATAATTACGAATAAATAATCTTTTACTAGGATGCATGATTTGAAAGGACACACCAGAAAGGGCAAACAAAGATATATATTTAATGAAGTAGTTTGATATTGATAAAATATCTTTCAAAAAATATTTTGAAACATTTCTACAAAATAATATGTCCGAGTTATCTTAGTTTTTTCTCAACTTTTTTCTTTTGTAATTCAATATTAAAGAAATGTATTGATGCATACAATTTTTTTTATAATTTCATTATCAATATAATAAATGCTAAATCTATATAATTTATATTCTAATACAATGTTATTTTTTATTTTTTTAATATTTTTATTAACTTAATTTTTTACTAATTTATTAAATATTTGAAAAGTAGAACAAATATATGATTTAATAAAAAAAATATCAATGTAAATCATGAACAATTATCAATGAAAATATCTAAATACCTAAATTTTTTTTTGAGTCTTATCTAGAGGTGTCAAACGGGTCGGGAGGCCCAAGCATGTTCTGATTCAGCTTGGCTGGGCTGACCCTTAGCATGGTTCGTGTCGTGCTGTGCCATGCATGTCTCGTGTGTCCGAACCAAGTATGAGTCGGGCTAGCGGGCCGTGCCAGGCTGGTAGTTCTCAAGTCGTGTCGTGTCGGGTACAGCACAGTGGCTCGATTGGGTCACCAAAAAATGGATCGGGCTAGCCTGGTCCGACCCATTTGACGCATGTAGTCTTATTTTTTTTAGTTTATTATATCTTTTATTGTATTAAATCAAATGAGTCCTTACAAATATTAGTTTGATTGGGAAAACATGAAGTTATGGTATATTTTTCTAACGGACTCATCTCATATTCCAGGATAAAAATATTCTAAATGATTAGATAAAATATTATTAACTTTGCAAGTGATAAGTGGTCATATTGAGAATATACAATCAAATAATTTAACACTCAAAGTCCTATAAGATCTTATTGTCGCAAAGAAGATTTATAATTTACTCAACTTAGTTTTAATAGAAGGTTTTCATAGTCTTTTGATTCTGCAAATACATATTGAAAGAAGATAATTGATAATTGACATGCTGGAAACTAACAAAACAAAATATGCTGGAAACTAACAAAACAAAATATGCCGGAAAAACTAACAAAATAAAAACTAACAAGATAATTGATAAAAAATAAAATATGCCAGAAAAACAAGAAAACAAATTGAATACTATTATGTCAAATAATTTTTTTAATATTGCTATTGATTATCAGTATCACAATATTTAAAAAATAGTGAATAATATAGTAAAAAGAAAATGATCACTTATATTGTGAATATTAATTTTACATGGATTACAGTAAAAATACTTTGTGAGGACTGATGAATGAATCCGGTAGATAATCTGCATGTCTCAATTGCCTGTTGTGTTGTTTTTTTTTTCTGGAAATATCTTGTAATTATTCTCTGTTGTGACTTATCATTCTACTATGTTTAATTTGAATTGAGAGTCTTCTATCTTTTTCTTTCTTGTGACTCATATCCTCTTTATTGTTAGCAAATAAAATGCGATATATTTTCCCTCATAAAAATTGAACTATTTAGTTATGTAATTCTAGTCTAGTGAAAAAATTTCTAACTCTAAATCTTGTGAAATTATGAGAATTTATTAAATAATGTATATAAAAATATCATACCCAAACATATAATTAACTATCACACTCTCTTAAACACTTCAACAACTATTGAAAATATCTTTAGCAACTATTTAGCTAAATTGAGTGAATTGTATAAACTGAGTAGTAACCTACTTGAGCTTGTAGACGTTCTCTAGTCTCAATCAAAAAAAAAATGAATAACTATATCATATATATGTGCCGTATGAGATAAATATAGTAATATTGTAAACTCACATAAAATCTTGTATGTTATTTAATATGAAATAATCAAAGCCAATTCTATCTTAGCGTAATGCCATACTACAACCAAAAGTTGATAATCTATCTATAGTCACTTTTCAAAATTTATCATTAATGAGTGATTTATTTTTCAGGTGGTCTAATATCCATTGGCTAAAGTATTATTACCTCTTGAATTCTGTTGTTCATAATGAATAATTTTAGATTTGTAGCTTCTAAAGAGTAATACCTATTATTTTAATCTCATCCATACTAAATAAAGTTTAATTCAAAAATAATAAAATTTTGTCTTCAAACCAAAATTAGGGTTCTCAATCCAAAACCCTTAATATAGAAAATAAAAATTTGCCTCCTAATCAATATTAGGGTTCCCCAATATGCAACTCTAATTTGAGAAATACAATAGTTCTCCCACACCCCAATATGCATGTGTTCAGAGGTTATTACCTATGTTGCACGGAT
Organism: Sapria himalayana; assembly: GCA_029783825.1. NCBI lineage: Eukaryota > Viridiplantae > Streptophyta > Magnoliopsida > Malpighiales > Rafflesiaceae > Sapria > Sapria himalayana. The sequence continues at coordinate 517,863 of JAREIK010001014.1, read as the reverse complement.
ACAGATACGGACACGGGGATACGACACAGCAGGATACGAGGACACGACAAATTCTAAAAAACTAGGATGCGGATACGGCTAGGATACGTCATGATAAAAAAAATAAAAATAAAAATTATTAATTATAAATATTAGGTATATTAAAATAATTTAAAATTATGTAAAAAAAAAAATTCAAACCCTCTAATACCCTCCCCCCCCCCGAACCCCCCCCCCCCCCCCCCCCCCACACCACCCTCCCTTTACAGTTTTGATTTTCGAACTCTCCTTCCTCCCGATACAAATTCCAAAACTCTCATTCCTTTTATAGAATTAGGTTACCTTAGGTACTATCGGTGCCTCGGCGGTGTGCTCCTCTCCTCCCCGTTTGACGCAATGACAATTGACAATTATTTCCCGTAATCAGCTTGTCAGCAACTCACTGTTGGTGGTGTGCTCCTCAATTTGTTGGAGATGTAGGAGTAATCGTTAATATATAGTGTATTTCCGACCCGTTAGAATCGTAAAAACGCGTCGGTTGGTAAATGACCCATCCGTAGGTAAATGACGCGTCTGTTGTTAACGACAACTGTTTCCGAACAACACGTCGGATACGTCTCCGACGCGTATCCGATACGTCACGTGGCGTATCGCATATGGATTAGTGTCCGATACGCCACGTGGCGTATCGGACACGTATCCGACCCGTGTCGCAGTGTCCACGTGTCGGACACGTGGACATGGCAGTTCCTAGGCCTATCCGTGCAACATAGGTTATTACTAACAGACTTTTGCTACCCTTGACATTATTTTACTGCATGTAAAACCCCAAGACATGATGCCAATATTACACAGCCATAAAACATGATGCCAATATTGCACAACCATGTTTTTGAGGTAGAACATCTCACATTGGTATCGATGCCGATCATACATTTCATGTGTTCCTTTACAAACCTTAGGGTTTATATTTTTTAGGGTTTTGACTCTTGTATCATATTAGGTTATAAGTCAAAAAACAAAAGATTGAAATGTGTAAACTCAATAATAAAACTTTCCTTAAAACGAGTTGGTCATATGTACGTATTCTCATCTCATATAATTATTTGTTGTGACGATCAAGAGTATAATATATAATTTTAAAATTTATTGTTTTACCAGCAGCCAAAATAAATATATGTGGACTACTTATTTCTCATGGGAAAATTTCATGATAAGATTTTTGCTAAATTCTAATTTCATACATCATATAAGTCATCAAATATTTTAATAAAATTGTTGAAGAGTTCTTAGTTTATATTTTTTATCTCTTAGCTGATTGTGGACTTGTATGCACCAGTTGCATTGTCGGTGTTGTAATTTTTATATATTTAATTTTTTACTTTTTTATTTTTTTGATGGGAATACCTGACCTGTGGGCCATCTCAATCATATTTGCTATTTTAATTGTTAAGTTCAACAAGTATATACAAGTTTAATTATAAAATATTAAAATTGACAAGTTATTGAAGAGTATGATGAAAAGATATTATATTAATACTTAAATGAGTGTAATATGAAAAATTATGTATTAGTTGAAGTTGAAGTTTTGTCTACTTTTTGGAAATTTGTATTCTTTGAAGAACTAAAATTAATGTTATGATGACTTTTGTCAGAATGAAATTTGAGGCTTACGCTACGCTTTAGTTACTAATTTATATTTTAAATAGCTTGACTCTAATGTACCTATTTGATACATTTGCATACATGTTAACCATTTTCTCTAGATTATTCTATTAATGTGGAAATACCATACAGTTCCATGTCTTTTTTTTTATTTTTTTTTTTGTTGGGGTACCATTCACATACAAGTCTTGCACTGTTAGATCTTTTCATGCAACTTAGCTGGATAAAAATTACTTATTGAATTTAATTAACAAAATGGCTTAGTTTTGTTTTTTATGTTCAAACAAAAATGAGAACAATATTCCTAGCAAAAATGATCAAAATGTTAACATGATATTGGGTAAGAACATTTTCATTCAATTCTTAAGTTAAAGATGTCTACTTTCATGTCTTCAGCTCTTATCATATTTTATTTCTCTGCCATAGTATTCCCCCCCTTCAATTTTTCATTTATTGGAATGTTCTTTAATTTGGCTTTTATTATCTCATATAATCACCCACTGTGTTAGATTTTGACCATTGAAGGATTTGAACACCTTGGATTTCTTTTCCAATTTGGTGATACGGGATCCCAAGGAGTACCATTAAGCCATCATGCTTCATTTTTTGCTAATTCGGATCCCGAGATGCCTGCTCTTTCAATTCCTGTTTCACAAGCTCTTGATTGGATTTCTCAAAACATAGCATCTGCTCTAGAACATCTAACAGAACGAATTTCTGCAAAAGAAAATGGCTCGTGCTCTGCCTTTGAACAGGATGTCCCAATGATTGATACTTGTACGAGTTCAATTAAACCCACACCTAGTTGCAGGGGTTTAAGTTTCATTGAGGGGGTCTCCAAGTCATCTTGTATAAAGCAAATATCAGATCTTCAAGGTTCTGTTAAGGTCAGCCTTTTCTTCTTTTTTCGTTTTTACTACTAAATGCTCATTTTATGCTGGTTCATGAGTTAGGATTTCATGTATCAGTTAAAATCAACTTGCTTTGCATGGCCTGTTTATGCTGTTTTTTTGTGAATGCTTAGGAGACTAGTGGTAGATCTTCAAGTTTCTGATTGTTGGAACTCGGTATATCTGGTTGATAATAGTTACTTGAATGACGCCTGTAGGTGAAGGAACCTCATACCTCATCATTGGATGTTCATTCACCCTCTCTCGAATAAGATTCAGCAACCTTACTGCAATTTGAAAAGTGAAGAATCTGAAATGGAAATCCCTTGATTCTTTGATGTAACGACTTGAGAAGTTACTAAAGCAGAAGAAACACAATCTGTTGGATCCACTCTGAGTTTATACAAAACTTGGAATGAACTGAATACTCTTTCTCGTCCTTTAATAAAAGTTCTCGCAAAAAATATAATATTAGTATTAGAATTACTTAATCTGTCACATATGAGTAATATTTATATCTTACTAAGTATTAGAGTAACTAATATATATATATATATATGGGAGAAAGATATTGCATAAAACTAATACACCTAAATACTCAAGATAGTAAATTAAAAGTTATTTCTTTTGAATATAAAATCTAAAAGGATATTTTATCTTAGAAAAAAAAAGATATTCAATTGATAAATAATTTGAGGTTGAAGTTGTATATTCCTAAAATTGGCTAGGTGCATTTATATGCATAGAGTGTCCTAGTAATAATCTATAGATACACACATGATTGTACTAGGTGTCACATTCTCATATTCGAGGTAAAGGGCACAAACAAATAAATAAAGTACCCTAGAGGATGCAAGATGGTAAGTTAAAAGTGATTTCTCATGAATATAAAATCTAAAAAGATACTATATCTGAGAGAATATAGGATATCTGATTTATGCATATATTTTTGTTAAAATATGTATTACTAAAAGTGAATAGGTAGATTTATATGTGAAGAGAATATTTTATTTGTTTCAACTAGTTTTCAAGGTGAAAAAAACTTGTAATTAATAATAAAATTTTTCTAAGGACAAAATTAGTTCTAAAGTCCAACTAGAGTGTATTGTATCTATATCTTTCAAAATGACTTGTATTTAGAATAAAATAATATCTTCAAAATAGATTTAAGTATGATGATGCTATCCAATGAAGATAATATACTAGTTATTAACGATTAAGTGAAAAAAACTAAACACCAATATTCTTATAACTTTAATCTTAAAATCAACGTGCAATAGAATTGCTTATATAAAGGCTAAATAAATTGAGATATTACAAGTTGAGTATTCTTATTAACAACATAAAGAAAGAAATTTTATGTTTTAATACGTAAAGTTGATAACTTTAATATTTTCAAACTGCTATGTAAAAGCCTAAAACTTGTTATCCTAGTGGTGTCATGTTGTTTGAAATTAACTATAGTCTTGTTTTCTGCATGGATGATCTCTCATGCCAGCTTTCACATGCCCAAGATAAAATGCTCTCCCTTTAATTTGAAATCTTCAGACAATAACATTATGGTTTGAAGTTTTCTAGGGTCATGTTCCCTCTGTGTTTTGAATGTCTAAAAATCAATTGGTCCCCTAATATTTTCACACTGCCATCGAGTCTTGTTTTCTGGAGTAGATGACAAGTTGGTACACTGAACTTATAAAATGTTTAAATGTTACTACCATTCAAAGATCACTAGAAAATATGAGCAAATAGAAGAATCATTACACTTAGTTTTTTTTTTTTTTTCTTTTTTGCTTTTTTTTTTAATCTTCAATTGCTATTACTATTTTGACAACAAGCAATATATATATATATATATATATAATCTTACACAGTTATGAGCATAATTGTGTGCACTCTTGCACAACAAATTTGTGTATTGTTGTGCAATAACAGGGATGGCATTCCTAGGATTTCTAGTGCACTGTATGCTCTCCCATTCTTTCTATTTTTGTCGCACATGTGCGACTTTAGGAGAGGGTGCACATGAACAGAGAATGTGGTTTCTTCCTGATGATTTGCAGCTCTTTGTTTTGCACTTACAAACCTTGCAAAAATATATATACCATCGGATATTTACAACTATGGTACCATAGGAAAAAAATATTTCCAAGGTCGTGTGATTTTATAAAGGCTGGTTAGTAAATTGAGTGATTATTATTCTATTAGTATAGTTTTGAGATGAGTATCAAGTTTTTTGTGTTATTTTTTATGAAATTGAATGTTACTAGCAACAACATAAAGAGAGATAAAAAATAAAAAAGAAAAAAATATATACTCTAATATGCAAAGTTAAAAACTTCAGCACTAATAAAAGAAAGAGAATCTCTAGAATAAAATATAACATTTGAAATTGAATGTTAAGTATAACTTTGTTATTTTTTATGAAGAGCAATTAAAAGATTATGAATAGGATAATTATTTTCAAGATCAAATGATTTATATAAGATTAGTTTGTAAATTAAGTAATCATTATTCTATTAGTATAAATTTATAGATGAATGTCACTTTTTTTGTCTTTCTTCTAGTGTAAAATTGATAGATTCCAATTTCTAATAATAGCACAATAAGTAATGTTTGTAAGTGAATAATCCTCATCATTAAATACTCGTTCAATCTCATTAGAGTAAGATTCAACAATATCTATTATTGTTGATAAGAGTCAAGAATCCAAAATGAAAATCTCATGATATTGTTATCCAATAGTCTCAAACAAATTATATGTGAGTAATATGTTCCATGAAACATCTTGTCGAAATTTCTATTAAATGTGAAATTGATTTTATATTTTTTGTCCTCATTTATTATTATATGAGATGAAATCTTAAAGAAAGTCTTTAATATGAATATAATATTAATATTAATAATTATTCTATTCATCAAATGTTAGTGACGTATTATTTATGAGTTTTGAAGTAGCTAATATATTAACTGTAATTTTCCTGTGTCATTTTGTCATGTTTTAAAGAAAGATACTGCACAAACAAAATATTCTCAACTACTAAAGATGTTATTTTATCAATTGTTTCTCATGGATATAATTTTTGAGAAGGTATTTTATCAAAGAGAATAAAAAATAACTGATTTATAAAATAATTTGTGATTAAAATAGTAACTTTCCAAAATTAGTTAGGTGTATCACTGTATAGAAAATATCCTATCAATTTTTAATTCAAAATATATTCTTTTTATGTTAATAAACTCATCCCGGAGTAGTTTTTATCAAGAGATATGATGTAATATTTCATACTCAAAAAATGTGATTAAATTATATTAAATTGTATTATTATTTTCAAATTTTTAGTATAATGATTAAATTATATTTTATTATTTTATAAAAATCTACATATGTAAATGAAAATTGTTACATTTTATTAAATATTAACTTATGTAAATCTCAAATAATCATTAATAAATTTTATTAATGATTACTTTAATAATATATATGTATCTATCTTGCATAGGAAACTTACAAACTTTTCATATATATATATATATATATGTTTCAGAATTCAGATGAAATGATATTTTACTAATATCACAATGCATGCTATATAAGGAGAGCTAGTATATTGTTTTATGTGTCATGTAAATGATCAATATAAGTCAAACATGTATGACATCTTCTCATCACAAATGAAAATACATAGACATCATAGTATTTGATTTTTTGAAAAAATTGTTTGAAACTCATTTGATCATGTGAAACAACATTAAAGGGTGAGAAAAAAACACCAAAACCAAATTATTTTGTTTAATAGTTCACCAATACTTATCTCAAGGAAATTCAAATATATATAAAGTGACATTGAAACTAATTAAACTCAAATTAATGTTCTTGTATCTAATTGATTGGCAAATCTATCTCAAGACTATTATCACACTAACTAATATAGTAAAAAGTAGAGAAGAAAATTGTTTCTTTAATTGTTTGGTCTATCTATATGGTATCAATAGTTAGAATATCCAGTCTAAAACTGTTATATGTTGATATACTTGTTAGGGATATGCTATCCAACCCATCTCTTGATTATGTCCAGCTGCCTTATGTGTATACGTTTTTAGAGAGATTTATTGTCTGTCCTTGATACATCGGTACCTTTTCTAGGGATGTGTCATCCAACACATCAGAGCATGTCAAACCCTCATGATGTGAGCATGTTGTGAGGAAAATTTCCTGTCTTGGGATTTTGATAAGTTATCGAAACCAATAAAAAAAGAGAAACAAATAAAACTAAATACCAATACATTCCAATAAGTTTTATATAATTGATAATAAGTTTAATTATCATTATTTTCTTTAACTAACCCAAACAATATTACAATAAAAATTGAACAAAAAAGGTGCCTCTTTCATGCCTATACTTGCCCATTTTTTATCAAAGAAATTTGATCAATTAGTTTGTAAAGATTTGTGAGTTAGGATTCTGAGTTTTTGATTAGGAAACAACTAAATTATTCTAAAACAATATCAAATCAAAAATATGTTAAAGAAACTGATTACCATGAAAAATGACACTTCATATTATAAGTGTAAAATTATCAAGGTTTAATATAATGTCATTGATTGAAAATGATAATGACACAATTATATTCATTTCAAAAATATGAACATATACATGAACATACATGATTGGAATATATATAAAAAATTGAGGCCTGTCCATTTGATCCTGTTTGAAATCTGTGCAGTCTAAACAGGCCAGGAAAAAAGCATGGCTCAGTTAGGCCAGTTGGGTTGTGTAAGGTTTTGAAAAATTAGGCTGCCCCACTTCTGACCCAGTTATGGCTGCAACAAACTGTAACTACCATGGCTTGTCCAATTTATAATCTGGCCAGGTTGGCTCATCCCAATTTTTTTGGACTGGATTGGCTTTGCTGGACAACCTGAATTGCCAGATATAGATCGGAACTTTCCATCACAAAGTGCTTAGATCTCAACTAAGCTAAATTTTTAAAAATTTCAATTTAATGGAATTCAATCACTTGTAGTCTTGTAGTTGTTTCCTAGTTTAATAGCCATTTTTCAGGGCTATATGAGATTGAAAAATCTCATCTAGGTAGTTCTACTCATTTTTAGATTAGTTATGATATCAATGAAGGTGGGTTTTTGTCAATAAAAAATTTGGAAACTATGATGGTCATATTATAACCTCTTTTTAGGATTTTTTTTATTCCCCCCTACTCTCATACACAATCCATATTACCTTCTGGCTCATATATTGACCATGAGGCCCTGGGGTCAGAGCAGGTAAAATTCTCCTTCCAATATTATTATTATCTCATTAGAAGTATCAAATGTGCCTTGCTATGCCAACATGTCCTATTTTTGGATGGTCCAATTGGGCTATCATGCCTTGTTGGGCACAACCCTACATCGGAGTCGTGCCATGCTTGGCATGACACGACTGCTAGTCTGCCTAGCCTGACATGTTATGACCGGCATGATTGTGGACAGTGTCACTATAGGTATTGTCCACCGGTTACTGCCATCATCACCACACATCGATGATCAATCACCATAGTAAAAAAATATAATATAAATAAAATAAAGAAAAAAACTAATTATATGTACAACGATCAACACATATCAGACATAACGTTAATGAATCATAAATATAATTTAAAGATTAAAAATATATAAATAAACTAGAATTGTTACACGGTAAGAATAATAAAAAAAGAAATGTAAATTGTATTTCTAATCAAGGTCCAAGTGCCATAAATTAAACAAAAATGATACATAATAAGTAACAATAATAATAAAACAAAATACAATAGTAAATAATAATTAAATTGTATCGTACTAGCATAATTATTATAAAATAAAAACAATATTAATAAATAATAATTAATCTCAATGCTAATCTGTGTCTGTATACAAATTATCATTATCATATAAGTATTTAATGGTATCGCTAGTGGTGGTTTTAATATCCTCAAAGTCACAAGATTCATTATCTATCATTAACTCTTGTGCTCTTGGTCTCGCTATATCTTGAATACTTAATTTTGAATTTTTTTAATTTTTCACGCATGCAAGTGTCTTAATGATATTTATCCATAGTCTCTATCCGCTATCTGAAATAGTATTTGTTGTAATAGAAAAAACAAACTCCGATGTTATACTAGATACCAAAGGAGTTAGTATGTCCCATGTTATCTTAGATAACACGAGATAAGTGAATTTATATAATTTTACCATAATAAAATATCAAGTTTTTGTTATCATTATATGATAAAATTAAGCAGTAATTAATAACTAAGTATTGAGATAATTCATTCTTATTCAATGAGTCAACTCATCGATTTCATTCGCTAATTGAATAGAGAAGTTATTGTCTTCGAATATGTTATTCATGTTCGTATTTGGAGAATGACTATAATTACTACCATACCTAGTATTGTAGAATATAAATAAGTTAGTTAATTTATCATAAATGAATTCTTTTGGTCGGTGGCTCTAGTTCATATACATGAATATGTATGTTAAAATATTCTTTATTTTAATCCCAAGATCTATGCAAACAGTTTAACAATAAAGAGATGAATAATAGATCACTATTTTAAATAATTGGTTTTCATCTCAATGACCATGACACTAAATATAGGTTGAATATAAAATTTACTAAATATGCTACTAATATTATATATATACCCGAGTTTAATGCAAGTGGTGAGAGTGTACATAGATGAATACATATTCGTAATATCATAAAAAATCTTCAGGAATTTCATAAAAGAAATTTTTATATCTCAGTCAGAGTCATTAATAAAAATTTTGGTACTCTTACTATTGTCATAATCATGTATCATGTGTTTGTATCTAAAAAATGACTCTAATATTAGATAAGTATAATTTAAATAGTATCTCATATCCGTTTAGAATAATATTAGACTCATAGATAAACAGAGACTACCAAATTTTTCTTATTTGTTAGATATACTAAGATATTTTAGTAAATTTCTTATTTTTTTAAATACGATGAAAATATTTATTTTTATTTGTACTATCATATTAATAATTTGACACAAACATCTAATCTTAAAAATATTATTCAATGACCAATTTCTAATTATCATAATAAATATATTAATAGTGATTCTATTATTAGTTGTATTATTAAATATGATACTAAATATCTTATTATGAATGACATATTCTCTAAAAATTCTTATTTTGCCCTCATATGTGACATAATCATTATGACGATAAAGAATTTTATAAAATTTTAAAATTTTTTTTATTAAGTTTTTATGTAGAATTAGGGGCGTCAGATAGCATGTGTGATGCTGGGCATCACTATGTAAGGAAGTCATGCTGTTTCCAGCACGAAATGACTTGTGTTTTGCCTAGCTCGGCACAACACTGTTAGCATGAGTCTGGGAAAATATTAGCTGAGTCATGTTGGGTCATGTTGGCCGTGCATGGTCATTCCATGAGCTGGGTCATACTGGTTTATGATTTTAAGTATGTAAATCACAATGTAATAATATAAAAAAAATTAATTGTATCTTTTATTCGATATTCATACAAAATTAAAAAAAAATTGATCACCCAAAAAAAATTGATAAATAAAAGAGAAAATAAATCTATCATCCAAAAAATTTAATTGTATTTTTCTCATCCAAAAAAATTGATGAAAAAAATAGAATCAGAATCATCAATTCTAATATCAATTAGTATTTGTATGTAAATCATCATTATCATTGTGTAAGCATTTGATAGTATCACTAATAGTAGTCTCAACATCATTAAAGTCTTAGGAGTTATCATTTGTCATTAACTTATGTGCTCTTCTTCCTACCTTATCTTGGATACTCAATATCAAATTTTTTCCATCTTTTTTGTATGCAAGTGTCTCAATGATATCTGATCGTAATTTTGATTTCTTATTTGAAATGATATTGATTGCAATAGAAAAAGATGACTCTGATTCTATGCTTTACAACGGAGGTGTAAGTAGATCCAGTGTCATCTTAGACAACATGTGATAGGTTAACTTATGATTTTTATCATAGTAAAATATCAAGATTCTTGTTATTGTTATATGATATAATTGAACAGTCTTTGATATCTAAATACTGAGAATTTATTATTATTTTATGGATCACCTTATCATTTCTTTTTCATTAACTGAATGAAGAAGTTAACATTTTCAAATATAGTGTACATGTTCGTACTCGGAGTTTGATATAACTACTACTATATTTATTGTCATAGTATGATAATAACTCAATTATTTTTTTATTAATAAATCTTTTGAGTTTGTATTTTTGGTTCATGCACGTAGATATATATATATATATATATTAAAATATTCTCTATTTTTTTCATCTTAATCTTAGAATTCATGCAGATAACTAGACAATAAAGAAATAAAATGATAGACCAGTACTTTAAGTACTTAGTTTTCATCTCATTACACATCACACTAAATATAGGGTTATCTCTAAATTTATTAAACATATTATTAATATTGCACATGTTTTTGAGTATAATGCAAGAAGTTAGAACATACACAAATGACTACTTATTTGTCAACTCAAAATTTTTTTTTGAATTTCATAAAAGAAATTTTTATTTCCCAATTAGTATTATCAATAATTAGTTCATAATTCTTATTATTGACATAATTAGATTCATGTGTTCGTATCCAACACATGACTCTAGTATAATATAAGTATAATATCAATAGTGTCTCATATTTATTTATAATTTTTTTTAAATTCAGACAAACAGAGACTGTCAAATTCTTGTTGTTTGTTAAGTATTCTAAGATATTTTAGTGAGTTTCTTATTTTTTCTAATGTGATAGAAATAATTTTTACTTTCACTTGTCATATCAAGTTAATAATGTAACTTATGTGTTTAACGTGAAAAATCATATTTAATTATCAGTTTTTAATATACCTAACAAATATATTAATAGCTACTTCATTATTATTTTAATATATGATAATCTTTAAAAATTTTTGTCATGTATTCATATATGATCGGGTCATCATGAAGATTAATGATCTCCAAAAATTATAATTTTTTTTATTAAATTTTTATGTAGAATCTTTATAGTGGGAGGTGAGATATAAAAAAATTATATCATTATGACTAGTCCAGATATCAGATGTCACTTACATGATATTATTATATTACTATAATTTATTAATTATTATTTATTTTTTTAACTTATAATATTTAATTATATTGTTTTTACATATGGACCTCATAATTTTATGATAAATATGTTGAAAATATGTTTATATGATACTAAAAATCTCATCATCATTTAATAATCTAATTGGAAGACTTATTATAGAATCAGTTTGGTCATGTATTTCTTCCCTAAATTAGTGTGGTATATAAAATTGATCAAAGAAGCTTAACTAAATCTAGTTTCAAAGACTATACTGTTCATGCTTAGTTAGGGTTGCTTAAAATTTAATATATATTTTTTTAGTTCATTAATCGACATGTCTTTTTAGATGGCCAATCCCATACATATTTACACACAAACACACAATATTTACAACATGCCAATTCTTCATCTATACTTTTAGGATTTTCATTTTTTATTATTTTAAAGTTAGTCTAAATTATAGTTTTTTTTTTTGTTTTTTTTTTTTAGGTATTTAAATTTGAGTCGAGACCATCGAAGAAAATATGGTTTTGGCCTCAGACTTTTATGTAGTTTATCATTATTATTTACATCTAAATCTAAATTAATATTGTTATTGTTATACTTGCTATTAGCTATGGTCGGGGGAGGGGAGGGGAGAGGGACATGGACGAGATTATTTAGCTAGCACTTGCTAGGGCCAATCACACGATGGGTTTCATTAAAAAAACCAGCCACGTGGTGGATTTTTTTAAAATTGTAATGAAGATTTTTTTTTAAAAATATGGTATCAGGTGGGTTGGGCATGAGCCAAGTGGACCATGCATGCTTTTTGATAACTCAGTTTCTGACTTCCTAATCTAGGGTTAGGTTTATCTTGCTTGTGGACCATACCAATGGGCTAGGCATATGAGTTTTGTCTGGCTTGGCAAGAGGCACGGTTGCCTCTAACCCTGCACGACACGAGCCGTGCCTTGGATTGGTCTGACCCAGGTCTAAGGATGGTTCTGGACCGTGCTGTATTGGATCAGGCATGACTCAGTTGGGCTGTTCATCGTGTCTTGCCTGTGCCATGCCTCCTGCCTTGCCCGGGCTGCTCGACTCACTTAACATCTCAATATAGAATTTATATAGTAGTTGGTGAGATATACAAATAATACATTATCGTGATTAGTCTAGATATCGGATATTACAAATACCACTTTATTTTATTTTTTAAATTTATTAATTATTAATTTTTTTCTAACTTATAATATATAATTATATTGTTTTTAAATGTTAACCTAGTAATTCTAAGATAAGCAAGTTGAAATAAGTTTGTATGATATTGACTATCCTAGATTCTCTAAAAATCTAATTGTAAGACCAATGACTGTGCTTAGTTTGGTTATGCATTTCCTCTATTAAATCTTTGGATAAATAATTTATGAATGGTGTCAAAAAAGTTGAATTAGATTCAGCTTCAAACATCTTACTTTTAGAGGTGTCAAACGGAGTCTTGGAGGGCATGCTATAGTACCGTGTCATGTTTGGTACGATGTTGTTTCTTGGAGGGTAGGCCCGGTAGGGCATGTGGCCTGGAATCCGCCCGGATTCGGGTTGGTTCGGGCCGGGTCGGTCATAGTGGTTCAAGTCTTTTTTTTTTAAATTAGGATTCTGTTGGCGTGTTGTCGCGCCGCCGCACCATTTTCACTCGTCGGGCATGCCGAGCTGTTGCTCGTCAGGCATGCTGAGTTGTTGCTCGTCAGGCATGCCGAGCCATTCCTGTCAGCCATCACCGCATTGTCCCCCCATCGGGAATCGCTCGGTGCAAGGTCTCTTGTGCCGTGCCCACATGTCATCTCTGGCACAGCATGCGGTCCAAAAACCCTTGGCATGATGCATGATTCGTGTTGAGTGTCCTTCTAGCACAGGCCCAGGAAGACACTGTAGCGTGCTGTGTTGGGCTTCGGTCCGGGCTGCTCAGCCCATATCGCACCAATACTCACTACTAATGCTCAATTGAGTTTATCTTAGATTTAATATATCATATTTTTTAGTGTATTAATTGAAATATTTTTTTAGGTAGCCTGTGCCACTTATATTTTTACACGTACATATTTTTTGATTATATATATATATATATAACGTATTGATTTTTTTTTTATTCCAATAATTTTTATTTTTTATTATTTTAAACAGTTTAAATTATTGATGTTTTTCTAATTTTGTGTATTTGAGCTTGAGTTGAAATCATGAGAAAAAATATAATATTGTTCTTATATCTTTTCGTATGATTATCATTATTATTGATATCTAAAATAATATTAATTTCTTTATCATAATATTCATTATTAACTATTTGTTATTTTTTTTGTTTATGTTTATAAATTATTAAGTCTATTTTTTATAAACAATAAAAAATACTTGGATTTTGTTGTTGTTAGGCATTAGGATAACTGTAACTGGAGGTCATCTGCTATTTTGTTTTGGTAACTTTAAAACTGAGAAAGAGTTAGATCGAGAGAGCAACAACTGAGCAGAGGAGAACACATAGTAGATAAGCAGAAACAACTTTAAAATTGAGAATGAAAAATTCTAACTATTGTATCTATATTTATAGATTTTTTATTAAAATAATATATATATATATATATTTTAAATTCATTTTCTTTAATATATATAATGACAGAAATTTGAGTCATTGGATTTCTTCACCTCATCTTTGGAATGAATTTCAATTGCTATGATTTGATTGATAATTTTTTTTTTTAATTGCCGCACGCGCACACTTGCCTGACAGGGACAGTGAGTGATGTCACTGTCGGGCACGTGTGTGCGTTCGCCAGATGCTGTGACACACCCTACATAGTTTCTTAGCCATTGGGATTTTTGTCCCAATGGGCTAATCTTCCACTTCAACTTGGCAGATCAGGTTTGGGTGCTTAAAAAAACGCCCAGTTTTTTTAAATGGGTCCGGGGTTTGGGTTCAGTCCTAGGTTATGGTGACCAGTGACCTGTGACCCAATTCCGGGTCATGGTTACCCTGCCAGTGGACAGTGCCAATGGACTTGGCACATGTGTTATGCATGGTCTGGCACAAGTCATGGCAGCCTATAGCCCATCATGGCATTACCCTTGCATTGGGTTGGAATGACCCAGGTGCAGACATGGTTTTGGACCTTGCCGTGCTAAGCCAGACACTACTCAGTCGTCCGTGTCTTGCTTGGGCTGCCTGGCTTACTTAACACCCTTAACTTTCACTGACAGACATCCTAAGGAGTGCGTTTGACATTCTTGGGGATCGAACCAGTGATTATATGATGAGAGCATTCATCCACTTTATCAACCGAATTACGATGATGTTGATGGGTCATATTACGACATTAATTTCATTTAGAACAACAATCTACATCATGTTTTTATTCATTGATTTGCTTGTATAAATATATTATTATCATTGAGTTGGTTTTTGGTCTGTTGACTGATTTATGTTGGTGTAGGTTCTGAACTGCCATGAATCTGTCATTTATATTTTAGCACCTCTGAGATATGCAACAGTGTATGGGTGTTCTGATTCCACCATAGTTATTGGGGCTGTTGGGAAGGTAATTAAAATATACTATATTTTGTGCTCTATTTTGGTTACAAGATGATATTCATGAGTGGGTCTTTTCTCTCTACTCATTTTGGGTTCATGAGATAAGCATTCCCATCTCCCCAGAAGTCCAAGTTGAATCTGCTAAATTGCATTTGTACCTTTTTGTTTTTCCCTGGGCTTTCTTCTCGAAGTGGTCAACTTTTATATTAATATGCCTCTTACCTAAGTTGTGGAGTGCTTTTTTGGGATATGGCTGGCCAATATCATGCATTCACATGCTCACATTCAAATTGTATGATTCTAAAACAATGCTTGTCTTATATTATTTCTCTTTGGAAAACACATTGCAAATGTTTCTACCCCACAATCCAAAAATTAGCCTATTTCCCACGTAAGGATTTCCTGGTGGGATTGTTCATTTTCAGCTATACAGTTCATTAATTTTTTTTTGTTATAAGTAAAAATTTGATTGCTGGTGTGCATATTTTGGCAACATTTTCAGGCTATAAGGATCGAACACTGTGAACGAGTTCATGTGATTGTTGCTTCTAATAGAGTCTGCATTGCCAGTTGTCGAGAATGTGTTTTCTTTTTGGGAGTGAACCAACGGCCACTTATGGTTGGTGATAATCATAAGCTCCAGGTTTGCAGTTGGAGTTGAAAGGCTTAATATTTTTTCATAATGTCTGTATCTATTGATTGAATGATTTGGAATAGTTATTTTCTTTTCCTGTTATTTGTTTTTCTGAAAATCTGAACTGTTTGGTGATAAAGATTCAGATATCCTATCCTTATTAGGTTTTTGACCAATTCTTGTTAGTTTCAACTTCCCCATAATTTGCTAGCTAGTTACTCAGTTAACCTGCAGGTTTTGCCTATGTTATTTTGCAGCATGTTTTGAATTTATTAAGTGACTATTTTTAGTCCCTCTGCTCTACATTCATGACATCCGAGAGCGAGTATTTCGTTGGTAAATGATAGGGGTAAAAATTGTCTGGAGAAATGAGCACCAGTTTCTCTAGTAAAGGGGTGCTGCTTAGGAATCAATCAGATTTTTTAAAACTCATCTTATATTTTCAAGTAGAGTTCGTTCCCCAGTGTGATGGCCATTGTCTTCGTCCAAGAGTAGTAGGTCTCGGGTTCGAGACTTATTAGATACAATCTGATTTTTGAGAGTTAGATTGTTAAGATATTAACCTCTCCCAGATTACATGCAAAGTGGGAGACTTGTTGTGCATTGGATATGACCTTTTTTTAAATCTTAAATCTTCAAATAGAAGGTAAAAATATGGTTCTGAAAGTAAGATTGGGAAAGTGATAAGAGTGTTATCACGTGATGAAATTGCTATAGCAGGAGGTAGGGAAGTGGTGGGAAAAAGTGTGGTACAGTGCAGTCTTGGTTAGACTAAACAAAAATCTGGATGATAATGAGTTGAAATCCAGTTTTATTGCTACTGCAATCTTTTCGCTTTAACAGAAGCTGTAACTCTTTCTTCAATAATAATGAGCTCGCTAACTCTGTCTTTTTACCAAATAAACTTGCATTGACACTTATCTTTCCTAGTGAGAAATAGTTAGATGAATTGGATGAACATTTTTAACCCACATAATTTTGATATAACAGTTGTATCAACCTTTTTTTTGCTTTTTTGTGAAGCTGTTGCAGTTAATTTATTTGTTACTTTTGAATCTTTCTAAAACATAGATATGACCATGGAGATACAACACGATAGGACACATGAACATAGAAAATTTTGAAAAATTAAGATACAGATACAAGAATATGACATGATATGATAATATAAAAAAATTATTCTTATAAATATTATCCTTAATAATAAATATAAATAAATAAAAACGTGCTCAAATATTATTTTTATTTGTTACAAATATTCAAACACAATTATAAGTAATATTAAAATTAAAGACTAATATATTTTTATGAATCAAATATAATGGTTTCCAGTTTAGGTTAATTAAGAGAAATATTCTCAATCTCAAGAATTCTAAAATTCTCTATATCCATTGAGTCGAAATTATTTTCTCAAATATCACACATTTTAGATTTATTTTCATTATTTAGAGATTTTGATAGAAGACAAAGATTGATATAGACATAAATTAATTACTCAATTTTTTGTGGTATCAACTTGTTTTTCTTAATTAAATATATGAAATTTTATGTGCTTTAATTTTTTTCTTAACATGAGGTTGAAGCAGTTTGTCTTAACAATTTTTAATGCTATAAATTAAAGTATTAATGTTGAAGTTTCATAAATAACCCACCATTTAATAGATTTTATTATGTCACATGTCATTGATATAATTATTACTAGAAAAATCTACCAAGTATGTAGAAAAAGTAACATACTTCTTATTTGTTCGTTTCCTTTTAATTTTATTTAAAAAATCTTTCAAAATATTTTTTTATTTCTCTTACTAATTTCATTTTTTGAGGTGGTGGAACGTGATAATGAGAATCATCAAGTTATTATTGAGTATAATATTTATAAGTTGAGTTATGACATAATTTATAAAAAGTTAAATATTATAGAATATCATTTATATTTAAATTATAAAAGACTACAATTTAAACTTTTAAGATTATCTTGAATTTTTGGATTGAGCTAAGCAATATAAAGTTGTATGATTTTTAGTCTATCATTCTACCAAGATCTCATTTATAATATAAAAAAATTACAAGTATAATTAGTAAATGATTCATATAAGTTCAAATATAATTAAAATATTAAATTTTAAATTAAAACTAAAATATTTAGCTAATAAATATTAATTATACTTTGAATTTTCTGTGAATTTTTATATTTTTTGATAGATTGATTCATTTATATTATTGATCATCAAATTCTATCACTCATAAATCTTGCCACCACTTATAGATTATTTCATAACTTTCATGTATGAGAATACGTGAGAGCTATGAAGCTAAGATATAATTTATATTTATCTAAAAGTTTTCATTTTAGATTTTCTTCTTTACTTTTTTAGCTTTTACAATATTATATTCTTTATATGTCTTACATTCTTAATTTATTATTAATAGTTCCAAGCATCTATTTATTGATTTTAATCATTTAAGCATAATAATAGTTGAAGAAAGATATATATCAGTCACTGAAATTAATTTTAATTTGTAATGATTATTAAACATTAACAATGTGTATCAGCCACTAAAAGAATTTCATTATGAATCATATAATGAGTATGATTTATAATAAAATTCTGGCTGAATGATGCATTACTTGAAATCCCAGAAATTCAACTACATTATTCCATCATATAATTATATCTTGAGTGTATTGATGGGTCACATATGTTCTTCAAAGCAAGATCGAGAGTATGAATCATACACGATATCTAAAAGATATATTAAAACTTTAATTCTATAATGTGTCCTATTATTTTATTAACTATATTATTATTAGTTATAAATTAAACTATTTTTTGTGAATTAATTTCTTGTAGTGTTAATCAATACATTAGCTATAAAATATTTGTTTTTAGTCTCACCTTCATAATTTATTGCTTTCAAAATATTAGTCTATCTTTTGAAATTTTAATAATGTTAATAAGTGGTATTCTTTTTGTATTTGATAGTTTATCACTGTAAATACTCACTTAATTTTTTATCTAAATTTTTTTATTGGTTTATTAGATTATCAATATTATTTTTTTTTTCTGCAATAATGTAATTCTTAATGTATTATAGTCTAGTAGGATATAACACGAAAGTTGACTTGCAATTTTAAAAGTACGAGCATTATAGGCATCGGATATGTATCTGACACGTGTCGAGTGCGTGTTCACGTGTCTGACACATGAACACTCCCCAAGGTTTGCGTGTCCGTGTTTCTGCTAGACTTGGTAATTCCGGCTGTCTGGCCCAGCCCAGCCTGGCTAGGCCTGGCATTCGACAAAAAGTGGTCTGGCTAGGCCTGAGCGCATCCTGATTATATAGCCAGGCTGGAGTGACCTGGTCTGAGGTCCTGAAGTAGGAACCCGGCTTGGACTGTTTTTTCAAGTCCGAGTAGTCACTAGTATGGGAAGGCTCGAATGGGCCAAAATCACAACTAGGCTAAGTTTGCTTGGTCACTACTGCACCAGGGACTGAGGGACACTTCTTGCTTGGTTCAAAACAACTCGCGCACCCCCAGCCCAGTTCAGTGCCTGTCCAATTTTTTTCCAAACAAATTATATTGAAAAAGTACACTTTATTATGTAAAAAATCATTCATTCACAATATTTAGAAACAATGCAGCAATTTTAAATTTGACTGTTACATAAAGTACATAACATGAAGAATACAAAAATATAACATGCTTAATATTAATGATGAATGAAAATAAAAGGCTTATCCACTTTTAAAGTAGATAATAAATATACTATTCTAACATACTTTCCCACATTCTCTCAATCATAAAAATAATAAAATCTTGACAATCATGCTATTGAATAAAAGTATTTGTTCATCTAAATTTATTTTTTAATGCTAAATGCTGATTCTAAAAAAATAAAATATAAGTACAACTTTCATGTCTCATAATGGATCTAAAACAAAAAATTTATTATGATAAATTTTTGTTATACCAACATATGAAATTCTTCATTTGAGGATTTAAGATTAATTAAATATTCTAAATGTAAGTACTTTTGTTTGGTATATTGGGAAGTAAAATCAAAATTGGAACTCAAACCAATTTAGAAGATTGACTAAACATTTATGTTTATTTTTATTTTTTTTTTTATTTTTAATATTAGACAATTGATTATTATTACTATTTTAAATTTATTTTTTTAAATCAAGAATAATGTCAAAAGTATGTATTGAGTTTTATCATATTGATTTTTATAATCAATACTAACTAAATTTCTTAATGACTTAGATGTGCGGTTAAATTTGTTAATCTTATTTTTCAATCTAAAATAAATCCAAAATGATGTAATAAAACTTTAGTCTAGTATTTAAGTTTTTGTATCATGTATTTTATTATTGATATTAGTTTCTCATCATTAATGATAGTATGCTATAATCTATACCAGCTACAATAATTATAGAATCATGAAATACTTATACAGAATTGTAACTATTTCTTTTTTTTTTTTGTATTTTCTAATCAATATTTAAAATTTTTAGATGTTATTTTAGAATTATAAATAATTATTTTTTTATATATAATATTATTTTGTTGTAATAAATATGTAAAATCGTACTTTATTTCCATATCTTTTATAAATCTCATAGTTTTTAAGTTTTTAACTTTGGAATATCTTAGAAATTCCTCTCAATGTTGGTTAGAATAATTTATTCAAGATATCATATTTCTAATTTTTTATGAATTAACTTATAATTTTTTATTCTTGATTCAGATTTTTAAATTAATTACGTGACATGCACCTTGCTAATGCAAAAAATAATTTGTTAATATGTGATCCTAATTTTTTTCCTATATATATTATCATAGCTTTCATGCTGAATGTGAACGATAATTGTTATTCAATTATATTTTATTTTAATTAAAATTTGAGTCAAGATAATGTAAAACTTTGGTCATTGTTAAAATTTGATGCAAAAAAAAAATAAAAAAATATAGGGAAGAACAACACCAATTGACTAAGAATAACATAATATAACTTGATATAAGTTAATACAACTTCGAACAATTTCATACAATTTAATTTAATTAATAAAATACATTCAAGTCACTTATATAGTGGACAAAGTGTTTAGGACATGCCATATTAGTTAGGTGCTCCCATCAAAAAGGAAAAGGGAATTTAAAACAGCTAACTCTAAGTAGCAAACGCTAACATTATTTCTCAAACTAGTACGTTAATGTCAAGAACACACAGATCGAAGGAGAAATAAGCCACAAGTCACTTTGAATCATAACCAAAAATAAACTTATGCTACATAATAAAACTAGCAGCAATGTGGTCAATCTATGATGATCTCTTGAAAAAGTGTTTGAGTGATCAAGAAATTATCATAAGCTACTCAAATGAGAAATACTTTAATAAATTTATCTTTCACATCACAATTAATCCAAAGGTTGAGATTATGAAATTTGCTCTTATGTCAGGGGTTACAGCACCTCTCTGAAGAAGTGATTCATACAGTTGGCAGTGGGGCAACCCATGACATTCCTTTGAAAAAGTATTTGGGTGATGAAGAGAATATGACATTCTGATCAAATGGGAAAGACCTAAATAAAGTCACATTGCACATTACAGTAAAGCCAAGGATTGAAATTATGGGTTTTTCTATTGCATCAGAGGCTTCCGTCCCTCTCTGAAGAAGTGATTCATACGTAATTGCTGCTGCTTCTGCTCTATGTCCCTTTCCTGCTTCTCTCTTGAAACACCATAAAGCCAGGCTCCTGTCACTGATTGTTGCTGCCCATTTCCAAAAAACACTACCTATTGCTGCATGTTACTGGGGACTTTAATATGCTGCTACTGCTGCATTGTTCGAGGTTCTGGAAGATTACCAATCACTTGACTGATTGAACCATATGTGGCAGCAGTTGCACCTGTTTGTATAGAAATCATAGGTACAGAAATACCTTTTGCTGGCTTTGAAAACAGTTAGAATGTGATGTGACCAACAATGATTGAAACAGTTTCTATTCAAAGCACCTTAGTCTTACTCTGTTGTCCAGTAGAAATGACCATCAATGACTGAAACAGTTTTTATTCAAAGAACCTTAGTCTTGCTCTGTTGTCCAGTAGAAATGATTATTTCTCATGGAAGAGGAAATGAAACATATACATTTGTAGAACAGTACAAAGAATTGGACTTGATCAAATAGGCAGGGAGTTGATTTAGCAGTGGCATAGCTAGCTGGTTCTGTGTTCGTAAATGTGCATCTTCGGGTTAAAGAAGGCCAAATTGTTTTTGCATTGACTGAGGGATAACCTGTTGATGCAAAATCAAAGGATGCAGAGCTGTCATCTTCAAAAGAGGAAAGCAGGCAGACATCTCAGTACAAAAGATTGAGCATTTGGAATACCAATAACATGGTTTTCCTATATTGATACATTATCTGTAGATGTGGAAGATAAGATGATATCTGCATTTCTATTTGGAAGGGCTCCATGATTTATTGTTGATGCAACACTTCTACTTACTTCTAGTTGGTTTATAGAAATTACAAGACCTTCATCACTTGAGCTCTCATCTAAACTCCATGTGCTTAGGAAGTATTAAGGCTGGTTTCTGTGATCTTCAACTCAACTATTTTAACTACTATTTTTATGAAAGCATTCTATCCCAATCATTTGAATTATTATCTGGATTAGGAATAATCTTGGATGAAATAATAAGAGGCTCAAATTTATTAAGAGATACTTCCTCATGTACTTTCTTCAGATTAACATATAAATTTAAGTAATTTCTCAACTAGTTTTTGAACAGTATGCCTTCAACCCTTACCATATATTCTTAACATATTTAAAAAGGAGCAAATTACATATTATTATTTTCTTCCAGATTAAGTGATGTAATAATTAATGAGTCAAAAATCAATATTCAGTATCAATATTAAAGTTTTCATCTCTGCTAAAAATTTCAGAGATCTGTTAGACGTGTTAGATAAGTCTTTGAAGGATGATATAACTAACATGAATACTTTCTTCATCATATGTCATTATCAGATTGTTAGTCAATAGTAGATTTTTTTTTGTTATCTCACAGATACATAAGATAATTTGTACTTTGATATTTGTATAGAAATGTTTAAAAAATTTCTTTGTTATCAAATATATTTTAATTGGTGCCAGTATACTATGCATTGATATCGTATGAAATAATTTAATATTTTTCAAATATTGTTCAATATGATTTAGAATATGAAGTTTTATTATAATATAATGTACATTGGTAAGATAATTAGTAGCTGTAATAAGTTTAATATTTGCATCCATTGACTCCATCAAAAAAAGTTACAATCAGAAAGATATTTTTTTTGTTTGAGGGTTTCTTGAGTTGGTGGTTTCCTGAGTTTTCCCCAATTGTTGTAGAAATCCAATGATAATTAGCAGGTGTGCCTAGGGTTTTGGCATGCCAAATATATCATAGGTTGCACGTAGTAGGCATGCAACATATTTTTATTTTTATTTTTTTCTTCTTTTTTGTTTCACAATGGGTGTGCAATAGTGGGGTGGCGCACAATAGGTGCTATCTAACTTTAGGGTTTACAATTTTAACTTGCACATAGACACACACACACACACACACACACACACACACACTCTTTTAGGGTATTTTTTTTTCATAAGATATGAATGATATCATATTACAAATTTATGTATTAAGAATAAAAAAAAAAGGAAAAATAAAATTTAACTTAAAATACTATAATATAACTTGATTCAAATTAATAAAATTTCAAACAACTCAATACAACTTAATTTAATTAACAACACATATATATGCTACTTATAATAACCTAAGTGATTTGGATAGATCACATGAGCTGAATGTTCCCATTAAAAAGGAAAAGAAAAATCTAATACAACAAGCTCTAAATAGTAAATTCTAACAGTTATATAACTTTCATTTCTTGTATGACTTGAAAAATCATAAGTTAAGATAAATAAAAGTTTCAGACGTTCAATTTTACTTATAACAGTTACTCACAGTTTATTATATAGTTTAATTAAGCCTTTTAATAGTGTTTCTATGTATATTTTTATAACCATAACAATGATCTTATATGATCTTCATTGAGAAGATTTCTAAAAAATTAATGATATATTAGTTGTAAAAGTTAATTGACATAATAATTTCTTAGTAATGATTAGGTCATGGTAAAATATAGTTACCAAATTATCTTTACCATTGATATTTTTCATCTTAAATCATATCTAATAGTGTTTTATGATCTTTATAATAAGAAGATTTTCAAAAACCAATTATACCTGAATTGATTGACAATGAGTTGAGTAACTAGGGAATCGTGATAAAATTTATTTATCAAGCTATCTTTTTTGTTGAGATTTTTTTTTATATTTATTTGTTTTGTATTTAGTATGTAATTACATAGAAATTAACATACTAAATTATATGAATTTCAAAGTTAAATATGTTTGAGTAAAAATTATTTTGAGATGATTGATTACTCAGCAAGTCTTTCGATTTTACATACATATATGGGAGGTCATGTCTTGTTGTGATGACAAATATCTTAGTCTAAGGGTAATATATTTACGGTTTGAGATTTATCAGATATAATTTTTTTGATTTGTTGGGATAATGCTATCAAGATATCAATTTTACTCAGATCCAATGTTAAATAGAAAGCATTGTGGACTGAGTATGTTTTCCATTTTTTTTTGTATTTTATATATCTTATGTGATACACTATGAATAGGTTAGAGGGGTCCCCTTTGTTATTTAAGGATATTTTTATGTGTGTGTGATGTGTATTTACACACACACACACCCACCCATTCATTTTTCTTACTTGATAAGGTGTGTATTTTTTGTCTCTCTATTAATTTCTCTTCTCCTTACTTCTCTGTGATATCAGAGTGATTATGTAGTTGTCCACTACCACTGATCTTTGGTGCTATACTTATTACTGGCTGAATCAAAATATTTTTGTCAGCACTTTTTTCTTTAAAGCTCTAATGCGCTTTGAGAAAGCAGTTGTGTCTTTGCTGAGTGGTGGGCAATAAAAAGTCAGAGTTTCTTCGCTGAGTTCTTTTACAACTACAACTAAAGTCTCTAAGTTGAGAGCTAAATTGCATGGTGCATTTAGCCAAAGTGTGTCTTTTGGTCAAGGCCAATTGCAAAGATGTTCAACATGTGAAATATCAAATCTAGATAATATCTTGTAGTTCTTGCTACTTCTGGATCCATCGAACCAAATCTTTAAATATTCTTTTGCATGGTTGAATGTCCATTATTCATTGGATGCTAGGTTATTGATTGCTCTAACTAGTTTAATTTGTTGGTAGCAATGACTTGAAGGTGCAATTCTTTCTTTCTTTTTATGAATTGAATTTGGTTAGGTTGATGTGAGTTGTCGAATGGGCAAGGCCCATTTTTTGGTGGTCTAGTCGGGTCGCCGTACCTTGCTTGATATTGCCTAGATCGGCCTAAGTTTGATCAGATTGGGCCAAGCCATTCATGTCGTGCTAGGAGGCTGCCATCATGGTCGACCGGACTAGTTTATGATTATAATTTTTTTTTAAATTTTAAGTTATTAATTATGAATTAAGACATAATTTCACTTAAGTCATAATAACATAAAATAATTAATAAAAATTTTAATATTGAAAAATAATTCAAAAAAAATTTATCATCCATTTCAAATATTCCAAATACCCTATCGTTCAGTTAGGTTTGCCTATGATCAAATACACTATATTTTTTAGTGTAATAATCGGTATGTTTTTTTAGGTGTTCAGTACCACATGTATTTTTATATTATATATTTTTTTAATAATATTTATATTGTGTCGATTCTTCATTGACATTCTTAGTATTTTATTTTTGTTTTATGTTAAAGTGAGTCCAAACTATGTATATTATTCTAGTTTTTTTTTTATTTTTTAAATGTTTAAGTTTGAGTTGAATCTATGAGAGAAAATATGATTTTAGTCTCGGACCTTTTCGTATGGTTATTATTATTATTATTATCTATATCTATATTAATATTAATTTCGTTATCATTAAATTCACTATTAATTATTTATATATTTTTTAGTTTATGTTATAACTTCTAAGTTAAAAAAATAAATTATATTAAAAAAAACTAAATAAAAAATAATAGTCAATTTATGGAGACGAGGGGGAGAGAGAAAGAAAAAAGCCGCACTCTGTACTCGGTAGGTTAAGTAAAAGTAATGAAATTGAAATAACATAAAATCTCTAATTCATATTCTTTAAGATTTATAAAAAAAAAAATTTTAAATCTGAACAACAATACCCATTCTTTTTCGATTCCACCTAATTAAAAATTTTCTCAGTGTCTATCTTTCTTCATTTTGTTTTCTCTATCTTATCCTTTCTCCAACTCACTTCTATTTTATTTTTGAATTATCTATCCTCTTCCCATCAATAACTCATCTCTTTTCATGATTTTTCATGAATTTGTGGTATGTGAATGTTTGCTTGTGCATGAGTTTCTCTTATTAAGATTTATGTTTATATTTATATGTATACGTGCATATATATATATATATATATGCATATATAAACATGTCCATATACACTATTGTACCTGTGTAAATTCACATACACTTCTGTACATTTCTATGCACACACACACACACACATATATATATTCACATACGTATTTATATTTTCAAAGTTGTGTCCCTATATTTGTATGCATGCATATATATATATATATATATATATATATATATATATATATATATATATATATATATATATATATATATATATATATATCCACACACTACTGTACACCCACACACACATATATATCTATATACATATATACATTTTTAATGTAATACATGAAATGCTTATAAATATATACACATATGTCTGTGTGTGTGTGTATATGTGTGTGTATGTGTATGTAAATTTAATTAAAAATGTTTGATTCTGAAAATTTATTTGAAATAAATTATTGTAAATTATTTATATTAAAAACATATATATATATATATATATATATATTTATTTATTTATATATATGCGCGTGTGTGTGAGTGTGAGTGAAAATGCATCTAATGTTTTTTATTATAAAAATTTAATTAAATTAAATTTGTAAATCATTTATATAAAAAACAAATATATATATATATATATATATAATGTGTGTGTGTAAATCTATTTAAAAGTTTTTGATAAATTTTGTTTTTATAATTATGTTAAATGAATATATAATTAAATTTCATATATATGTATATATATTAAAATGTGATAAATTTTGTTTTTACAAATATGTTAAAAATGAAAATGTAGTTACTAAATAGATAATATTATTTTTGTTTTTCTTAATAAAATTGTGTTAAAATATTAATGTTAAGTTAAATTTTTATTTATAATTTATTGTGATTAATAAGTTATTTTCAAACTATAATATTCAAACAAATATATTATAGTGCATATAAATATATGATTTTATATTTCTACAAATTATTTTATTTTATGTTATTGAAAATAAATAAATACCCATATAAATATATGAAATTTTAAAATTATTTTCAAAATAAATACTTGATCATATAATTTTTTGTAATTAATAAATAAATTTGAAATATTTTATTTATAATAAATATAACATATTGTATATAATTGAATGAGGTGTAAATATTATTATGTGGGTCAATTACTAAAATTAATTTCTCATTGAATTTAATCAGTATACTAAAAATTAATTACTTAAGAGTTTGATACGCCATTTTTTAAATATTAAAATTTAATTTTTTTTTCAATTTTTTTATGTATAATGATCCAAAATATAATTCTCTATAAAATTTATGAGCTACTTTTGGAAGATTCTTTGGCATAAAATGAGATATACTTGTCATATTCATTTTATTTTCATCCTCCATATGATAGTAGTTGAACTTGCATATGGTAACCTAAATGTATCCAACAAACAATATCAGACCAACACGGACCATTATTTTAGGCCTAGATATGATACCATCATTCCAGGCTAAATCCAAATCCAATATGATAGCATTAAAAAAAGGCAGCCTTGTATGACACGAGAAGACTTCAGATCAATGGGTTGTGCAAGGTTGTAATGGCCAGGCCAAATTCTGACATGCCCATGCACTAAGCACAATTTGAGCCCAAGCTATCCTGGTTCATTCCAGGCTTTCTTGGGTCAAGTCCAAACTAGCTTAGTTTGCTAGCCGAGTCAAAGTTGGCCTATAATGGTTGACATGCCTGGTCATGCCGTGTCCCATCTTTTGTGATATGCAAGCCGTAAATCCTGGCCTAGCATAACCTGAGCAATTCAATGAGAATGGTTTTGTGCATTGTGTCGTGTATTGCTTGACCTGTTGGACTTAGAGGTATCAAACGTGTCATGACCCATTGGCACCTTCTAATTTTTAGAGGCTCGGTTGGGCTATCATGCCATGCCTACCATGATACTTGATGGATTTTTGTGTCGTACCATGTCAGAACGAGTTGATTATCAGTCAGCCTGACATGGACTGATTGGTTCGTGACAGGGCACATTTGTGCCATGTCAGTTTCAGGTCGTGCTAGTTTTGTGTAGATGTGTCAAATGGGCTGGGCCGGGCCTGCCCGCATGGGGGTTTTCAGGCCCAACCAAGCTGGTTTTCTGTGCCAGGCATGGCATGATACAGTATCATGCAGTGCCTGGCATGGCACGACATGCTTTTTTGTAGGGCAGGCCCAACATAAGCCTGAGGCCTGAAATTTGCCTGGGTTCGGGTCAGTTCGGGTGGGGTCGGCCATTTTTTTAAAAAACCTTGGGTTTTGGCGTTGCGCTGCCACATTGTCGTCGCTCGTCGGGCATGCCGATCCTCGCCCGTTGTGCATCAGCGCGTCGCCCCTCATTAGGCGTTGCTTGGTGCATGTGCTGGTGTGTCGTGCCCACGTGCCAAGCACCCGTACTGTGCCTGGTATGATTTGCAGACCAAAAAACTTTGGCCCAGAACGACATGACTCGTGCCATGTGTGCACCCTGAATGGGCTTGAGCGTGGCAATGTAGCGTGTCATGCTGGGCAAGGAACGACTAAACTAGAGGTGTCAAACGGGCCGGCCCGGCACGGCACGGCCCGTTTTTAACCAGCACGATCGTGCTTCCGTGCCGGGCCGGCCCGCCACGGTTGACACCTCTAGACTAAACTATGTTGGGTTTCGGGCTGGGCCGGGATGACATGACCTGTTTGACACCTATAGTTTTGTGTGGTCAAAAGACTTAATTAAAATTTTTTGAATTATTAAATTTATCTTTAATACTTTTTTAAAAAATTAAATATCAAAATCATTAAATAAAAAATTATACTACATTATAAACTTAAATGAAATAAATTAATATTAATAAATATATTTTACATTTGACTTAAGATATCGTATAAAAAAATAATATAATTAATAATTATGAATGACAAATAACTCATGAATATAAAATCATAAATATGATACATAAATAGAAGTAAAAATAAAAAAAATATGCATTGCATGAGTCATCGCTCCATGTTTGTAGTATTATAGTGTGGATATAGATCATTATTATTATGTATGATTCTGAATGTAATGCTAATAGTAACCTCAGTATCATTGTTCTCATGAGTCATCATCTGCTAGTAATTTTTTTATTTTATCCTAATTATTTAATCTTGAATTTTTCAAATTCTTAAAAATATAATTATTTTTATAATATTTGATTGTAATCTTACTTTGTTATTTGAAATAATATTAACAGTAATAGAAAAAGCAAACTTTGATACTATGTTTAGTACCACAAGTTTCAGTAGATTACGTGTAATCGTAGATAGCAAATGATATGTAGATTTGTATGATTCTTACTAATTTAAAATATTTAAGTTATTATTATTATTATATGATAAATAGAGTATTGATCAATATATATGTATTGGTAGAGATGCCAAATGGATCGGGTTGGACCGGTTCGACCCATTTTTTGGTGGCCTGATCTGGTCACCATGTCGTGCTGGGCACGACATGGTACAATAATCGTGTTGTGCTTGGCACGTCACGAATTGAGAAGTGCCAGCCCGGCATGGTCCCACTTAAACTTGGTTCGGGCTGGGTCATGCTTGAACTTGCCGGGTCGGGCCTGGGGGTGGTCGGGTTCTTCGGCTCTTTCGGAATTGGGTCATCTCAAATTTCAAAATTATTATAAAATTTAAAATTTAATACTAAATTAATTAATTAATTAATTAATTAAAACAAAAAAATAAAAGTATTATCACAAGTCACAACTCACGACTAACAATTAAAAATACATATACATTTAAAATTATAAAATAATAAAGCAAGATTAAATCATTAAAAGTAAAAAAAATAATATATCAAAAATAAACTCATAAATATTAAACATGAATTCCGTAAGTAAATATCTGAATAACAATAAACAAAGAACATGGTAACAAAAAAAGCAACAAGCTCAAAGTCAAATGACAAAAATAAATAAATAAAGACAATTTAAAAATGATAAATCTCATAAGCTTATGATGATATCATTATCACTAGCAGTAGATCATAGGTAGTATAGTAGGCTTAATGCCTTAATCTCATCTCAGTGATCAATCATCATCAAAGTCTTACGAATTATCATCAACAATTAACTCAACTCTTGTTGTTGTTACAGTATGATCCTAGATGTCAAAACTCGAATACTTCTAATTATTCATACATGTTAATGTTTCAATAATATTTGGTCTAATCTTGATCTCTTATCTGAAATTATATTTAGGGTAATAGAAAAAATAAACTTTGATGCTACGCTCGATATTGAAGGAGTCAGTAGATCTCATGTCATCTTATATAGCACGGGAAGGTAAATTCATGATTTCTACCATTATAAAATATTAAGATTTTTATTATCGGTATGTGATTAAATTGAGTAGTAATTAATATTTAAGTATCGAGATAACTCGCTCTTATTCTACGATCTATCTCATTGTTTTTTTCTTGCTAATTGAATGAAGATGTCACCATCTTCGAATATGATATCAATGTCTATACTCGGAGCCTCATTACTACTACGACTACTACTACCATCATATTTAGTATTGTAGTTTATAAATAGTTCAATCAACTTTTTGTGAATAAATTCTTCTGGTTGGTATTTTTCGTTCATGTACTAGGATATATATGTTAAAATATTTTTTATCTCTTTCACATTAATCCTATGATTCATACAGACAGCCAGATAATAAAAAGATGAGGTAGTAGACTAGTACTTTATGTAATTAGTTTTCATCTCTATATTCATATCATTAAATATTAGATAATCTCTAAAATTTCTAAATATACGACTAATATTGCATATGTACCCGAGTGCAATGCAAATGATGAAAGTATAAACTGATGAACACATGTTCATCATGCCATGGAAAATCTTTAAAAATTTTATAAATAAAATTTTTGCAGCCAAGTCAGTATCATTAATAATAAGTTCATCACTCTTGCTATTGACTTAATCGGATATCATGTGTTCACATCAAATACATGACTCTAATATTAGGTATGTAATATTAACGGTGTCTCTCATCTGATTGAAATTTCTTTTTCTTTAGATCCGCAGACAAACAGAAATTATTGAAAACTTATTGTTTGTGAGGTGTACAAAGAAATTTAGTGAGTTACATATACTTTCTAAAGCAGGAAGAATAACCTTCATTCTCGCTTATATAATGAGGTTAATGACGTGACACATACTTTTGATATAGAAAATCTCTCTTAATGGCTTATTTTTAATAGTCATAACAAACATGTTAATGACTATTCCATTGTTTGATTCATTATTGAATGTGATACTATATATTTTATTTTGAATATTATATTCTTTAAAAATTTTTATTATTCACTCATAAATGACCAAACTATCATGAAGATCGAGAATCTTTTAAAATTTTAATATTTTTTTTAAATAGTATCCATTTAGAATATATATTATGGGCGGTGATGTATGTATAAGATACATTATCCTTACTAATCCAGATATTCGGACATTACGGATACCACTCTATTATATATTCTAAATTTATTAATTATTATTATTTATTTTAAGTTATAATATTTTAGTATGTCATTCCTAGATGTAGATTTAGGAATTCTATGATAATCACGCTGAAAATAAGTTTGTAAAATTAATTATTCTTAAATTCTTTGAAAATTTAATTGGAAGATTTATCATGATGATCAGTTTGGCCATATATCTCCTCTATAACTCATTGCGGTATTTGAAGGAGGTTACTATTGAGACTGAATTGGATCCAACCTCAAAGAATTCACCGCTGAGTTGAGTTTGCTTTGGATGTAATGCACCATATTTTTTGGTAAATTATTTGACATGCCTCTTAAGATGCTCAGTACCATATTAATTCATACAAGTTAATATTTTTTTATAATATTTGCATTGTGTTGATTTTTCATCGGTACTTCTAAAATTTTTATTTTATATTATATTAAAGTATGTTAGATAATTCTGCTTCCACTTTTGTGATTTCATATATTCTGAAGAAGAAAATAAAAAAAAACAATAAAATGATATATCCACAATCTAACAAGCCACGGAAGAAAATCAAAACCACAGCAGAAACATAGAAAAATAACGTGGTTCACTAGTCGTTCAACATGACTAGCTACTTCCATCATAAAAATATTTATGCATTTATAGATTATAACTAAAAATATCTAATAGATTTGTGAGCAATTATAATCGCGAATAAAAAATGTGTAGAGATGAGAAAACGAAGATAAATAGTTTCGTATGCAAACATTACAACAACATAAAAATAGTAATAAAAAAAATTTATATCAATAACGAAGCAGGTTAGATCACTTGGATGGACTGTGTTTTGCTCTAAAAATTTTTGCGTCCCACTAATCAGGAAGCGAGACTTTCATTATTGTGCTATTACTACATTTCTACCTTTTAATATTTTATTTACTGCACTTAATAAAAATACTGAAACAAAAAATATTTTGATTATACAAAATAGTTTATCAAAACAAACTATATACAACAAAGTGAGACTAAATTATTGATTTTTTAAATTTTTTTTAAATGTTTGAGTTTGGGTCGAGGTGACCAAAAAAAAATAAAGTTTTGGTGGCTTATGATCTTTTCATAGGGTTATCATTATTTATATTAAAATTTTTAATATTTATGTTTAAATTAATTTTGTTATTCTAATTAAAATTATTATTTGTCATTTTAATTTTTTATTAGTTTATTATTTATATTCTATTTTTTGTTTTAAAATTATTTATTAATTAGTATTAATTAAACTAAGTTTTAATTAAAATTTTTTTTTAAACTAAGCTAAACAAAATTTTAAAATTAATATCCGTAAAATATAAAATTCTATTTGTTTTATGATATCTGTACCGTATTTGTCAGTTTACACTCTGCACTTGAGTCTCGAAATATCAAAATCGAAAGGAGAGATCAAGAGAGGGAGAAAGTGCTATTAGCCGAGTCGAGAGGAAGGAGAGAATGAGATAATACGGGAGAGAGAGTGTGTATGTGTGAGTGAGTGATTAGATAGAAATTAAGAATGAGGAAGAGAGGTAATATAGATTTTTAAAAAGTAAGTTTAAAAAAAACCATTTTTTTAATTCTTATTGAAACTTAATTGGTCATGATCATGATAGCTATCAGATTCTTCTCCTAGTCGTTGGGCTTGATGAATCCAATGACTAAAATTTTAAAACATGGTTTTTTTAATTTATTTTATTTTTTGTCGAACCGACCCAACGGTCTCAGATTCTAGAAGCTTTGGCTTTTGGAATTAGTAGACTGAAGGTTGGGCGTCAGGGCCGGGGTTTTGTTGAACTTCCGACTCTAAAGTCTCGACACTGGCCCGATATCTAGGTCCGACCATCTGGGGCAGGGGGCATGACACTGTTCGGGTAATGCCGATGAACTGTGCCTTCAGGCCATGTTTTCGTGCCTTGCTTGACCCAACATGAGGCATGGGTTACCTCAGCACGGGTTATCTCGGCATGACACGACATGAGCTGTGCCTCATGCCAATCTGGCATGGGCCCAAGCATGGTTTTAGACTATGTCGTGTCAGGCTAGACACCGATGAGTCGGATCATGTCTTAGGTTGGGCCAAGGCTGGGTGACTCGTTTGACACCTCTATGTATTGGGATAACTCGCTTATATTCAATTAACTACGTTGTTGTTTGTTCATAGCTAATTAAATTGAAAATTATCATTTTTAAATATGATATTTATGCTTCATTGAAGCCTCAATATAACAACTACACATAGTTTCATAAAATATAAATATGTTAGTTATTATTTCTTGAATTAAATCTTCAAATTTGTTTCCTTGACTGATACAAGTGGATATATATATATTATTTTAATCTTATGATCCATATAAATAGCTAAGTAATAAAGTGTTTTAGTGAAGGATCAATATTTTACATAATTTTTTTCTTAATAGTATGATACTAAATATAAAGTGTTATCTATACTTGCTAAATATGTTATTAAAATTACATAATTACTTATAAAAATATAAATGTTGTGAGTCTACACAGATAAATATATTTTCATTAGATTATAAAAAATCTTTAGGCCAGTAAAGTTCATCATTCTTACTATTACCTTATATAAATATCATATGTTAGTAGTTAACACATAATACTAATATTAGATATGTATAATTTTAATAATGTCCCATATTAATTTGAAATTTTAGGCTTATCAACAAACATAGATTGTTAAATTCTTGTTATTTGCTAAGTATTTTAAGGTATTTTAGTAATTTTTTTTTATTTTTTTTTTGATATAGAAAAAATAATTTTCATTCTCATTTATGCTATTAGGTTAATTGCGTGACACATATCTAGCATTAAAAATAATATTTAATGACATATTTCTAATAGTTTTAATAAATATATTAATGTTGACATTGTTATTTAAAATACTCTCAAATGTAATGAATAAAAATTTAATTATGAATCTCATATATTTTCATATATTATTATCATACATCCATATATGATATGACTATTATGAGGATGAATAATTTTAAAAAATCTTAAAATTTTTTTATTAAGTTTTACTTAGAACCGACATTGTGCATGATGAGGAGATGCATCAATGTGACTAATTTAGATATTAGATGTCATAGGTATCATTTCACAATATTGGATAAATTTTTTAATTACTAATTATTTTTATAATTTATAATTTTTTATTATTTCATTTATACTAGTAAACCTAAAAATTTAATGATAAACAAAATGAAGGTATGCATATTATTGATTACTATATGATCACACCATAAATATAATTAAAAAACTCATGATACTCATTTATTTGGCCATAATTTCTCTTCCAAAGTCATTGTGGTAAGTGAATGAGATTAATAAAGTTGAAATTGATTCAATTTCAAATATGTTGCTATTTAGTTGGATTTGTTTAGAATCCAATGCATCATATTTTTTGATATATTAATTAATGTGTCTCTTAAGATGACCAATACTATAAATAATTTTATATGTTTATTTTTTTTATAATATATATATTATGTGAATTTTTTTTTCATTCACATAAAAATTTTATTTTTGTTTATGTTAAAGTGGTGGGTCTATACTACTGAAATTTGTTCAGTTTTAGATTTTTTAGGCAAATAAGATGATGCTTTTAAAGAAAACTTTATTTCAGCCTCAAATATTTTGGTCAGGTTATAGTTATTATTTATATTTTAGTCAAATTTATTATTTTATTACAATTATTATTTGTTATTTTTTTATTTTATATTTAATTTTAATTTTTAAAAATCTATAAGTTTAATTTTTTATAAATTTTTAAAGTATAATGTAAACTGATATATAAAAATTAATTATTTACCTTAATAGCATAATTTTAGTTTTGTAACAATCTATCTCTTTTTCTAAACTAGCGATCCAATAGCCTAGAACTCAGAGCAGACATCACAACAGATCAAAAAAAAGAAATAGAGGAAATTAAGAAAATAAAAAAACAAGAGATATGAGATAAAATGAGAGGAAATAAAAATAATGAATATAAAAAAATTTATAATTCTATATTTATATAACTTTTTTTCATTAAAGTAATATATTTTTAAAAATTTTTTGATTTTTTTTAATTTTTAATGTGTAAAAATTAAATAGTTGTCAGATTTGTCCGTACTAACTGTTGGAAGCAAATCTATTGGCTATAAATATAACTTAAAAATAATAATTTATTATTTTTTTTAAACATAGACAAAGATAGTCTGTGCTTGTCGTTATTCTCGGGGCAATGATTCTCGCTAGTTACGTAAATGTTATTGGCAAGAAAGGAGGCTAGTTTTAAAAAAACCTTATGACCTATGTCATGTGCTTGCGTGAACTTAGCCAATGGGTCACCCATGTATGCTGCTCTTGGCCTAACACGATGTATGGTTGGCCCCAGCCCAACATGACATGGGCTGTGCCATGATCCTGCACAACTATGGTTTAATCATGATTTTGAATCATGTTGTGCCAGACTAGGCACGTCTATTTTGGGTTGTGCCTTGTATTGTGCCTAAGCCACACAATCCACTTGATACTTATTGTTGTATACCTTGTACTAACCAGATTAAAAAAATAGAAATTAGTGAATAATATCAAATGAAGCGAACATAGATATATATATATATATATAATAACAATTTGATTGAAAGATTTGAGACTGAGTTGTTTCTCATGGTCTCAACCAATGTGTCGAAAAAACTTAACAATAAGTGAATATAAGATGTATTGACATAATTTAAAATAATTAAAAAAAAATTATAAGAAGAAGTATTGGTATCAATTGATACTTTAAGAGTTATGTCAAAATATATTATTCAAACAATATGAGATGTTCCTACTTCTGATGCTTGTGTCTTTGATGTTTGTGTCTGAAATACTATTCACATGAAAGGTATTATCATGCATATGTTCCTTGTTGATAACATTTTGTTGTGTAACATCTTGCATTGTAAGTACTTGGCAATAATTAATTTAAGTTATGAGTTGTTCTTTTAACTTTGGTAATAATTTCATGATCATCAATAATATTTTTGTTTGTACTTTAACATTAATATATGTTATCATCAATATATGTTATCATCAATAATGTTCTTGGCACTCCTATTATTGAGTTCTGATACATTCTACATAAAAATAATATAAAAAATCTTGATATTCACTCATGTACAAGCATTAATATATGATAACATATATAATTGGAACAGCCATATATGTTGCATGCACCCCTCAAGGAAAAGACATTGAAATGCCAAAAATTGGCATCTAACAAAATACATAATCTCAACAAAAATGATTCAGGATCACAAAAAATGGATGTTTACTTGTCTACTCAAGGAAAAGACATTGAAAATTTACAGCACCAAGCACCTAAATCGTGATCATCTCAGAATACTTTGAAATCTTAAAATCAAGATGAATTTCTGATTCCTATGCCAATACTTATTAAAAAAATGATTCGCCTAGTTCTTTGGATACTTCCTTCCTTATTAGGAACGGCGTTATAACATATACTAACCATCTATTTTCTTATTATGTATGTGATAGAAATCTGCTGCTTTGTTTTTCTGGCTTTATCTTACTAATGCATAGTGTGGATGTATCTAAGAATATACAGAGGTAGTTAATATTCCTGAAGATTTGGATAATCTATTTTTCTAGAGATGAAAACGCTGGAGAAGAATGAGTCTTGGGAAAATGCAAAGCTTGTCTGATGGAACTATGCTGATGAGGTGTAAGTGGGTGAAGACACTATTGTGGTGCAATTGGGTGAAGACACTGATGCGATGTAAGTGGGTGAAGATCATAGTTATTTAAGGCGCAAGGCGCACTAAGGCGCAAAAGCCTTTTGGGGCCTTAAGGCCGAAGGCGCACTTGAGGCGCAGACTTTTTTATTTGAGGCACACTCAGCCTAATACACATAAAAATTATACATTTTACTAAATATAGTCTTTAATTTTTATCTAATAATAAACTAAAGAATATCAAATATAAAAATCAAATATTAATAGTGCTCCCATCATCCAAATATTCAAAGTTTCAAAATAAAATAACAAACATTCAAAGTTCTAAAATAAAATAAACATTCATATATCTATATCTAAATCTAAATCAAGAAAGTCTTCATCAATATTATCTCCATCATCAATCTTTCATTCTCCCTCTTCTTCATCTTCCTCTCCCGATGAATAGATCATCTCTTCATCTTCATTAATCAAAGCAATAGTATGAATATGTTTAGAGCTAGATGGTCTTGACTTTGGTTTTGGTGTTGGTGTTCTTGTTTGTGTTTTGCTTGGTTTAGCACAGACACGGACATGGGGATACGACATGGCAGGATACGGAGACACGATAAATTCTAAAAAATTAGGATACGGATACGGCTAGGTTACGTCATGATAAAAAAAATAAAATTAAAAATAAAAATTATTTTCTTTATAAATATTAAGTATTTTATAAAATAAATTAAATTAAATTAAAATATTTTAGTTTATAAAATAAATAAATATATATTTATATTATAAAATAAAAATATTGTTTTTTATTTTATTTTATAAGATAATATTTATAATTATTTAATTTTATAAAATAATATTTTAAATTTATCTTATATTATATAAAAATATATTTTTTTATTTTATAAAATAAAAATATTTTATTTTATTTTATTAAAATATTTTATTTTATTTTACCGCCCGCCTGCCTTCCCCCTCAATTTCCGCCTGCCTACCTTCCCCCTCAATTCCCGTCCGCCTGCCTTATTCCTTAATTCCCACCTGCCTGCCTTCCCCTCAATTCCCGCCCGCCCCCTGCCTCTTCCCCTTCAATTCCCGCCTGTCTACCTCTTCCCCTTCAATTCCCGCCCGCCTGTCTCCCCCTCAATTCTCGCCCGTCCCCTGCCTCCCCCCCTCAATTTGTGCCCGCCCCTTGCCTCCCCCCTCAATTCGTGCTTGCCCTTGCCTCTCCCCCTCAAATCGCGTTTGCCCTCTGCCGCTCATTGGACGTCCGATATGCCACCGTCCGATATGCCACGTGGCGTATCAGATACGGATTTATCAATGATATGTCACGTGGCATATCGGACACGTATCCGTGCCGTGCCCGTGCTTCCTTGCCCGCTGTGCCTCACCCGCCTGCGCCTCGCCTGAAGCGGGGCATTTTTTTTGGGAGTGGTGGTGCCTGAGCTTCAGGTGCATCTCAGGCGCGCTTTTCATAACTATGTTGAAGACACTGATACGGTGTAAGTGGGTGAAGACACTGATGTGGTGCATCTTAGTGCTTGCTTAGATGTTTACATCAGATGAATCCTGGGAAGCTATACCGCCCGTTGGTTTACTTTGACTTTTATAATCCAATAAAGAGCATCTCTTTCATTCCCAATCTACCAAAATACAAATAAAAAAGCAAAGCAAGAGGAAAGAGCCAAGACCGGACCGGAGACAAGGACATCCTCAGCTCATTGGGCTCACTAGCTCCTTGGCTCATTGCTTTAGCTAATAATATTGGGATAACTTGATGTTAGTAACATCTTTTATTATTCCCCAATCGGAATGCTGGAAGAAAAGTCATAAAACTTGCGATGGCTACTGAATAACCTTCTTTGATTCTCTCAAAAAGAAATGGGACTGAGAGAAAGAAAGAGCCAGATTATATCTTTCTTTTTCTTGCTGTATAGTTGGAATGTCTCCTGTCTTTGATTAATATTAAGGTCGCATTTATTAGTGGTGAATTTGATAAAAAAAATTCTGTGGATGCCCCCGTTGAAGATACATTTAGGTAAATTTGAAAAATTATTGGGGATGACCCTGTTTCAGATGGATGCTCTGCTAGGATGGATGCTCTCGAATTGAGTTGGAAAAAGTTTTATATACTTTCAAATAGTCTCTCTGGGCATGATTCCAACTTACAATCAAGAAAAAACATTTTGAATATGTGAGGACCATCTTGAAGATGTATATCATATTTTAAATTACTGAAAATTTACCAGGAAAAGGAATTTGTTCAAAGATGGTAACCAGAGAAATGTAGAAATGCTTAGAATCTCCTATGATAGAATAACTTCACATTGCAGACCCTGCTAGCTAAAGGAATTCAATCTTAGTCAAAGGTATCTAGCCCCAACTAAGGACATTTCTCAAACAATGCCATCTAGGCACTTCCTTATCGATGATTCCCAACTATATGAAAATTATTGCTAAGTCGAGTTATGACTCAATCTGGTGCTTCATTAACAGAAAAGTGTTATAAAAAAGATATAAAAATTGTATTGAAGAGATATTTGTTGATATTATTAAGTTGTAAATCATATCTCAAAGTCAGATACTACAATCATTACTTGTCATCTATATGATGATCAACGATGAAGATCTAATGTTTGAAAAATACTACAATCATTATTATTATAGAAATTGCTCATTTTATTCCTGCTGTGTTACTGACTTAAGCGTCGGAGACTCTAACTGTCTGACTATGCCGGACCACATCTTTTTCAGATCATTAATCTGATGGTGGGCAGCTGATCAGAAGATTTAGGATTTGATGCATCGCATACTATGAGACCCATGATCCAGACGATCTGTGGTCCTCAAAATTGTGCTATAACAGTAACTTTGTTGCATGGAGAAGAAAGAAATAAAACATTGCAACTCAGTGTGGAAGTCAGGGATGAAAGGTGGGTAATGTGAGATTTTATGGCTGAGGAAAATTCTGGGAGAGATGAAGTTCAAATTAGAGACTCTTTTGAAACTTCTTTGTGATCAGCAGCCAGAAACAGCATTGCAAGCAATCCAATTCAACACAACAATACAAACTTTTGCCGAGATTGATATACATTTTGTCAAGTAAAAGATTGAAAGAAGGGTCATGTGCATGTGCTGTTGTCACCATAAATCTGCAAAACTATTGTGAGGAAGTTGGGCGTGATAAAAAAAACTGGATTTTCAGTCATTTGTCCTATATTTGTTAGTTTCAACTTCTAAGTCTTTTTGCTAGTTAGGTCTTAAAAAATTGAGTAGCATATCATCTGTGTAATGTTCCAAATTAATAACAAGGATTAGTTTTCTCCTCTTTCTTTTGCATTCATAAAGCAAAATGCATATATGCATTGCATTGATCGATGCAGCTCAAATATAAAACCGAAGGTTCTTTTTGGTGAGATTATGCAGCATCTGGCATATGATTTCCATCTTATTTTTACCAAGATCGAAACACTTACAAAAAGTTCTTGAATGCATAATTTTTTATTATACCCCTTTCAATCTATCTGTAAATGAACTTTTCTTTGTGAAAATTTGGTTTGCCTGTTTTAACTAGGTGGCACCATACAACACATTTTACTCAAAGTTGGAGGGGCACATGGCCGAAGTTGGAATCGAGGCAAACATCAACAAATGGGATGAACCTTTATCTCTTGGTGTGGTTGACCCTCATGATTCACTATCTCATTCTGCAGGTGCATCTGATGTACAATCTGAGTCTGCAACATTGCTGGATCCTGACCAGTTCACAAATTTTGTGGTGATGATTTGCTGACTGTTTGCATCACTTTGCTGATACTTTTGTTGGGTTCTCTCTGTTTTTGCAATCCCATTTCTTGATGTGATTATCATTGAGCTTTTGTTCATGAATCCACATTATTTGGTTTTGTAGAAGGATTCCAAGCTGTCAGCTGTAATCTTAAAACTGATTGAAGGGGTTTGGGAAATTAAGTCTAATTATTGCCACATGAAAACTAATATAAATGATTTTGTTGTTGTAAATTGTTGTTTTCATCGATGGGTTGAAATTAAAGTTGTCAAGTTATATATTAAGTAATTAACTTTTAAAAAGTTTTTGTTATTTAAAAAATTAAATTATTTGCAAAATTATTTGTGCATTGCATTAAAGGTCTTGATTTAATGCTATGACAAATGCTTTTGTCTAAGGGTGATGAATCTCAGGTTCGAGACTCATCAGATGTATCCTTTTTTATTTTTTACGATAAGACTTTAGATATATTAATCTCACTCAGACCCTGCATTATGTAGAAACCTTGTGTAGTAGATACAGTTTTTTTTTTGTTCTTTGCATTAAAGAAATTAAAAAAATTGGTACAATTTTAAATATCTCAACTTTTAAGCCCTTGAATAACTTTAAATTGGACAATGTATATAACATTTAAGGCAAACAAAAATTTATAAAAATCTTGCCAAACCGACATCGGGACTTGCAACTTTTCATCCATAAAATTGTTATTTGAAATCGAATCAAATCCAGTGATTTATTGTTATTTTGTGCTTCCTAGATTCCCAAGTGGTTTGAAAGTGAATCCTCTGGCTCAACAAAATATAACCCATTTCCATTGCCAGATGCTTATATGAAAGCTAAGCAGAGAAATGTAAGTGCTGCAATCTGGCTGTTCTTGATGTGATGCTGATTTTAGCACCTTCCAGATCATTTATTATTTTCAGTGTTTGATTTTAGTGTTACTTGTTTCAGCTAAAGAACTTTGGAGAAATGAAACAATTATTGAAAGAGTCTCATCTGGAAGAAAATCAAAAACGAGAATTATCATCTGCTATCCATCAGTTGTTCAAAGACTGGCTATACAGTATTATTTATTTATTGCATTCAGTTAACTTTTTCACATTCCAAAATTAAACTCTGTTTTGGTTATAGGTGTTATTATTAATGTTGAGAGGTATTTTCTATTTGGTAAAAGTCATATAAATCAGGGAAACTCTGCTTATGTATCTGTATTATTTATTTGGTGTTCTATTAAATAATCAAATAAAAAAGGAAAAACATATATAAAGAAGCAAAAACCTATAACACCTCCTCAGGCTGGTGCAAAAAGGGTCTGAATATCAAATTTGGATGATTTTTTTTTTCAATA
The DNA here is from genome assembly GCA_029783825.1 of Sapria himalayana. NCBI lineage: Eukaryota > Viridiplantae > Streptophyta > Magnoliopsida > Malpighiales > Rafflesiaceae > Sapria > Sapria himalayana. The sequence continues at coordinate 474,999 of JAREIK010001014.1, read as the reverse complement.
TTTTTGTGAAGATGTTAATTGGATAATTCTTTGTTTGATAAAAGATGTTAATTTGTGGGAATGAATCAATTCATTTCAACATGTTTCATTTTCTCATAAATTATCATATTAGAAAGTATGTTTTATTATCTTTTTGTCATAATAAAGAGTAGTAAGAGAAAAAATTAAAAATATCAAATCCATATTATTTTGCATGTAACTATGGTGTGTAGTCATTATCTTGAACTTTATCTATATATTGATTCTTTAATTAATTGTACGCCTCATATTTTTTTAAGAAATGAGATTGCTTTAAAGAAATTATAAAATTATGTCGTAGATATTTTTTTATTACAAGCTGATTACTAACTAAATTTTAAATTCTTAGCTAACTGCAAGTGTTCTTGATTGCTGAAAGAGATCTAAATTTTTAAAATTTTTTTCATTTATCTCAATATGCAAAAAAGTTATGTATGAGTGAGTTAATAAAAGAGAATCTAAAAAATAATTAAGTATATTTATTGTATAAATTATATATAGTCTGATAATAATAATATAATTAACCTTATTTATAATACTCTTGTAAGTAGTTAATTAAATTAGAGAAATATTTTTTAGAGAACAATACACAACTCAGACGATCAATATCTATAAGCACATCAAATGCATTTCATTTAAAAGAAAATAATTATTTTCTTGGAATAAGTAACTTCTATTATAAGAAAATATTTAACTCTTACAAGGTCATTTGTTAGAAATTATGTTCTTAGGTATTCATTAAGTTAGATAATTCGTAATTTATCATATCTCGTAATTAGAATATTATTCACATATATAATAAGTAAAATCATCATATCATTATAATTTCTTTAAAAAATAGAGAAAAATACGTAATACATGTGTAAACAAAATAAAGTGATTGCCTATGAAAATCTCATGAATCATATTTTTGGTGACGGTCAAGTTGTGTTTTTTTTGTAATTTGCAAATAGTATTTGACTATATTGCGTGAAACCCAAATAACTATTATATATGTAATTTCTTTTTAAGGACATTGTGAAAAAATATATTTTTCATGTCTAATAGTTATATTCTTTATCTATGAGATATTATCAATGAAATAAGCATTCGTATGAAGGATTTGTTGGATAGTGGTGAGAAAATATCATAGAATTTCATATTATAAGTTTGAGTGAATCTTTTAGCTATAGGTCTCTCTTTAATATAATTTATCTTTTTATATTGAAATGTCTTCTTAGTTAATATCTGTTTATAACTAATAATAGTTATTCATGCAAGTCATGTTATTAGTTCTCAACTTTTATTTAAGCAAGAGACATATATCTCTTCTAGTATAGTCTAATATCGTCTTGGGTGTGCTATTGTCTTATAAGCAGACTCGAGGATTCTAGTTTAAATGTATAATTATGAAAAATAATAAAAGAAGTAAAAGAAGAAAAAAAGAATAAATTCGTGTTTATTTTTTCGGTAGAACGTTGAAATCGAATTACTTCAAGGGTTAAGCTATTTTTTTATTTTTTTAACTAACTTTTTACTTCAAATTTTTAAAAAAATACTGAAATTAAAAAGCCAAAAAAAATTAGCTTTTTCTATTTAGAAAAAGCTTATCTAAATCCAAAATCTAATACTTAAAAAATAACTTATCACTTAAAATATTAAAAAAAACACTTTAATACTTAATGCTATTAAGTTTCATTCAATATTAAGCTCAAAAAAAGTTATATTCAATATTAAGTAAAAAAAATAAACACCGCCTAAGTATGACAAAATTTATGAGATGGAGTGATGAGTATAACTCTTCTATTCTTTTTGAAGGGTGTTGGATCGATTAGAATCTAGTGATTGATTATAATGTTTTCATTGTGTTCTTTTGAGTGAGAGAGGAGAGATAAAGCAATTAACACATTTTTTTATATTGCAATATATTGTTTTAAATCTATACTTCATTTCTTATACACATAATATGTTTGTTTATCAAATGCATAATTTCTTTGTAACAAAACAATTATTGTTTTGGAATAAGTTATTTCTATTCCAAGAAAATATCCGAGTCTCATAAGGTTATTCATCATAAATTATGACTATAGATACTCATTGAGTTAGATAATTCTTAACTTATTATTTATCGTAATCAGAATATAATCCACACATACAATAAGTAAATCATCATACTATTAAAATTTCTCCAGAAAAATAAAGAAAAATACGTAATGTCTGTGTAGATAAAACAAAATGATTCTCTATGAAAATCTCATAAATTATACTCTTGTTGACTGCTTCAAACTATGTTAATTTGTAATTTACAAAATGCATCTAATTATGTTGTTTAAAACTCAAGTGACTATTTCATATATAATTTCTTCTCAAGAGCATTGTGATGGAATACATATTTCCATGTCTAGTAGGTGTATTCTCTATCCATGATATATTATCAGTGAAATAAGAATTAATATGAAGAATATGTTGATTACTAGTAAGAAAATATCTTAATATTTTATATCAATATTTGAGTGAATTCTTTCGTTATAAATCTCATTTTAAAATAATTTATCTTTTTATATGAATCCATCTTCTTAGTTTATATTTATTTATTACCAACAAAATATCTTATAGCAAGTTGTGTTATTAATTTGCAAGTCTTATTGGAGCGAAAGATATTTATATCTTTCAATATAGTGTCACATCGTTTTGGGCGAGATATTATCTTAAAAAGTGACTTAAAAATCTTTATATCATTAAGAAAAGTAATAAACTAAGTAAAAAAAGAAAAAATATTACGTATATCTATACTGGTGAGATTGAGAGATGAATACAACTCTTTTATTCTTTTTAAAGGGTGTTAGGATTGCTTTGAATATTGTGGTTAATTCTAGGATTTTTTTCATGTTTTTTTTGAGAGGGTGAGAGAGAAAGTAACCACACACACTTTATTTTATATTATTATGTTTTACTTTAAATTTATATATCAATATCTTATACATTATTTTTTTCTTACAAAAAATAAGTTGTCCAATTTGTGATAGAATATTTCCATGTGGCAGCATTAAGTTGTGTCTTGACATTATGTTTCCACAACATTACACTAAACACAATTATAATATCATATTTCTATGTTATTATATTTTTATGTTGCGACATTAAATTATGCCAAAATATCATATTTTCATGTTATTGCATTAAACTTACTCTCACCATCATGTTTCCATGTCATGATATTAAATTCAGGCTCAACATCATCTTTTTATGTTGCGATACTAAATTGTGTAATGATATCATGTTTCCTAGTCATGACATCCACATGTCACAGCATGAATTTACACATGTTTCTATCAGTGGGTTGGGTAATCGCTTGCTCAGGGGAGAGTGATAACCCACGTGACCACCCTATCATTGTGGTGGCTACTTGAAATGGCTATTAACGTATGTGTCAATCTTAATATTTGTCTACTTGGTGAATGCTTCTTCATTTCTGTCTCAGTTCTGCATGATCAAAATTTCTCAATATTCATAACATTCATCAAGTAATCATCATGATTTTTCTTTGTATCATTTTTTAATTGAATTAGTCTCTGATTGACTTGCTCTCATTGTGTTGACTCCTTGAGATTTTGACCTCATTCATAGCATTTGACTCCTATCCTATGATACGAAGGACATAATATGAATTGTTAATATATTTGTTAGGTGAGTTTCTAATTTTTGTAGAATTCCTTAATGCGGAAGTAGCTTCTACTGCTTCTTCATTAATAATATTTGTCCTCAATTGTGATGGTTTTTCTTTGACTTTCATGCTCATATTCATATCTATCTCTGCATAATTAGTTCCTTTGGGTATTTTTTTACAATAAAATCATTATTATATTCTCTGAACACGACATTCCTACTAAAGATGATTGTTTTTTTTTTGGGTTCTAGAGTTAATAGCCTAGTTTGACGATTAAAGTCTGGATTGTTTCTCTTTTTCTTATTATCTATAAATTTGTTTCTGGCATCATTGATGATTTTCTTATAATCAATAAATTTGTACTTATGATTTAAAGTCTAGTTTGTTTCTCTTTTTTTTAACATATGCAAGTATCACACCCAAAGACTTGAAGGTGAGCTACACTTGGTTTCCTTTATTGTAATATCTCAAATATTGTTAATTATTCATTGTCGATGTAGGAATATTGTTCTTCAGGTAGCACATTGTAATAGTTACTCCATACCAAAATTTTTCCTCTAAACTTGTCTAATTTTTTATGCACATTGTATTCTCTATCAATATTTTGTTTAGCCTTTTAGTTAGTTCATTTTATTGTAGTGTCATTTGGATCATGTTATGCTTAATACTATCTTGCTTAGCATAAAATTGATTAACCAAAAAATGTTTTATCATTTTTCATTTATTAAATTTTTATTTTTTTGTTGAATTGATTTTTTTATCAATATTATAAATTCCTTGAACTTTTATAATACTTTTTATTTATTTTGAATGAGGTAGACCAATGCATTCATAGAAAAATCATTAATACATGACATATAATATCTTGATCTCCTTGGTGATGTTTCTGATTTTTCATCGAACATGTTACTGTGAATTAAATCCACTACTATCATTAATCTCGTAGCTATATATTTGAATTTTGTTTTTTTTTTTACTTTTCATACTAGTACTTACAAAATTCAAGTTTATCAAATCTATCAAATATTCTTTTTGCCATTTTATTTGATGATATGGTCATCAAATTATTCTCATTGATATGTCTTGTCCTTTATATCATAAAATGGTTCTATGTTGTTACTAGAGATTGTTGTTTTCAATGTATTGCTTGTGCTCAATAATATTATTTTTCTCAGAAACAAGAGAGTTACTGACTTGATATTTGATGATGTTTGCCAGTAATTTATACAAATTTTAACATATTCTTCCATGATCAATTATCATTGTTCCTCTAGTTATTTGGCATGATTTTTATTATAGTTATAATTGACTTCTGTATCTATCATTACATTGATTGATATTAGGTTTTTGTTAAGATCTAGAATGTGTATTTCCTTTATTATCCCATTATACATCTTTATTTTTATTTCATTATCCCATTAATTCCCATTAATTTCATTATCTCATTAATTCCATTATCTCATTATGCAGCTTTATCTTTATATTTTCATGACTAATTATTTTTATCATTGAGTCTTTCCCTGTTGTTATAACTTATCTATTAAGACTCTCATACTGATAAAATCATTTTCAATGGAGAGTTATTTGATTGGAGTTTCCTATATAGATGAACCATTGTCTCGTTATCACTATGGGTGACATATGTTGCTTCTATGTAGAAAATTTTAATAGATTTTTCTTTATCCCATGTGTCATTCTTCCTTCTACAGTTTTTTTTAAGTGCTTAATACTATTGTATTTTTAGTATTTGATCTTCAATTAGCAATACTCTTCGATTTTTTTTTACATTAATTTATTTTTATTTTGTGTTGAACTTTTTTTTTCAATCATATTTCTCACACAAAATTTGCTTTGATGAATTCCATGTGTTTTGCCATCTCATATCCATATACATAAATGTTGACTCATCTGTCTCATACGACAACTCTATTGTATTGTATCACTATCTATGATAATAATTAGATTATTTCATGTGTTAGGTAGAGGTGTCAAACGGGCCGTGCCGGGCCGGCCCGGCATATTTTTTCCAGGCCCAACTGGGCTTTCATGCCGGGCCAGGCACGACATGGAACAGTAACCGTGCCGTGCCTGTCCCGGAATGGTTTTTTGGGGGTTCAGCCCGGCACGGGCCCGCGGCACGATTTGCCGGGTTCGGCCCGGTCGGGCCTAACCCTAAATTAAAAAAAAATTAGGGTTTCGGCGCCCAGTAACCCTAATTTTTTAAAAAAAAAAAATTAAGCACGGTACCGTGCCAACGGGCCACGGTACCGTGCCGGGCCGGCCCGGTTGACACCTCTAATATTAGGTAGTTAACAAATGAGGGTGATAATCTTATCATCATCATTGATCTCATTGTAGACAGATGAGAACTAAATGCTCAAAGTATTGCACCCATGCAGATGAGTAGTGAAAGAAATTCAATTATTCATGTGTAACTTTTATAACTTCTTTCTCAAGAATGGTTTATAACTTATTTCTCAAGAATGGTTTGTTACTAATGACTTATTTTAATAGATTTTTTGGCTTTTTCCTAGATTTTTTCATGTTTTTTCACTATAAATGTTTATTAGAATATTGTTTGCAAGACATAAACGAATTAAGTATTGGGTTTTCTGATCAAGCTTTATCCATTTGACAATTTAAGTAGATTTCATTCTCATTTTTTGATTGTTGACTTTTGGTTTTAAAATTTTTGATAGTCAAAAAGTCCTCTTTGATCAACAAATTTTTTATTTTTTATTTTTTGAGTTTCAAACTCTTCTCAGAAAATTTTCAATCTTGATCCATTATGATTGTGAACTCGTCTTTTCCAAATTTTGTAAATCTCATATTTACTCAAATAACTTAGATACTAAATGTTAGGATCAATTAGAATCTAGTGACTGATTTTATGATTTTTTTTTGTGTTCTTTTGAGGGAGAGAGGGGAGAGAGAGAAATCAACTCATACATGATTATTTTATATTGCTTTAAATTTATATTTTAATATCTTATATATTATTATTTTTTAATAAAATATAAGTTGTACAACTCATGACAGAATGTTTATATTTTGCAACATTAAATTGTGTCACAACATCATGTTCTATATATTGTCATTGATTTAGTCATAACATCATGTTTCTATGTTGTGATATTAAACTATCTCATGACATGTTTGTATGTTATAATGCTAAATTGTGTTATCTTATCATGTTTTTATTTATGATATACATAAGTAGTGATATGAATTTGAGCCCATTTTCACTTGTGGGCTTGGTAATTGCTTGCTCAACATAGTGTGAGGTTTTGCTTACCACTTTGTATTGGTGGTGGTCACTTGAGATAGTTGTCAAAGTACAAGTCATTCTAACAAAGTGTGATCGAAAGGTTAAGATCTGGGGAGCTGACTATATGATTATCTAACTTTTCAAAAAACTCAATTTTTTATCAGAGCAAGCTACGTATGTCCAATTCTCATAGTATAGACTTAGTCTTGGGTGGTCAAGTTTCTCAACCACCAACTCATCATGGGCTTGAAAAGGTGTAGTCTTATAAACTACTATTTTATTTGGATCTAAGAGATATTTGATTGGTATATATGATGACTTTATATGATTGTTATCATATTATGGATTAAGTTTTTTTATAGACATGTGACTCTCTTCTAGTTAGATGTCAAAGTGAAATCATAAAGGTGTAAAAAAAGTAATAGATACTAATGTGTCTTATGTAGTCTTACTCTTCCTATCTCGTTAAACATCAAGTCATACTCAAGAATAATAATATTAATACTGTTTAAAATTTTATAAATCTTTGATGAAAAATACTTGTGTCCTAATTGACTAAGCGGATATCTAAGAAAATTATTTTGATGAAAAATGTGTCTTATTCTGATGGGATATTGAACACAAATCAAGTATTTAGAAAAAAATTGGGATATATGTTAAATAATTTTTTTCCAATATGTAAGATCTTAAAGGGCGTATATTGAGAAATATTAGAAGAAGATATTTATTTAATGATTTAGGTGTTATTTGATAATACACTTAAAATCTTCGAACCATTGAAAATTAAAATTTTCAATGGTTTGAAATTTTAAGTGAAAATTTTAAAATTTTAAGTAGGTAGAAACATACTTAATGTAGAGGTGTCAACCGGGCCGGCCCGGCCGGCCCTTTTTTTTTTTGAGTACGGGCATGCTTTCATGCCGGGACACGGGACGAACCCATGCAGGTGTGTCGTGCCATGGGCACCAAACCATGCCGGGTCAGGCACGGCACGGCCCATGCCTTACCCGGGCACTGGCTCGGCCACGGGGTTTTCCCTTGTCGGGCCTCGTGTAGGGCCGGCCCGGTTGACACCTCTAGGTAAAGCACAACTTATGTCGTGTTGTGTCGAGGCCAACCGGCCTCGTGTCGTGTCTGACCCGGTATGGTTTGGTGGCCCATGGCATGGACCGTCGGCATGGGTCGGGGTTACATCCAGTCCCGCGCCCGCACCCGCAGACCTGGGCTCCTGGCTTCTCGCACCCTCACGACCCATGAGTCACGGGTCATGGCTCACCCTCTCGTGACTCGGTGAGTCTGGCCTAGCTTTCCGCACACAAAGACCACAGGTTGGGTCCAATCAGACACGACCCGCGATCCCTCCCGACTCGACCAGATTCTCCCGCCCCCCCCCCCCCCCCTCCAATGGATAAAAAAATTAAATTAAATTATAGTTGTTGGATCTCGCCTCCAACTGCTAGGGGACAGAATCCAACGGCCCTCATGATTATGCTCCCTAAAATATTAAAAAAATAAAAAAAAACAAAAAAAATTATTTTCTTTAATCTATAAAATTCTCCTCACCTCTCTATAATATTTATGTTTTTCATAAATATTTATTCTCTCTTATCTCAAATTTTTACTCTCTCAAAACTCTTGCTCCTCTCTCTTGGAATTCGGAATTTTATCATTTGGCTTGGCTTTTCGGGAATCTCAATTTCGGTTTCAAATTTTGAGCTAGACTGTGGTACACCATGCACGTGATCGACCTCACTACTTTTTTGGGTAATTTATTTTCAATTTTTTTTAATCTCTCAGTCTCTCTCTAATCTAGTCTCTCTCTCTCTCTCTATTTCTAAAATAGTTAAATCTAAAATCTATCATCTAGTCTCTACACAAGTGTTCTATTTAACAAAAATCCTAAAAAATGACAAATACTAATGAAACATATTTAAATTTAGAAAATAAAAATTTTACACAGTTGTCTGAGGCTGCTAAAATTTTGGTTTCTTCAGTCGTCTCATCCCAAACTTCTAAAAAATAAAAAACTAGGAGGACTTTTATAGTTTGGACTCATTTTAATATAATAAAATAAAAACATATTAGGTGTGAGGAAGAAGAAATGACACAGTGCAAATATTGTATGAAAATTTTAACTTGTAAGAGTTTGTTTGGGACTAGACACCTTAAGAGGCATGCCGAATTATGTACCAAGAAACATGGTCCATTAGATCCTAGGCAAACCCAACTTGGTATTGCATTTTTTGAGATTGGATCTAATTCAGTCTCAAAGTTTACTCTCTTCATATACTCGAGCGAGTTGGGTAAAGATGATATGACCAGATTTATCACATTGATGGGTCTTCCGATCAAATTTTTGGAAGATCAAAGGGTAGTGCGTATTATGCAGACATATTTTTAGCTTGTTTATCGTAGGATTCCTATGTCCACATCTAGGAATGATATACTAAAATTGTATAAGTTAAAAAAACAAAAAATAATTAATAAATTTATGATATATAATGAAGTGGTATCCGTGATGTCTGATATCTGGACAAGTCACGATGAATCATCTTATGCATGTCTCACCAACTACTATGTAGATTCTAACTATACTATGAATAAAAAAATTTTAGGATTCTCTAAGATTCTCCATTCTCATGATGGCCCAGTCATTTTTGAATGTATGATGAAAATTTTTAGGGAATATAAAATTCAAAATAAAATTTTTAGTACACATTCGATAACGCATCTAATAATAGAGTAGCAATTAACATATTTGTTAGGAATATTAGAGACGCATCATTAGGAAAGATTTTTCATGTCATATACATGTGTCACATGATTAACCTAATTGTTCAAGCGGGTATGAAGGTGTGGTTTCATGCGTTAAATAATATACGTAATACACTAAAATGTATTCACACTCCTCGCAGACCACAAGAGTTTGATAGTCTCTGTTTGTCTGTGAATCTTAAGAAGAAGAAATTTCAATCGGATGTGAGACATCATTGGAATTACACGTACCTGATGTTTGAGTCATGTATTGGATACGAACACGTGAACTTCGACTACGTCAATAGTAAAAATAACGAATTTATTATTGACAACACTGACAGGGCTTTAGAAATTTTATTTATGAAATTTCTGAAGATTTTTTATGACACGACGAACATGTGTTCGTCGGTTTATATGCTCTCGACTTGCATTGTACTTATGTGCATATGCAATATTAGTAGCATGTTTAGGAAGTATTGAGCTGACCTGACACTTAGCCATATTGTTGTAGAGATAGAAATCAAGTACTTAAAGTATTGGTTCACCGTTTCATCTCTTTATTGCCTCGCTACATGCATAGACCCTAGGGTTAAGGTGGAAGGGGTAAAAAATACCATGACTTACATTTCCTTGTGCATGAACCTGGAAGACTCACATACATGGTTAATTCACGAGAAGTTGACTGACCTGTTCACATACTGATACTAGGTATGGTGATAGTAGTGATAGTAGTGAGATTATGATTACGGACATGGATAGCTTGTTTGGAGATGATGATTTTTCTATTTAACTAGTGATGGGGAAACATCGGGGTGGACAATCACATAGGAGCGAGCTTTCTCGATACTTAGATATCGATTACTGCTCAATCATATCATATTCTGATACTAATAATCTTGATATATTACAGTAGTGGAAATCATATGAGTCAATCTTTCCCGTGTTATCTAAGATGACACGAGATCTACTGACTCCTCCGGTGTCGAGCGTAGCATCGGAATCTATTTTTTCTGTTGTAGTGAACGTGATTTCATATAGGAGATCGAGATTACGTCCAGATTTTGTTGAGGTCTTGGCCTGTTTGAAGGATTGAGAGGATTTGAGGTTTAGCATCCATGATCGCGCTGGAGCTAGGACATAGACTACATCCGTATCCACTGCGAAAGCGGAAGAGTTGATTGCTGATGATGATGATTCATATGATAGTGATCTTAATATTATGACGGATAATACTTATGATAGGACCTTCGGTATCTATTGACTAATTGGTCATTTCTCATTAGGTTATACTTTGGTTTTTTAGACTTTTTAATTTTTTTTAACGAAATTTTTTGTTTAAATTTTTTATTTAAAAATTTTAAACTTTATAATTTAATTCTGATAAATTATAAACTAATTTTATTTTAAATTATAAAAAAAAATTAAACTTTGTAGTTTAATAAATTTTTAATAATTTTTATTTTATAATTTTAATATATTATACATTATCTATAATTTTATATATAATATAATATATTTTTTATTTAAATTTTTAAATTAAATTTTAAAAATTAAAAAAAAATTTAAACTAGGCCCGTACGGCCACGTTTGGCCCGACCGGGCCTGGCCAGGCACGGCATGCTACATTATTTGAAGGCTGAAAATTTTCAATAAATTTTTTTTTTCAAAATTATTATTTTATTTATTTTATTTCTTTTTTATTTTCTCATTCATGTTACAGTTCAGTTTATGAATCTGTCTTCTTCTTCTTTTTTTGTCACCATAAACCTTAACTTTAATCCTCTTTCAAAATTAATTTAAGAAAGAAAATAATAAATTAACTTGCTATTCGTTAATTTTTATCTTTATATTAAAAATTTTAATAGTTTTAAATAGTTTATATTTTATTGGTTATATTTTAAACATTTTTTTTTTGAATTTATGATTTATTTATAAAGTTTTTAGTGTTTTAATTTTTTTTTAATAAAAAAAATATTTTTTTGAAATTTTATTTATGTTGGATAATATGTAATATAATGATAATAATGATAAATATGTAAAATATATTATTTTAAGCTTTCATCATTTACAGTTATCAAATAATATATTTATATTCAGCATTCAATTAAAAATAATTTATCAAATAGTTTTTCAATACAAATTCAATACTTATAAAATTTAGCCTTAAATTTTTGACACTTATTTTGCACTACTTAAATTTTATAGTTTTATTAAACGGGCCCTTACTTAATGTTGAATGCTGAAAATTTTTAATAAATTTTTTTTCAATTATCATTTTATTTTTTTATTCATGATACAGTTCAGTTTATGAATATGTTTTCTCATCCTTCTTTCTCTGTCACCACAAACTCTAGCCATGATCCTTTTTCATGATTAATTTAGGAGAAAATAATAAATCAACTAGTTGTTCATTAAATTTTGGTTTTATATTAAAAATTTAGATAATTTTAAATATTTTAGATTTTATTAGTTATTTTTTAAATATTTTTATTTTTTTTTTTTGGATTTATAATTTATTTATGGATATATTTTTAGAAATTTTATTTTTTGTAATAATTAATAATTATAGTAAAAAAGATTCATTAGAAATTCTACTTATGTTACAAAATATACAATACAATGATAATAAAGATAAATATGTAAAATACATTATTTTTAACATTCAGCATTTACAGTTATCAAACAATATATTTATCTTCATCATTCAATTAATAATAATTTATCAAACTGTTTTTCAATTCAAAACTTTTAAAATTTAGTCTTAATTTTTTAGCACTTATTTTTCAGTGCTTGATTTGTTCAGTTTTATCAAAAGAATCATTAGTTTATAATTAACACTTAATCTTCTTTAAAATATTTTAAAACACTCTTATTAAATAAGAGTGTCAGTTGTTTCAATGATATATATTTTTTTGGTAACTTTATTTTGTGTAAGTGTGCCAATATATGAAGTTTGATATTTAATCTTGTGTTCTATATAAAAGATACTAAATTTGTTTGATATATATTTTAATATATTATTATTTTTTAATTTTCATTTAACTAAATTTTTTATTATTTTAATAAAATAACAAATAAGCAAAAAATTTCAAGTTGTCAAACAAAGAAAGACTCCCATGTAAATTATAAATAAATTATCAATAAAAGTAATAAAATATAAAGTTTCTCTTATGTCTCATTTTTATTCGATTCTTATATGTTGTAATGAAATCGAATTTATCTTTTCTCATGCCAGTCTGGTGGTGATAATAAACAGTTTTGGTTTGTTTACTTAACTAATATGCATTATACTCTTGGGCTAACATATCCTAAAAACTAGATAAAATTATTTTTAACTTAACTAATGATAGTTGAGCAAGTAAAGATTGTACAAACAAATGGTCAAATATACTCAAATATTTCTTAGGAGATTTTTTTATCATAGAAAAAAAAATATAGTCTATTATACTTAATCATAAGTGAAGTTTTTATAATATTTTTTTTTCATCATATAAAAAAATATTAGTAAAAAAATAAAATAAAATTAGAATTGAATTGTATGAAAAGAAAAAACAATGACATGAAGCAATGAGCAAGGTTAAATAGTATCGTACATAATGAACAAGCACGTAAAACAATAAAAAAAAATAATTATTTGTAATGTTAGTATTAGTTTTTGAGTTAACAATATAAGAGTGCAGAGTAAAATAATGAGCTAAAAGAATTGCTGTACCTTTAAGTCTGTAAAGACTTGTTGCTTAACTAAAGAAGAATCTCAAATATCTCACTTCAGAAGGGATTAAGGTGAGATGATTTTGTGAGGATCATAAAATAGATCTAATAATCAGTCTATCTCTCTCAATTGTCAGTAGAGCTTATAGTTTTTTCCATAGAAACAACTCACAATAACTATTTTTAGCTTGACTCAAAATTTAGTTGTTAAATATTTTTTTTCTTGTTATGTGTATAGTGAACAGATATCCTTCTACCTATATCTATGTCACTACTACTACATTCCCAATTGCTAGTAAGTGCAAAATGAGATGCCTCCACTTGGATAACTAAATTTTTTATTGCAGAATCCTAAAAACTTGTTTAACAATAGATATAATAATATCATACCAAAAAGTTTTTTAAGTTATCTGACTTTTTATAGGCGCAATCTTGATTGGAAAAATCTCTAAAAATTATATAGTTATTTGACTGAATTATTAAAATGAGTAATACTATGCTTAGGCTCTTTGATCATCTTTAGTCCTAATTTAAGAGTTATACAACTTTATCATATATTTGTTGTCTGAGATAAGTATTATAATGCTGTAAATTTATATAAGATTTTACATATTTTTGTCTAATTTAAGTCAATTCTATCTCGATGGACTACTGCATCATAATCAAAAGGTAGTAGTGTGTATGTAGTTATTTCTTTTTTGTCTAATTACTGGGTAGTTCATTTGTCAGCTATCCTAATGTTCTCTGACAAAATAACAATGTTTAAACTTTTGTTGTGAGTATTATTTGTTTCAAAGTTTTCATAATTTAATAATTAAAACTTAGCTTTCTATATAAATAACAAACAAATCAATAAGTACACAATCCAATGATATGCTCTATTACACCTAATGAAAAATAGGCTGTACAATGATTGCCCAAAAATAGGAAACTCAACCACTACACATCACACACTTGCCTAAAAAAAAACTGAGGGTTCCTTCATACCACTATTCTGCCAAAATGTGGGTGCCATGCCATGCTCAATAACGTTGAACCTAAGATGCCACACCACGACACTCTTGATCCTGAAAAAATAACACGCAATGCACACTTAACAATTGACTTTGTTATGCCACACATTGTGCATAATGTTGAAAACTATTGTGAACCATACGATGATTGTGAACCATTTGCTTATTTATACTATTGTGATGTGTGTGCACAATTGCAAGCATTACTGCATGTTCTATGCTGGTATAATGTTTGTATTTTCCCTGTACAAAACCTAGAGTTTACACTTGTCTTTGGTTTTGACTTAGATACTATGTAGAAAACTAAGCTAAAAATTATATAATAATTTTAGTAATAAAAATTATATAAGTGCTGTTCTTATATAATGAGCTAATAGATTTAGGTAACCTATATCTTGATTCTTCATATTAATAGTTAAATAAAGAAGAAAAAATATACATAAAGAAATGATGAACTCTCATCAAAATAATACTTTTAAAATTAATTTTCATGCTTTTTTGAGAAATAAGGGAGGATTTATCTGATGCTCTGTATTGGTATTCATGCATACAAATGATAGGAGAGATGATCACCATACATTTCTATAACCTTAATGTCAATTGGAAAATTTTATATAAATTATGTAGTTATTCAAGTGAACTATGTAAAATATGTAACAACTTACTCAGGCTTGTTGATCATCTTTAATTTCAATTTAATAATTTATACAATTTTATCATATATTCATGCCATTTGAGATAAGTATAATGATATTGTAAATTTTTATAAGATCTTACATATTTTGCAAAATGAAAAAAAAAAAGTCAATTCTACCTCAATGGACTATTGCTTCACAACCGAATGGTAGGAGTGTGTCTATGGTTACTTATTTTGTCTGATTATTGAGTGGGTTATTTGTTAGGTATTCTAGCATTCTCTGACAAAAGAATCATGTTCACTCTTGTTGCATGCGGTGAATATTATTATTTTCTAAGTTTTCATAAAGTAATAATTAAGATCTTAACTTTCTCTGTAATGCTCTATTGTACCTAAATAAAAATATGAGGTTGTTCAATGATTGCTTCAAAATAGTAAATTCAACCACTACACGTCTCACACTTGCCTAAAAAAAACTTTGGGTTCATGCATATCACTATACTACCAAAATGTTGGTGCCACCCCATGCTCAATAATGTCAAAACCATGATGCCACACCATGCTACTCCTTAATCCTGAAAAATATTACCCAACATACACTTAGCAATTGACTTTGTTGTGCCACACACATGCACCATGTCTACACAATGTGTGTCGATGCTAGTTGCATACAATGAGTATGCAATGGTGGAATATGGCTGCACACAATGATTGTATACCTTTTGCCTTAGACTAGTCATGTGTGTGCACTATTGCAAGCATTGCTACATGTACTATGCTGGTACAATGATTGTACTCTCCCTGTACAAAGTCAAAGATTACATTTATCTAAGGTTTTGGCTTTGATACCATGTAGAAAACTAAGCTAAAAATTATATAATAACTTCAATAATAAAATTTATATTAGTGATATTCTTATATAATAGGCTAATAGATTGAGACAGCTCACATGTTGAGTATCCCCATTAATAATTCAATAAAAAAATATATACATAAAAAAATGATTAACTCCCATCAAAATAATACGTTTAATTAATTTTCTTATTTCTTTGAGAAATAATGGATGATTCATTAGATGTTCTATGTTGGTATTCATGCACAAAAATGATAGGAGAGATGAAGAATTAATATCTAGTTCAAATAATTAGGATATTCCTACTACATAGTGTGCTTGTATATTTTTGAAGAGAAGTAATATTACTTATTAATTTTTTTATCAATCAAATATATTCTTTTTTTTTCCGAGATCTTACTCCATTTTAATTTTTATGCTTAAAAGAAATATATTTTTTTTATTTTAAACTTACAACTTTTAATTGTACTTATTTTTTGCATGATCCTTCTATAAGTATAAAGAAGATGACTTTGCATGACATTAATTATATTTTTGTTGGGTATTATAATACTCAAAATGAATGTGTGTTACTTATCAGATATCAGAATGATTATACAAGTGATGATATGTTGTTATTTGAGGACACTTTTTTTTAAGGACTCGATTTAACAGGGTGCAAATTCAGAGACCATAGTGGTATGTTTGTTCATGTGTTATTATTTTTCATAGAAGGGGATTTGATGACCTTCCAATGTATACATCTAATATTATTTTAATAATTGATCTTGAGGTGAATAGTAACCTTTTTTTGGAATGTTGTGTCATGAAGAGAAGGCTAGTGTTAGTGTCCCATTGGACATGAGATTCGAGTCCTCCTTGGAGAGGCAGGTAAGGATTGGTAGGCTCGATGATCCTAACTTAAATTTATATACTAGATGTATATGTCTTCAGCTGTCCCTGGTTGTGTCTTCTATGGGATGATGATAATTGGTTTAGTATAGTGACTTGGATCTTTCGATTGTGCTATTGAAGAAATCAAGAATGTGTTTTATTTAATAATTGTTGTCATGAGTCATATCTTATTCTTATTTTGATTTTATCAAATTTAGTTGTGTCCTCCCTTGATAGGTGTTGGATCCTAGGCTTTCTTCTTGAGATACTTAGCATCCATGATGATGACATGTGTTTATGTAGTAATTACTAAAATTCATTAAGAGATGAGTAATAAATTATTCATATTTTTTTCTGACATGAATCAAGTGGTCAGTATGTGTTATTATTGATATACATCAATGATCTTATAATTATATGAAATGTTCACTTGGATATATTTCAATTGAAATTATTTTAATAAATAATTACCAGCAAAGGTTTTGGGTTATCTTAGGTATTTTATGTGTATTGAGATTGAATGATCAGAAAAAATAATTTTTTTTTTAGAGAAGAATATATTTTTTATATTTTGTTTAATTTGGTACGTTTGAATGTGAACCTGTTGACTTATCATTTATTATATAGTTTGAATCTACAAGTGTTGGTTCCCCAACTAATTTTATCAGATATAGGGGGATCATTGAGAATTGAACTATTTGATAAATAAACAGGCTAGATGTTACATATATTCTTAATATAATTAATCTTTTTTTAAATTTTATTAGAAATACTTATATTGACGTAATTCTCAAGATTTGAAAGTACATATAGAAGACTCTATGACGTAGGATCTCATCCAAAGATCATGGGCATAACCTGCTGGAGACATATACTGATTTTAGTTGGGCTCTAACTATCTAATAATAATAAGACTAGATATCACCTATACTATTAGTTCATAAATTTTTATTTTTTTTTTATAAATATTTTTATTTACTCAAAAAGTATGAGATACATATTTATTTTTAGTTTCAATGTAGTGATAAAATATACATCTTTGATATTAGTTATCTGTTAGCTCTAATAAATTAATTATTTCTTAGAGGAAATTCATTTACTAATTTAGATATCGATGATTCAAAATTATGACCGTCATCATATTGATGTGAATCTAGCTTTTAATGAATGAATAAAATATTTTGATCTTGATTGCTATTTCACTTGGGAGAAGATCTATGATAATTTGATATTTATTACCTAATTACCTATCAATAAACATATTGCAGACATTTTTACAGACTTTTAAGTTTTTATCTCTTAAACTGAGTTTTTTTGACATATATGTTCCAATTTGAAGTATGGTAGAGGTGTCAAATTAGTTGTGCCAAACTGATATGATCCATTTTTTAGGTACATGAAAACTATTGTACCGTGCTTGGTACTGCATGATTTATAGCATGGGCTGTGTTGTGTCGGCATAGTTCCAAAAAATGACAGCTCAACATGTCTTTTTTGCCGCTCAGTTGTCCGAGTCATGCTGCTCGAGGTCAGATCATGTCAAATCCACCACATCCACGAACCCATGCAAGCTAGCCTGGATCATATCCAGGCAAGCTTGTGTCACGTCCAGGCAAGCCTGGGTCAGGTCCCGACAAGCCTAGGTCAGGTCCAAGCAAGCCTGGGTCAGGTCCATGCTAGCCTGGGTCTGGTCTAAGCTATCATGAGTTGGCTAGCCGAGCCAAAACTTGCCCACATGGGCCTGCATACCATGCTGTGTCGTGTTGTGTCTTTTGTGACATGCATGCTAGAAATTCTGGACCGACACGATTCAAGCTATACCATGGATTGGTCTGACACTATTACATTCATGGTTGCAGCCATGCCGGGCCATCCTACAGACCTGTTCTCACTGGCCATGTTGTGTCGTACCACATGCTGCCCGTCTATTTGAACACCTAAAAGGTGGTATCGTGGTTTAATTTTGTTTATTATTATTTGTTCTTTTTTTCTTTTCATTGTTTGAGAGCACCCAACATATGGGCTGCTCTATGCACGTCCTAACCTTCAAAATAGTTTGTCATTTTAGGGGCAAAACTCTTGGGGGCGAAACTCTATGAAAATTTCTGTGATATGCTCATTGAACTCCTAGGGGCGAAACTTTTATTGGCCCTCACTATAAAAATTTCTGTGGTATGCTCATTGATAAGTACATAAGTAGTGAATATTGAATTGTCTTAAATTTTTTTTTTATGTCTATTTGGACCCCTCTAAAAGGTGGTATTCAGGCTTTATTTTGTTTATTATTATTTGTTTTTATTTTATTTTCATTGTTTGGGAGCACCCAACATATGGGCTACTCTAGGCACGTCCTAAGTTTCAAAATAGTTTGTCATTTTAAATAAAAGTTCACTTTTTCTCCCCCCACACTTTCCCACTTCCTTGAACTCCTAGGGGCGAAACTCTTATTGGCCTTCACTATAAAAATATTTGTGATATGCTCATTGATAAGTACATAAGCAGTGATCATTGAATTGTCATAGTTTTTTCTTTTATGAAGTGATAATAATTTTAACATGCTTTGTCCACTATTACGACATCGAATTGACAAAAATATGCTGAGATACATATCTGCTATAATAAAATATAATTGACTCATAAACTGATAAGCAAAGTTCATCTAATAAGTAATTAATCCACTAGAGTTTATAACTAATCGACATCATAACTCCGTACACTATCTTTGTACTAGATCTAAAATTAATCTTTCATCTGTTTTTTTCAAGAGATAAATTATTTTAAAGAAAAGTATGATAACTTATGATAGATTTTGTTTCTCTGTAATTGTTAGAGTCCAATTGAAAAAAGTATTCATCTACCCGATTATGCCCATATTTTATGAATAAAATCTTATATTTTAAATTTCTATTCATATACATTAGAATCTTAAGAATTGCATACACATGAGTATATTTTTTATTATTGTAGAATTTTGAGAATTTTGAGAATCTTGAGAGTTGCTCTTATATTTAGTAGAGTTAATTGGGAAATTAGTATCTATAGAAAATTTTATACTTAAAGCAAGTAGTGAGGCAAGAGTTTCACAACTCATCATATTAATATTAGAAAATATTCAAAGTATATATACTTTATTAATGAAAAATTATATCTTAGAATATTCAATCTCAATGCCTAGAAAATTCTTAAGATATTCAAAATACTTTCTTTAAAATTTAGTGTGCAAAAATAATTTTTATTAGGATATATTCAATTAATTATTTCTACCATTTAAATATTATCGACGTATATATTTATTATCACATATTAGTCTAATGATTAACATTATAAAAATATGAATTGTGTGACACATTTTAAAACCAAATGTGGTAAATATAGTAGAAAATTTACTAAATTATGCCATGTGAAATTGTCTCAAGCTATAAATGGTCATTTGCAATTCACACATCATACATGAGCTCCTAAGGAAAGAAAATACTAGTAGATGTGGTAACCTGATAATTGTTATTTTGACCATATGTTAAAAAGTATTCAAATAATTAATATCATAAGTCCTCGTAAGTTTTCAAACTGCTAACTTGGCTTTAAATTTATTGAATTTTTTTTAGGTTTCCTCTTTTTTGAATGCCAATGTACATCCCACAGTTTGATGTGGTAACCAATTTCCTCTTTCCTGCATAATGCT
Source organism: Sapria himalayana (assembly GCA_029783825.1). Taxonomy (NCBI): domain Eukaryota; kingdom Viridiplantae; phylum Streptophyta; class Magnoliopsida; order Malpighiales; family Rafflesiaceae; genus Sapria; species Sapria himalayana. The sequence goes on along the minus strand of JAREIK010001014.1, from coordinate 454,541 downwards.
CTATTTGAAGTCACTCTATTCTTTTCAAAGCTAAACATGCTAGTAGATTCAAGTGCAAGCATAAGAGCATTGTCAATATTTATTTCTTTGTGATGAATAACAACTATACACAAAAATGACCCTATTACGGTAGTGTCTCAAAGCACGTTCTCTTGGATTTAGTTTTTAAAAATGACTTACCCTTGAAGAATGTTACATTGGTATTCTTTATGATTCTTTTGACTTATTGTGAATAATATATATATATATATATATATATATATCTTTTTTGAGTATTAGAGTACCTAACAAATGCATAGTTGGTAATATGCATGTCAATCTTTTCTTTGCTTAAAGAAAGATCCTGAATAAAATAAGTATAATCAAAAATTTAAATGCAAAGTAAAAAAATTATATCGAGTTAAAATTCTAATATGTGATATGATCTGAGTGAATAAAAAATGATATTTGATTTATTATAAAGTTAATGATTAATATCTTTTTTTTCAAATAAATCTTGGCATACTATTATATAATATGAGTATCATAGTTATCTCAATTATATATTAATTTTTAATCTCATCTATATCTTTATGTGCAGGAGTGCGAACACAAGATGTTTGATTAATCATCTTACGTTCCTCAAGAAAACATGAAAATTGATAAAAATTTTATTATAAATCATTGTTACTTCAAATTATAATATCACAAATATGCTAAGTTTGTGAAATTTTGTTTGGACTTATTTTTTCAAAGTTATTTTAATTTTGTTTCAATAATTTTATTTTTAATTTTATTATTCATGATCTTATTACACATTCATTTTATTATTTTTATCTCTGTTATCATGATCCTTAAATATTTTGTTTCTAGATCATCCAATATTTATTTGCATGTAACATAATTATTTTTTTTATTATAATTTGATAAAAATAATACATTATGAGAATTTTTTTTAAATAATAATAATTATTCATACCTAGTACAATCATAAAGAAAAATAATAAAGTATATCAAGTTGTCACATGGAGATTAGAGACATTGTATAGGGTCTTCAAATATTTGAGTTAATAAAATGGAATGAGTTTCCCCTAGTACCTTAATGATGTGTCTGATATGAAGTTCCAATATATTTTTTTTAACTGAAATGTCTCATTGTTTATATATGTATATGTGTGTGTGTGTATCATTTTTTGATACTAAACTTCAAAATCTTTATTTTATCTAATGATAGATGTTATTTGTGAGAGTGTATTATTAGTTGATCAATAGTAGATAAATATCTAGAGACTTTATGTGAGTGAAAAAAATAATTACATTCCACTTCCCTCAATCCTTAAGGAAGTCATAAATCTATTAATCGATCATGTATAAAGACATTAAAAGAAGTGTAAAAATATCACAAATTTATTGCTTAATAAAGTAATTGATAGAAAATAAATTATGAAATTTGTACATATAAAACATATGTTAACAGAAAATACTAAACATTAATATTGTCATGTCCCATGAACCATGCAATAACATTATTAGTCATGATAATATTGAAGTTTTAGATTCTATAAATGAAATAAAAAGAGTATTATTATCTATGAAATGAGTATTAGTTCTCAAATTTACAACTTAAGAATCCAGAGTGAGGCAGCAAGCATAAAGCGCAGTAGATGTAGAATGTCTCGCTTTGTGCCAATAATACCTAATGATATAAGTTTAGAGTACTCTTTTTTTTTTACCAAGTGCAATAAGACTAGTAGATGTGCTCGTAGAGAATTGGGTTTGAGTATATCCAATAAGAGGTGTCCAACGAGCCAAATAATTTTAGCCAAGTTTGTGACATGACACATTCAACATGACCAATATGACGTGCATGATGCATAGACTACATGTGTCTTTTCATGTTGTGTTTAATACAAATAGTTGCTTGAATTTCACGTACCTATTTTTGTTATATAATATTAAATGGGCGCATGAAGTATGTGTCCTATTGATGAATGAATTTTTTAGTTGCTCATCTTTTGTTTTGGGTAAGTCGACTTTGATTTTTTATAATATACATGATTTTTTTTCTATTATTTTTTTGCAACATAATTTTTAAAAAGAAAATAAAAATTCTTTTTAAAAACTTTTTAAATTTTAAATAATAAAAAATAATAGTAAATATTATAAAAATTTGATAAATATTAATTTAGATCGCAACAATTTGATTGAAATGTTTGAAATTAAGTTATCTCTCAGTCAAATGTTGATCTTGGTTTTGATATCTATAAAATCTAAGAATAGATAAATATCTTTATTATATATTTACTAAAGATTCAATAGTCTGATGTATAGTCTCTAAATCTTGAAAAAATTATCATAACTCAAGATGTAATATTCAAAATCACTCTTGAGTATGTTTATCTCCAAAATATGAGTAATGTCATCATACAAGTGGAACATTCATGAAGAGTATATTTATGTAGCCAAATTATAAACTTTTTTGCTTGTGTCATTTGAGCCAAATATATTGGATATATTATAATTAATAAAGTATTAGACATCTATTAAAAGTTGTGCATCAATTATTATCTACTTATCTATTTCAGTTTTAGGTGAGCCTTTCAATTTATATAATCTTGAGTCACAAATTAAATCCTCATTAAAATAGCTCAGAAAGAATATAAATTTGTTATCTGTATTTTTTGATTTATTCTCAATGGTCTCATTTTAATTTTAGTTATTTTTTTTAATAAAAACCTCACAATGTGGTAAATTTTAAATACAATATCATCCAAATATAAAATACACAAATCATCATAGTTTTATATCTAACATTCAAATATAAAGGTCCAACATAATGTTAGCCACACAAATACTCATTATACCAAAGTTCTACTTGAATTATATAGGCATCACTATGCCAACCACCATGAACACCACTTCCATGAATCACCATTTGGATTTAGATTACTAGAATTGTGCTGTCACATGGTTGATGACAATAACATGCCTAAAATCTTTAATAAATAACTAAGTAACATTGATTTTGGCCTCAATAGTAAGACGATGCTATCATTTGCCACTACCAAATGCTAGTACACATTGGCATCTATGCTGGTGGAAGGTGCACTACCACTCATATGTTGGAAACAAGCTTTGATACCATGTGAAGGATCGATTAGGGTTTTAGCCCTTAGTGGATTTTGGGAAGTGGGAGAAGAAAGAGAGGAGAGGTGTCAAGGAAAATGATAAATATATAGTTTGGGGCAACACACAAATTAGATCCTCTCAATAATGAATAAAAAAGAAAATGAATAATAAAAATAAATAAATCTTACAAATTGCATACATTATTTATGACAAAAATAAATTATATCTCAATAAATTGTATACTTGTATCATAAAAAAAATATTTGAGTCTCACAATTTTTTTTGTTTGAAACCAACAAAGTATTTTATCGACTTGAGTGATTTCTAACTCGTCGTTTCTTTCAATCAGAATATTATTTATGTACATAATAAATAAAAATATTCAACCATTAATATTCTTCTAAAAAAGTAAAGAAAAATTCTTAACATATGTGTAACTCAGAAAAATTTATAATATTTGGAGATTTCTTTAGGTTATATACTATTTTTTTATAATTTATAAAATATTCTTCCATATAATGTGTAAATTAGTATTTCTCGAAATTTTTGTGATTTCTTCATATATATATTTTTTTCAAGGTTATTATAAAATAAAAATATATTTTTTTCGTTTAGTTGATATAAGAATTCATATAAAATTTCTCTTCAAGTACGATAAAACTTTTGAGATCATGTGTTCGTGATAATTCTCATGTTTCTTTTAGTGGGTGATCAGAAAGTTAAGATCATAGAGGTTAGTTGCATGATTATCTAGTTTTTTGGTAAACTTGTATCTCATTTTTCTAGTATATGCTATGAGTTTTGGATAATTAAGTCTTTCAGTCTTTAGCTCAACATGAGTCTGTATTGGAGGAGACTTGTCAACTGCCATGCTATTTGGATCTGAGATATATTTTTTTTTCCTGAAAAATTTTACTTTCTACATAATTAACTTATACTTATTAGTACATATGATGATTCAATTATAGTATTTTCATAATGTGGGCTAACAAGCTTAAATGTAAACAAAGAAATAGTTAATCTCTTAGTTGGAGGTTTACGTAGAACTACAATGAAGTAAAAAAATGTATTGGGTCTAGTTGTATCATCTAATCTCTCTCTTGCCTGTACAAATTGAATTTTGTTAAAAAAAGATAACATTAATACTCACAAAAAATTTATTATATTCTAGTAAAAATTACCTGCATCTTCCTTGAATACAGGAGTATTTAAGAAATATACATTTCAAGGCTCTATGTGCAATCCTATCTCATATTTTAGAGAGATTATTGACAAAACAAATACTCCCTAATGTTTTGCGAGGTAAGATACACAATCTCTTCAAGATGTTTGATCTAACATGACATATATTGAGAAATGATTGAATAAGATATTTGATTAATAAAATAATGAATGATTAATACTATATTTTTTAATGTCATGTCAGAACATTGCTATCCAATGAGTGACTAAGCTATCTTAACTATATATATATATATATATATATCTATTTTGTTATCTCATTTTTATGGGCGTGTTAGCACATGGAATTTATTATATAATCTTGTAATTTAAACAGTAATTATTGGATATGTTTATGTATTTTAATATATTATAATTTTACTTTTTTATTATTTTTTATCATTCAATGAAATACATGAAAAATTTAAAAAAATTTTAATTTAAAATAAAAAAAAATACTCATATAAAATAAAAATAATAATTAATAAAAATAATAAAATATCTAAATTTCTCTCATGTATCATTTCTACTATGTCTTCATATGTTTAGATGTGTTAAACTGAATCTTTCCTTACTTATATCACTCTAGAGGACATGACATAATATGAAATTTTATTATATTTTTTTAATTAACATGTCTTATATTTTAAGTTAAAAATATTTTTAAAAAATGATAAACAATTTTCAACTTCAATATTAATATGTGATCAAGTTGAGAATGTATAAGTATTAATCCAACACACTCAAATATATATTATGAGATTTTATTATAATAGAGAAGGTAAATAGTGTACTATATTATGTCATAAAGGAAATCTTCAAGATTTTTGATTCTACAAATGAAAATTATTAGAAGAAAAAATATAGTTAAAATTTGATTTAATTGGAAAAAAATAATTCATGGAAACAATTTTATCATATTTAATAATTTTTGAATGAATGTTATTTGCTGCCATAATAATCAATAAATTTGTAAAGAATGAAATAAAAATAATTTATTATCTTTATTATTGGTAGACTCATGAGTCAACAATCTAGAATTGTGAAGTGGAATAATAAGTTATAAGAGTTATTGTACTTGAACGATAGGAAAGACATACTGTTACCCAATTAGGTAAGAATTCTAAATATCCTCATTCAACAAGAGTTATAATAGAAATATTGTAAGGATCGTTGAGTGAATTTGATGGTCATTTGGCCTTCCTCACTTGCCAGTAATGTTTTTGGTTTTCTCTCCAAAAATATTTCATAATAATTATTTTTGATGTGAATTGTGATAGATTCTTTTAGTATGTATATTGAATTGAAGCTCTTTTATCTCTATATATATTATGACTAGTAAAAGTGTCAAATGGGCCATGTCATCTTGGAATGGCCTATTTGAGTGTGGCATCACTGTGCCTTTGTGTTGTGTTGGACACAACATGACATGTTTCTCGTGCCGTGCCCAACACAACAAGGGAACTAGCCTGACGGCCTGGCATAGTATGATTGGCCCGCATAATGCAAGGCCGTGCTTGACCTAAAGCAAGCCATCATGGTTTGGGTTAGATTTGGCTAGTTTGAGTTGGATTGGGCTGGTTTGGGCTAGCATGAACCAATTGTTTTTTTGTCCTAATATGATTTATGATTATTTAATTTTATTTAAATTAAAAGATTACTACATAATTCAAAATAATTAATACTAAAATTTAAAATAATAAAAATACTAAAGTGCAATCTAATATAATATATAATATAATATATATTATATATATATCAATAGATAATAATGCATAAATTAAAATAGAAAAAAAATGGTATAAATAAATAAGACCTAGCACTATAGCACAATATAAGTATCTTATGAATTAAAAATCATTAATAATCAATTAGTGTTTGTGGTATAATATTATGATTAAAGATATAGATTGTAATCATTTTCATTATGAATACATCTGAAGATATCATTAGTATCCTCGATCTTCATGTCGCGTTAATGATTATTTGTCATCATCTCTTGCGTATTATCCTAAATATCTAATTTCAAATTTTTCTAGTTCTTCATGCATATAAATGCCTATATGATATCTAATTGTAATGTTGATTTTTTTATCTAAATGATATTAGTTGTCATAGAAAAATAGACTTCAATACTATGTTAGACATTAAAAGGATTAGTAGATTATGTGTCATCTTTGATAACACAGGATATGTAGATTAATATGATTTTCACTATAGAAAAATTTTAAAACTCTTATTATCATATTGTTATCCAATAAAATAATAATCAATATTTAAGTATCGGGATAACTTAATTCTATTCAATTGATCACTCCATTATTTATTCCTTGCTAATTGAATAGAGGAGTTATCATCTCTTAATATGGTTTTCATGTCCATATGAGCTTTGATACAACTATCATACCTAGTATTATAATATGAAAATAAATCAATTAATTTTTTGTATTTAAACCTTTCAGGTTGGTATACTTGGTTAATGCACTTGAATATGTATGTTAAAATTTTCTCTATCTCTTTAATCTTAATCTTATGATCTATACAAATAGTTAAATAATATAAAGTTAAAATGGAAGATCAGTATTTCAAATACTTGATTTTCATTTCAATAATGATGATACTAAATGCATATGATCTCTATACTTATTAAATATGCTACTAGTTGCATATGTACTTAAGTGCAATGCAAGTGATATAAGTGTACACAGGCGAACATATATTTATTTGTCATAGAAAATATTTAAGAATTTTATAAATGAAATTAAATATAATAGTTTGAATCATCAATAATAAGTTCGTTGCTCTTACTATTACCATTGTCAGATATTACGTATTTATATCTAATACAAGACTCGAATATAAGGTATGTGTAATCCCAATGATATCTCACATTTATTTATAAATCTTTCTTTTTTAGTATTGTAAACAAACATAATCTGCTAAATTTTTGTTGTCTGTTAAGCATCCAAAGATATTTTAATGAATTTCTTATTTTTTCAATGCTGGAGAAATAATTTTTATTCCTACCTATACTATAAGTTAATTACGCAACATATATACTTAATATAAAATATCTCACCTAATGATCAATCTTTAATAATTTTAATAAACATACAAATAGCTATCATATTATTAAAAATATTATTGAAATTTATACTAAATATTAATTTGAATTTCATATTTTTTAAAGATCTATATCATGTACTCATATGTGACAGGATAATTATGAGGATGAAAAATTTATAGAAATTCTAATATTTTTTATTAAGTTTTTATTTAGAGTATACATAGCGGATGATGAAACATATAAATGATGTATTATTATGACTAGTTTAAATATCAAACGTCATGGATACAATTCAACTATATTTTTTAAATTTATTAATTATTAATTATTTTTATAATTTATAATATTTTATTATTACAAAATATTATAAGTATGTTGAAAGTATTTTGCCATAGGATTCTCCATAATTTTATTGAATCTAAAAATCTTATAATATGTATAACTTAACTATATATGAATCTAGAAATCTTATAATATATATGTTGAAAGTAGGACTATATAATATTAACTACTTTAGGATTCTCCAAAATTTTAATTGGAAGATCCATGATCTTATTCAATTTGGCCATGTATTCTTTCTTAAAATCATTGTAGTATATGAAGATTGTTAATGAACTTGTATTTTGCACATGACTTGTGTTTTGCCTGGCCTGGCCTGCACGAGTCTGGGTAGAATTAGGTCATGTTGTGTCGAGTCGTGCTTGGAGCCAGGTCGTGCTAGTTTTTGATTTTAATTTTTACGTATGTAAAATATAAATTGCAAATTTGTAATGCAAGATACAATCGTATGTTACATATTATATTTGTATGAAATGAACAAATATCCATAATGAAATTATAAAAAAAATTATTATCAAAAATAACAATATTAAAAAAAAACAAAATAAAAATTATTATCCAAAAATAAAATAATAACTATTAATCCCAATGCTAATTAGTATCTGTATGCAAATCATCATCATCGTGTAAGTGTCTGATGGTATTACTAGTAGTAGTCTTGATATTCTTAAAGTCCCATAATTCATTATTTACCAGTAATTCATGTGCTTTTGTTTTAACCCAATTCTAGATACTCAACCTTGAATTCTTTTAATTATTAATCATGGAAGTCTCTCAATGTTATTTGTCCATAGTTTTTATCTTCTATTTAAAAGGATATTGACTATAATAGAAAAAACAAACTCCTGTGCTACTCTCGATACCGGATGAGTCAGTAAAATTTATATCATCTAAGACAATACGAGATAGATGGATTCATATAATGTTTATCATTATAAAATATTAAAGTTTTTTTTTATTATTATGTGATAAGATTGAGTAGTAATTGGTATTTATGTACCGAGATAATTTACTCATATTCGATTGGTCACCTTGTCATTTCTCACTTGCTAACTGAATGAAGAAAATTATCTTCGAATATGGTCAATATCCTTATTTGGAGCATAATTACAATTACTATCATACCTAGTATTATAGTATATAAATAACTCATTTAATTTGTTGTGAATAACTTTTTAGTTTGGTATTCTTAGTTTATGCATGTCAATATTTATATCAAAATATTCTCTACCTTGTCCATCTTAATACTAGGATCAATGTAGGCAGTTAGGCAATAAAAAAATGGAATGATAGACCAGAATTACTTATTAAACATGTTACTAATATTATATATGTACTTGAGTGCTATGCAAGAGGTGGGCGTATAGACAGACGAACACATATTCGTCGTGTCATAAAAAAATTTTAGAAATTTTTTGAAAGAATTTTTTGTATTTCAGTCAATATCATCAATAATAAATTCATCATTCTTATTATTAACATAGTTGTATATCATGTGTTCTTATCAAATACATGATTTAAATATCAAATTAGTATAATTTTAATATTGTCTCATATTTGTTTGTAATTTCTTTTTTTTTTAGACTCAGAAAAATAGAGACAACCAAGCTCTTGTTATTTACTAGACAATTGAAGATATTTTTAATATGGAAAAAAATAACATTTATTTTTACTTTTATTATTAGCTTAATAATATGATACATATATTTAATATATAAAAATTTACCTGATGGTTCATCTCTAATGATCTTAACAAACATATTAATAGCTACTATATTGTTAAATATTTTATTAAATTTGATATTAAATATTTTATTTTGAATATGATAATATTTAAATATTCTAATTATGTGCTTATATATGGCAGGATCATCACGATGATAGAGAATATCAGAAAATTCAAATTTTTATTTTATTTTATTTAGAATCTAAATAATAGGTGGTAAGACATGCAAAAGATGTATCATCGTGACTTGTCTAGATATCGAACAATATGGATACCACCTCATATTATCTAAATTCATTTATTATTAATTTTTTTTCTAACTAAAAAATTATAATAATATTGTTTCTACATGTGGACTTTTGAATCCTTCGATAAGTAATCTGAAAGTAGGTCCGTATAATATTGATAACCTTCACATCCTCTGGAATCTAATCAGAAGATTAATAGTAATTAGTTTGACAATGTCTTCCTCCCCTAAATCACTTGGGGTATATGAATGGGTAAAGAAGCTAAACTAGATCAAATTTTAAAAACCTCACCGCTTATGCTATTTGAGTTTGTCTAGAATTAAATGTATTATATTTTTTAGTACTTTGTTAGACATGTTTCTTTAGGTGCTCAGTCATACATATTCCTATATGTTTATATTTTTTTATAATACTTACATTTTGTTATTTCTTCATTGATATCCTAATTTTTTTTTATTTTTTTTTATGTTAACATCATTCTAAATTACAAATAGATATGTCAAACGGGTCCACCTAGCTTGATCCAACCCATTTGTTGGTGGCCTAATTGGGCCATCATGTTATGCCGGGCATGACCCGGTACAATAACCTTGATGATTCATGCATTACAGTAACTGAGTTGTATCTGGTTTTTTCAATCTATATTTTTAAAAAGTTTAGCTGGGTCCCCCAGTCAGTTTACTGTGCTGTCGGGCCAGGCACATGGGTCGTGCCTGGCTTGTCATGACCAAGGTATTCAAAGGCGTTTTCCAGGCGCGCCTTGATGCACGCCTCAGGGCAAGGCGTGGGAAAAACACCTTGAGATGTCGGAAGAAAAGCGTAACATTATGAATCACTTCTCCAGTTTGAATCGATCGACCTTTGCGACGTCGGCAACCAGTTTGAATCACTTCTCCAGCGGTGATCTTGTCTCGGCTTCATCTCCAGGAATGTCTTCTCTCTCGATTTCCCCTTCTTCATCTCGATCAGTGTCGTCGATCTCCCGATATGTGTCGTCGACCCCCTCCCCCCCTCTGCAAATCCTGATTCCTCCCCCCCTCTGCAAATCCCCCTCCTTCGAAATCCCGATCCCCCCCCCCTTCAAAATTTTGATCCCCCCACACCTGGCAACCTCCCATGCCCCCTTTCCCCCTCTGAAATTCCCTCCCCCCCCCGCCCGCGCGAGCTGCTTCCGATTTTCCCCTCCCACCTTTCTTTTTTTTTTGTTAAATAATTTAAAAGAGATTCATCCAATCTCTTTTATTCTTAATTTTTTTTTTATTTAAGGTAATTGGAGCTTCAGCTTTTAAGTTTATCATTTTTTTTAAAAAAAAAAATCAAACAGCCTTAAACAGCCTTCCGATTTTTTTTAAATTCCTCTAAAAAAATATTGACTTTTTAAAATTTAAACCAATTAAATTCTTAATTTCATTTTTAAATTCCTCTAAAAAAATATTGGCTTTTTAAAATTTAAACCAATTAAATTCTGAATTTCATTTTTAAATTCCTTTCAATTATGTCTTGTTATTATTTTTTAGTCAATTATATTGTTATATAGAAATGTGAATATTATTATTGGTATTTTTTTTAGAATGAGTTCCTCCAATTCAAAAAATTCAAGAAGAAATTTTGTGTGGAAATATGTTATTAAAGTTTTTGGGGAGTAATATTTGAGATGTAAATTTTGCAATCAAAGATGTGTGGGATGGGTGAATAGACTCAAATATCACTTAGCCGGAACTCATCATGGTATGAAACCATGTCCCAAAGTTAGTGAAGATGTTAGATTGGAATGCAAAGAAGTATTGGCCAATTTTAAGGATCAAAAAATTAAAAGAAATGAATTGCTCCAAGAAATTGGTATGGATCCAACTTCAATGTATGAGAGTGCTTTGTCCAAAACAATAGGTGCCTTAAGGAGTGGGAGTGGGAGTGGGAGTGGGGAACCTATTCCTAGGGGACCCATGGATAAATTTACCACTTCACAACCTTATCAAAGTACTTTGAATTCAAGGTGGAAGCAAGAAAAAAGGAAGGAAGTGTGTAGAAAAATTGGTAGGTTTATGTATTCAAAAGGACTCTCATTCAACACTGTGAATGATCCTTATTGGATTTCTATGATGGATGTAGTTGTAATTTTTGGGCCCGGGTTTAAGCCTCCATCTATGCACGAATTGAGGACATGGATTCTTAAAGAAGATGTGAATGACCTAAGTATCATTATGGAAGATCACAAAAAATCTTGGAAACAATATGGATGTTCAATTATGTCTGATGGTTGGACATATGGAAAGAGTAGGTGTCTTATCAATTTTTTGGTGAATAGTCCTGCTGGCACTTGGTTTATGAAATCAATTGATGCTTCTGATACAATAAAAAATGGGGAATTGATGTTCAAATATCTTGATGACGTAGTTGAAGAAATTGGGGAGGAGAATATTGTGCAAGTCATTACTAATAATGCCTCTAATTATGTAAATACTGGAATGAGGCTTATGGAAAAATAGAGAAAATTGTGGTGGACTCCTTGTGCTGCACATTGTATTGATTTGATGTTGGAGGATATTGGAAAGGTAAATGTTCATGCTACTACACTTGCTCGGGCTAGGCAAGTAGTGAAGTTCATATATGGGCATACTTGGGTTCTTAGCTTGATGATAACATTTACAAAAAATCATGAACTTCTTCGTCCAGCAATTACATAGTTTGCTACTTCATTTCTTACTCTCCAAAGCCTTTATTAGCAAAAGCAAGCTCTTATAGCAATGTTTTCCTCAGAAAAATGGTGTTCAAGCAAATGGGCTAAAAAGGTAGAATGTGTGAAAGCTCGAAGTACAGTGTTGTTTGATCCTAATCTTTGGTCTCATGTTGCTTTTTGCATAAAGACTACTGTTCCATTAGTTAGTGTCTTGAGAGAGGTTGATTCAGAGGAAAGACCAGCCATGTGTTATATTTATGAGCTGATGGATTCGGCTAAGGAGAAGATTACATTTAATTGTGGAGGAGTGGAGAGAAAATATGGCCCAATTTGGAGGAAAATTGATGCAAGATGGACTCCACAACTTCATCGACCTTTACATGCAGCAGGTTACTATCTTAATCCTCAATTGTGGTACGAGGATAAGTTCTCTAATGTTGATGAGGTGAGGAAGGGATTATTTGAATGCATGGATAAGATGTTGGATTATCAAGAACGTTTAAAAGCTGACATTCAATTAGACTCATTTGATCAAGCAATGGGTGAATTTAGGAGTCGTATTGCAATTGATTCTAGAACATTAAGAAGTCTTACAAGTTGGTGGATGCGTTTTGGGGGTTCAACACCAGAGTTGCAAAAGTTTGCTATTCGAGTCCTTAGCCTTACTTGTAGTGCTTCGGGATGTGAAAGAAATTGGAGTAGGTTTGAATCGGTAATATTTCTATTTTTGTAAACTTTTATACATATATTTCTATTTCAATGTTAGAGAACTTTATTTTATTTTAACATATAAATTTTTTTATTTTTTTATTTGTAGATACATACAAAAAAAAGAAATAGACTTGAACATCAAAGGTTGAATGCTCTAGTGTATGTAAGGTACAACACTAGATTGAGAGAACGAAGTCTACAAAGGAAGCAAAATGTTGATCCGATTTTGATAGAGGAGATTGATTCGGATGATAAATGGATTGCGGAGAAAGAAGATCCCCTCCACCCCCTTGATCTTTGCTGGCTTCAAGATGATGAGTTATTCAATGTAGATGCTATTAGAGTTGTGTTATCCAACTCCCAACAGACTCAAGCAACATCGGATCACATGATTTCTTTACATTCCTACAAAAAGAAACATAACCAAGTACCAAGTAAGTATTCAAAAATTGAAGTCATAAATTTGATTAAATTTAATAAAAAAACGTATAATATTTACATCTCATTAATAATTTATACTAGGTACAAGTGGAGGCAAAGGCAAAGAGGAGTTCAATTTGACACCAATTGATGAAGATGAAGATTTACATGAAATGGGGTTACATGATAGTGAACATTTTCCTACTTTTGATATATTGGATGAGGATGATGATGACCTTGGAGAGGAGGATTTAAATTGAAACAATTTACTCTACTTCTTATTTTATGACTTAGTTATGTCTTTTTGTTAAAGTTTGAAGCTATTACTATAATTGAATCCATTTTATATTTTATGACTTTGTTATGGTTTTTTGTGAAAATAGTGAATTAGTATGCATTTTTTTAAATAATCCTAATGAATTGTTTTCATGTTTTTATTTATGCTATTTTATTTTATTTTATTTTATATATTTTAAAATATTAATTAATTATATATTGTGAGGTTCAAAAAGCTTACGCCTCGCCTCACAAATACAAAAACACCTCGCCTTACGCTTTTGCCTTTTAAAACATTGGGCATGACATACATGTGTCAATTGGGCTGGTCCGGCACGACCTACTTTTTCAATCCCATACAGCCCCACATGTCATGCTTGGCACGACATGCTACATTACTTGTTTTTTCACTGATCACTTTTTGCTCTAAATTTCTTTTTATTGTTTTAAATTATTTAAGCATAATAATAGTTGAAGCAAAATGTATATCGGCCACTAAAAGTTACTTTAACTTGTAATGATTATTAGATATCGACTATCTCATTGCATAATTCATAATGAAATTCTTGATAAAAAAGATAATACTTGAAACTTGAGCGATCCAATCACATTGTTTCATCACATCATCATATCTTGGGTGTGTTGTTGGTGCACAAATATTCTTCAAAGTAAGATTGAGAGTGTGAACCATATACGGGGTCCGAAAGATATGCTGAAATTTTACTTCCATAATGTGTCCTACTGCTTTGCAAGCTGCAACATTATCAGTTATTACTTGAACTACATTTTGTAGATTAATCTCTTGTATAATATTAATCAACAAATCAACTATAAAATGATTATCCTTAGTCTCTCCTTCATAGTTTATTGCTTTCAAAAATATTAGTTCTCTTTTGAAGACTGTCATGGTGTTAATAAGTGCTCTTCTTTGAGCAACTGACTATCAATCACTGCAAATGCTCACTCCTTTCTCATTTGGTTTCAATAGATTTTCAATATTACTCTTCATCTTCTGTAATAATGTTGTTCTTAATGTATTATAGCTTGGTGGGGCATAACCTGGAAGGTGATTTGTATTTTAGATGCACGAGCATGATAATGATTTCTAAAAAAGTGAAAAGATAACCCCCTAGTGTAAAATATTATAGTTATCTCACTGTCAACTATTTCACATGCACTCATATTGAATGTCTTTATCAATTGATCTCATAGGCATCTTTCTCATTTTTAAATCAATTGCACTAGCACTAGAAGAGTAATTTTTAAAAATAGAATCTTCATCGCTTAATGTGGGTAAAGGAACTTGCTTAAGATTAGATTGTTTCATCCTTTGTTCAGATTCCTGCATCATACTTAGCATCTCAACCAAATTTTGATTCGTTACTTTAGTACAAGATGTAATCTCAGTCTCTTTAATTTTTAATAAGTGATCATTGACTCTATAATATGATCCTTTATATAGTTGTCTACAAATATTATATTGAAAAGTAATATTTACCCCTTCTTTTCTTTCATTTAATTTTGTATCTTTCGTGACATACTTTCATAATGGAGTATTATAATCAAAATCTTGAATATTCTCTTGATTACTTAAAATCATACATTTCAAATCAAAATAAATTATATTACATACTTTAAAATTATTTATTTATTATATTTTGCATATTTATTAACAAACAATCATAATTAAAAATTAAAATAATGGATTTAAAATTCTTCATGTTACTGTTTCTACCCCCCCCCCCCCCCCCCCCCCCCCCCTCCCTACTGATTCAACAATTTTGAAATGAAGACAACCTATCTATTATCTTATCAAAATCCCCTCGCAATCGGCATCATCAACCACTCAATGCTGTCGGTGTTGTTGGCTATACTCGAGTTGTTGGAGCGTCGTTGATTTTATAAATATCCAAAGGTTTGTGACGTGTCGGATATGTAACCGATGCGTCAGATACCTAACCGACGTGTCAGACATGTATTCGATGTATTTGTCCGATATGCCACGTGGTGTATCGGACAAGGATTGGTCAATGATATGCCACGTGACGTATAGGACACGTATCCGATGTGTGTCCAAGTCGTGTCTACATGGACACCACTATACAATAACAAATCCATGCTTTTTAAATGATTAACATGTTTGTTAGAAGTATTAGAAATGAATCATTAGGAAAGATTTTTTACGTTAGATACATATGTCACTCGTTGGCCTAGTAGTGTGGTGTTGTATCAAAAGTTGTTTCCCTCATTTTAGAAAATATATATAATTCACAAATATTTTTTTTGTATGTCTCGCAGACAACAAAAGTTCGATAGTCTCTATTTATCTACGAGTTTAAAGAAGAAAAAATTTCAATCAGATATGAGACACCATTGGAATTACACATATCGTATGTCGGAGTCATGTATTTAGATAAGAATATGTATTCGTCAGTTTATACTTCATGACTTGTATCACACTCAGTTACATATGCAATATTAGTAGCATATTTAGGAAGTTTTGAGACAACTCGACATTTAGCGATATAGTTGTAGAGATGAAAACTAAACACTCAAAGTATTAGTCTACTATTCCATCTTTTTATTGTCTGGCTACCTGCATTGATCTTAGGATTAAAGTGAAAGGGGTGGAGAATATTTTGATATATATATCATCGTGCATGAACCAGGAAGACCAACATGAATGATTTATTAACAAGAATTTAATTGAGTTCTTCACATACTACGATACTAGGTATGGTGGTGAGGCTAAATATGGACATGGATACCATATTCAGAGACAATGACTTTTTCATTCGAGTAGCAAAGAGAAAATGATGGGGTGGACCATCGAATAAGAACGAGTTATTTTGATACTAAGATACAAATTACTGTTAAATCATATCACTTTCTGATAATAAGAATCTTGATATTTTATCGTAGTTGAAATTATATAAAATCACTTATCCCATGTTATTTAAGATGACATGAGATTTATTGACTCCTTCAGTGTTGAGCGTAGTATCGGATTCTATTTTTTCTGTTGCAGTTAATGTGATTTTGGATAGGAGATCCAGATTATGACAAAATATTGTTGAGACACTTGCTTGAATGAAGGATTGAGATGAATATAATTTGGACATCTAGGATTAAGCTGGAACTACTACAAAAGCAAAAGAGTTAATTACTGATAATGATCCGTGTGATATTAATGATGATTGATGACTAATAATAATTGGTGACTAATAACGATTGATGACTAATCACGATTTACCGATTGAGACACTGATACTTATCTTATATTATCATTGATTAAATGTTGTAATAATGTCAGCTGATGCTATTTTTCATTTTCATTTATCTTTTTAGGATTAAAATTATCTTTGTTTTTTTTGTCATATTACTTTGAGATTTAATTCTTAAATCTTTATTTATATTTTTTATGATTTGTATTACATTGGTTTATATTAATATTTTAATTTTATTAATTTAGAAATTGTTAATTTTAAAATTTTAGTTGTTTATTATACTATACTTTATGTTTATATTTAATTTAATAAATTAAAATAAAAAAATAATTATTATTTATTTATTTTTATTTAACAATTAATTAATAAATAATTTAAGTATTAAATAATTAAAATTTAAAATTTGTAATAATTTTAATATTATGGATTAAATATTTTCAAAATGGCCTGAACTAGTATCGAACCCAACTCAAATGGCCAAACCTAGCCCCAAACCCGGCTTGGATGGGCCAAAATTGGCATGTCCAAGCACTATTCGGAACGACACAGGACAGTGGTCGGGTTGGACCACCTAAAAATGGTCCGGCTTGACTCGTCCCGACCCTTTCCTTTTGACACCTCTATGCTTACGTGCTAGACATCAGTCGTGTCTGGCACAACATGCGAGCCGAATTCCCTCGGCACAGCACGACACGAGGTGTGCCAAGGGTCTTCCTCGCATGAGCATGGGTACGGTCCTAGATCATGTCATGCTGGCCTAGGCACGTTTTAACTAGGTTGGGCTTTAGGCTGGGCTCGAACCACCCGGCCCATTTGTCACCTCTAGCATGACACAAACCATGCTAAGGTTTGGCCTGGTCCAACCCGTGCACGAGCCGCCCTACTCATTTGACATCTTTAATTAAAAGATGTTCTTCTAGTTTTTTTTTTTTAGATATTTGATTTTGAGTCGAATTCATGAGTGAAAATATGATTTCGGCTTTAAACTTTTCCGTAAAATTGTCATTATTATCTACATCTAAATCTAACTTAATTTTATTTCGTTATATTTATAATTAATTATTTTTATTAAAATTAATTTATTGTTTTTAACTATATTAAAAAAATTACCTGCATTATATTTTGGATTGAAGATGAGACACATAAAGTTGCATCCCGCATCTAACTATCGTAGCAACAAGAAGCAAGAACAAACTTATACTAGAACTTCAAATTCTAGTATAAGTTTAGAGAGGATATATAAAAATTGAGAATTAGAACAGAAATAAGAATAAAAAACTTTAAACTCATCATATATATTTATAGATTTTTTTTTATTTAAAAATCATATATTTTTTTATTTTATATTAATTTTTTTATATTTTTAGTTCGGTAGAAATCTGATAGTCATCATATTTCTGCCCTAGTTGATGTAATGAAATCCAACGGCTTTGATCAATGATTGCAACATTTTTTTTTAGTGTTTGACCCTTGGGAATGCGTGTCGGTTATCACATGCTCTGTGCAGTGCGAGTAGGTGGTGCTTCCATCACCTTAGCCGAGTCCCGAGCCAACACCCGACAATGTCAGGCTGAGCTTACGGTAAGGTTAGCCATACCCCTGCCATGTCCCAGCGCTGGCTAGGGCCAGCGCTAGTTGGCCTGAAGCCGACAGGCGACGACGTCATTGCAAAGAGAACTGTGTACATGCTGTACAACATGTACTCGCCAGGTTTCAATTTCATTAATAAAACTCACGAGGTAAGTTTCATTAATAAAATCTTTAATTTGGAGATGTGTTCCTAAAGTTCTATAAATTAGTTATTGGGAAGAGGGCGGGTTGTGCACTTGCTTCATGGTAACCTGTAATCTGTTAGGTATAATTTATGCCTAATGGGTTACTTCTTATGTGCTGATTGACCATGGCAAAGGGCCAGGCACGTGGGTCTTGCCTGGCCTGGCATAGGGTATGACTGCCTCTCACCTATCATGGCAATAGGCATGCATCTTGATGGCCTGACCCAGCTATAGGCATGGTTCTGGATCGTGCCATGTCGGGTTATGTACGGCTCAGTCGGGTCATGCTTCATGTCGAGCCCGAGCCACCCGACCCATTTGGCACATATATTACTGATGTTAGCATAATTTTTTATTTTTTCAGTGATATTAGTTTGAGTCGAGATCATTATAGAAAATATAATTTCTGTCTTGGATTATTCGGTAGAGTTATTAATGTTATCTACATATATGTCAATATCATATTAATTATCGTTAAATTTACTATATGATATTTATTTAATTATTTATATTTTTAAATAAATTTTGAAATTAAAATAAAAAAATGTATAAACCAGTATTGTACTGCAAATTGCATTCTTGTAAATTCTAACCTTGAGTCAAATAAGTTGCAGTGTTGTACACACTACCATGAACTGTCTATCTCACATGCACAAATGTAAACTAAAAATCAAAATAAAAAATTTCTATATGTAATATTTATATTACAAAAAAGAGACTAGCGATAAAATCAGAATTGAGAGAGACTAAGAGAATTAGAGAGGAAAAGAAATTGAGAATGAATATCTAAATTTTCTCCTCATTTCATTCAGAAAAAAAATTTAATTTTTTTTTAAAATATATTTTTGTATTCTTTTGAATTTATTCTAATTAAAAAATGGCTCGAATTATGATAATCTTCGGATTTTGATCACAATAGCTCTTGGAGTCAATCTGCAGTTATTGTAAACTAACATTAAATTTGTATTTTTTTTTTTGTTAAATGAGCCGGCATGGACAATGATAGGCGATGCATCGTTGTCCATGTCGGAGCCCATTCCATGAAAACACAATGGATAAGAAGGGATGCTTGGCCGCCCAATTGCGAACAATCATGTAAGCAATATCCGACTCACTTGATTATTTATAAAAAATAAAATATCCAGCCCGTCAGGTGGTCTTCTGATGGGACTTGACCCACGACCCATGACTTGATTGTAGTTGGTCATGGGTCTTTGGGCAGGTGGAGCATTCTACTGGGCTTGGCACGCGGGTCGTGCCTGGACTCACACGAGGCATGACTTGTACCAGCACAACATGGCACGAGCCATGCCACGGGCCGGCAAGGTCCTGGACCAGGCATGTTTACGGACGTTGCCCTGTCGCAGACCATTCCTGGTCTGCCCAGCCTGGTTAATATCTTTAACGACTAGTACTCCCTTGACTCCTAGTAAATGTATGACGATATGTCTCACCTTGTATAAAGAAAATTGCTTGGTAATGCAATATTAAAAACTCATCGGATAATGAATATATGAATATAATGTCTAAAATTATGTATAAGTGGTTGATTTTCTCTTTTAACTTCAACCAAAGCTAAAAAAGCTATTGGGAGGTGTTGCTAATGAGTAACTGATCTTTTCAAATCTTAGTTTAAGAATGGGAATAATCATATCATATATTTGTATCATTTCGGATAATTATAATGATATTGCAAATTCACATAAGATCTTGAATCATATAAAATGATAAAATGGAAGCCAACTTCACTTCGAAAGACGTGTACAGTGCAACCAAAATATTGCAGCTTGCCAATAGTTATTACTTTTTTGTCTCATTGATGGCTGGTTCATTTGTAAGTAATTTAGATTTCAACGACTAAAGAATAATGTATAATTTATCTTTACTCAATCAAAATTACTCATGCTATAGTAGTCCATGATGAGTAATTTTAATTTTCCTAACTTTAATAGAATATTAATGTGAATCATAATTTCTTTCATAAATCACAAACAAATCAATAAGAATAATATCCTACGATATGCCATATTGTACCTGAATAAAAATAGGAGGTTGTATAGTAGTTGCCCAAAAATTGTAAACCCAGGCACTGCACAACAGATGCATCTAACCAAAAAATACAAGGTTTTATATTGGTTGCCCTAAAAACAAACCCAGCCACCGCACAACACACACCTACTAAAAAACCCAAGGGTTGTTCCCCCTGCACACCACTATGCTGCCGAAATGTAGCAGCCACACTTGATGCAATACTGCCAAAACCATGGTGACACACCATCAGACTGCCTGAGCTCGAAAAACAATACACAACACCCACTTCACCACTGATTTTATAACACCACATGGCACACAGTGAGTGTCGATGCTCGTCGAACACAATGGGTATGCATTAGTGGAACATGATGGCGTACATTGATTGTGTGCCTCCTGCCTCATCGGACCATGTGGACGTGCATACACTGTTGAACGTAGTGCCACATGTATTGTACTAATATTATGCATGGGGTTTTCCTATACAAACCATAGAGTTTTTGCTCCCCTAGATTTTAGATCTAATACCGTATAGAATACCAAGTTAAAGGATTCAGTAACTTTAATAATGAAAATCAGGCAAGCGATATACATAAATAAAGAGCCAATGGATAGAGCAGTCCACATACTGTGTGCTCCTATCAATGGAGGTTGTACCTTGTACACAAGGTTTCCGCTTATCTCAAAATTTGAAAGATATTAATATTGTGTTTGTACTACCTTCGAAAATGAGAGATGTTGCATCTGATAAGTCGCGAACCTGAGTATTATCTATTTTATGAAGATATTTGTTATCACACTAAAATATAATCTCTAATATTTGTATGAAACATGAAACCTTTCTAATTGATTGAAATATTTGTTGGACAGAGATATTTGTTATGACACTAAATATTTCAGTTTTATGTTCGTTCAAATACTTTTAATTTTGAAATTATGATAAGATTCATTGTATTAGTTTTATGTAATCATACATTGAGTATTCTCATCAATAATCAAACAAACTTCAACAAATCTAATCTCTTGCACAAATAAATTTGTTGGAGATAAATATTCATAATTTTTTGGATAAAATAATAATTAATTTAAAGAAACTTTGTTTATATGTAAAAAATCAGATTGAAAATTATATGTTTGACAATCTAATTACATATAAAAATTTCATTATTTGAGAATAATAGATACTAATTTTTTAGGTAAAAAACATTTTCACAAAACATTACATCTAAATAAACATCTTGAAAAGTATAATAGTTTATAGATTTCAGATTTGCAAAAACGTGAATGCATTTAGAATTAGAAAAATGACGAAATTAAATGGTCATTGATGAATTATTATATATTAATAAAAAGAGGAAAAAACTTTATTTATTTATTCATATTTAAATATTGTTACAATTGAAAATGTACTGAAGTTAAAAAATTGATCGAGTCATTCAAATTTTGAGAGCTTTTCTAAATGCATAAGAGAAATAAAAATAATAAATAGTGAAAGAACTCAACTCTCAACTATTTTATACATATCTTAAGCATCAAGCTTGGCAGAGAAAGAACTATCTTGAAGTTCTTGCAAAGCCCTTGTGAACTTATTTTATTTGCTAGCTCATATTGAATGGTATGTATGTTGTTATTATTGAATTTTTTAAAATCTTCTTTCTAATAAAGTGATGATCATTAATCACGGTATATTATTTTTCCTTTTGAAATGCTAGATTAAAATATTTATTATCCCAAAAGAGTGATATGACATATAATGACAATGGTCCGATAGCTTGACCCTATATTAAATTTAAAAATAATTATTACTTTGTTACTTCTTTAAGAAACATTGTTGTCTCCAAGAAAATTACAATAATGTATTATTAATTTTTTTCATGTAATAACTAGTGACCAATAGAAATCAGTAAGATATCCAATTAAACAAGAATCTTCAAGTTCATAAAAGATATCTCAGATCTTGATTTCCTTCACATATCTAAGAAAATGAAGAGCTACATCCATATGAATTATTCTAGTGAAATTTAATGAATGACTAATTATATTAATAACACATGAAATTTCTAGTTTGATAATTATTAGATAATTAAATTTTTTTTTCTATTTTTTTTGTAGTTTTAGTGGAGTAAATGATACTAATATTGAATTTTTGAAATTTTTAAAATCTTTTTTTTAATCAAGTGATGATCATTAGTTGCATTATTTTTTTTTTTTGCTTTTAAAAGCTAGATTGAAATATTTATGATCCCAAAAGAGTGATATGACCTATAATGACAAAAGTCCAATAACTTGACCCCATATTAAACTTAAAAATAATTGTCACTTTGTTACTTCTTTAAGAGACATTGTTGTTTCCAAAAAAATTATAATAATGTGTTAATTTTTTTTAATGTAATAACTAGTGATCAATAGAAATCAGCAAGTTACCCAATTAATCAAGAATGTTGATGTTCATAAAAACATCTCAGGTTTCGATGTCCTTTTCACATATTTAAGAAATTGAAGAGCTGCATCCTTATGAACTATTCTAGTGAAATATAATGAATGACTAATTTTTTTAATAACACGTGAAATATTAAGTTTGATAATTATTAGATAATTAAGTTTTTTTTTTGTATTTCTTTTAGTTTAGTGGACTTAATGACACTAATATTATAAGTGTAGTCTACACTCAAATTCAAAGTAATCAAAAAGTTTAAATCATGATAAAATATCCAAAATTTAGCTACATGGTAAAAATATAATATTTCTATTTGAATATGATTTCTTAATCTCAAAACTATATTTATAATATTCAAGATCCATCATTCGAAACTTTATTTAAAAAATTATTTGAGTTGAATGATATTTACTTTTGATATTAGCCTAAAGGCTGAGAAATGTATAAGTTGAAAGATTTAATTTGTTATTGTTTATAAAAAAATAATAATAATAATAATATCATCCACATATATTATAAACAGAATAAATTTCTATTTAAATTATGTATATAAAAATAAGAATAATCAGAAATATATAGTAACAACTAATTATAACTTGTTGAACAAAATTTTAGGAAATAATTTCAATTCTTATAACATCGCATGTATTATGTATACATCTTATTTGTCCATGAATGATACATGCTAATTGTTATTTATATAAATTTTCTATTCAAAATCATTAGAAAATAATATATTTATCACATCTAATTAATAAATCAATCATGTATGAGATGGTACAGACTACAGATGAATTTGTATTATATCGAAAGTCATCTTATGAATACTTAACTATAAGTTTGGTTTTTAATTAATTATTTTATTTTATTTGGATCAATCTTCATAGTGATCACTCTTGCATTTCACGTTTGGCTTTCCAAATGGTATGAGTACAAGATCCTACTTCATGCAAAGATTAAACATATGATTTTTTTTATTGTAGTTTATCACTATCATGAATAAGCTAAAACATATGAATTTGCATTTAAAAGTTGAATGATATAAGAAAATGAAGTTTACTCTCTTGTTATCATATGATATTGAATCTCTTGTTATCATATTTTTCCCTGAAAATAGTGACCACGTCATAAGACAAGTATCAGGTATACGTATAAACAATATTCTCACTAACATTAATATTTGTGTATGATTAAATTAATGCTTATATATTGAATCTCATAAGAATTTTACAATTAAATATTTTTGAAAAGTTTTTGTGTTACATACATATATTAGATATTATATCTTATTGTAATGTTAGATGTCTTCATCTAAGAATGGTTGATATTGGGTTTGAGAATATTTAGATGTAATATTTTTGATTTGTAGTGATAAAACTATCAAAATATTAATATATACCAAATTTTGTGTAATGAGTACTATCTTTATTGATTCTCTATTTCATTATTAGGTTTGTCACTTATGATAGGTCAAATTAAAAATTATAGATTCAAACATGAAGAGAGCTTTCACTCTTGATTGTGAAGCATGTTAACTTAGAAGGCATATAAAAGTTTTGCAAATAAGATAATCATTCAAATGTTTATAGGGATTTGTTCTATGTACATCATGCAGATATTTTGGAATCCCCCCTAATTTTCTATATGTGATGGATTTTCATATATTTGATGTTTGTATGAAATTTACTTTAATATTTTTTTTATGAACAAATATTTTTTAAATATTTGTTCTTTTTTATAAAATTATAATTTAATCATCGTACCAGAGTATTAAAGGTCATACCTTGTGTACCAGCCTCTCACTTAAGATAGAATCTGAGAAAAATTGATATCTCGACAATTTTATCTCTGAGAATTAGAGAAGTTATATCTGATAAGTCTCAAATCTAAACCTACCACATTGTACGAGAGTATATATCATCGTAATAGTTCATGATTTTCAATACATACATACAACACACAAACTTTCTAATTAATCAATCTTCTCATTTTACACTGATAGTCATGAGTGTGAGAAATTTGGTTTCACTCACTACAAGAGAATACTAATCACTCATTTCATAGATTAGTGTCTTAGGAAATTAAATAATTTTGTCGATGATTATATTATTTTTATTTTTCTAATTGATTTTGTACTTGACACATGTTATTGTGCGTTTATCTTGTTCTAGGCTTTCATTCACTCATACTAGATTACTATCTTCTCTTGATAGTACTAGTATATTAAGATATTCTTTTAAATTTTTTCTCATTCTAGATGTCAAGTCATACTAGAAGAAATATATTAACTTTTAGTTTATCTCTACTCTAATAAATTTTTAGGTATTTGTACCTTATTCTTTTAGTAAATTTGTTATTGGATGTAAATGATTATTTATTGTTATGACTACTTTCTATGACAGGGTAGATCATTTCAAAATTTGATTTGTGGTGAAATTTTATGCAAAAATATAAATTGAATTAGCAAGGTATGTTGGTATAATTGTTAAGATTAACTATGTCAAGATTTTGTTGATTTTTGCTACTATTCTAAATTGGCTAACCTATCAATTAGAAGTACATAATATATATTTTTTGCATGGTGATTTTAATAAAGATGCATGCTTAAACCAACCACTTAGTTTTAATGCTTAAATTGACTCATTACGTAAAATGTGAATAATCATATATGAGCAAAAGTAATTGCATAAAGTTTAGTTTAATTATTTCTCTTCAATAATTGTTTCTTTTGGGTGTTATATATATTTTGTTTTTTTTTCTTAATAGAGTTCACATGGCAAAATTATTTTGTTGTTGTGTTAGGGATAAAAAAATTGAATGAGTTCATACATAATTTTAAATGTTGATATTTTTATTACCAAAGATTAGTTAGAGATAACACAATTGAATGAGTTCATACATAATTTTAAATAAATAATGTTAAGATATTTGGGTATTATCATGATATTGAGGTTGCACTCACTCATTGATAGATGATTTTATCACATTGGAACAACACAATGGATATTCTAATTAACCATGATATTTTAGGTTGTGCATTAGTAGAGATGTCTATTAAATTAGGAGTTGGTTTTTTAGTTGATATATGTTTTATTTTATTTAATTCTACTAGATGTATAAGAAATGCAAGTAAACTTGATTATTTGATAGTTATTTGATCATATATGTTATTTCTTTTTAGTATAATAGTTGTTTACGAAATTCTTTCAAGTATATCAATACTTTTATTTTTCTTTTTATTTATTAATGTTAGTTTATGTTTTTTGATGAGAATACTTAACTTGCAGGATATCCTAATCATTTGTACCTGTTATATGAGAGTTCGTATTAAATTATTATTGTGTATTATTTGTATTATTTATTTTTTGTGCATAACTTTCTATATGATATTAGAGCCAAATATATTCTTATCTTTTTATTATTAATATTAATTTATATTTTTTGATGAGAGTACTCAACGTGTATGATGTCTTAATTATGATGTTTTAATTATACATGATATCAAAGTTAAGCTAAGTAAAAAAAATTAAATACTTGGTGTGTAATTAGTTATTAGGATAGTAAATCCTAAGAGGTGGATGCATATTCACTATGTGCCAATCAGAGGTGTCAACTAGGTTGAGTGATTCGATCCCTGCTTGAGGTATGACATGAAATGTCATGCATGGTACAACATGATTTGGTCCAGAGTTGTGCTTGAACTTGCCTCATGCTGGCCCGTGGCACAACTTGTGTTGTGTCAAGTTTGAAAGGGACAGGTTGTATGTTGTGCTAGGCATGATTCATTGAATTCACTGTGACCAACACAAATGGACATAGTGTATGCTTGACTTGTGTTTGTCATGCTGACATATTTATAAAAAAAGGCATGTGCATTCACATGCCTTGTTTTTTGTGGGGTTGTGGTCACATTGGGAGGCATGGTGATTGTGCAGCATTGTGGTGTGTTGTGCGGTGGATGCATGGTGGGGCATGATAATTTGTTGGTAGGTGTGATTTTACAAAATTGTGCCCTCAAAATTATGGTTTTTGGAAGTCATGATTTTTTTAAAGGAATTTAGATAAAATTAGGGTTTTGCATTGGGGAAATCATAATTTTAGTTGATCACTTGATTTTTGAACTGTGATATAGTTTTTATATATATATATATATATATATATGTTAGAGTTTTCCTTTATGGTGCATATATTATTAGAAAAAAATGTCACATTAGATATATTTATTGAGTATTATTTCTAAAGTGGAGCATGAGAGCTTTACTTAATATTAAGAGGGTTAAACTGACTACCAGAATCATTTTGAAGTCCTCACATAATTTATCTATTGATACTTATACTTATTAAAAAGGAATATATAAAGATACTCTTTAAGTCAATATTAGATCATTCATTTCCTTCAGGTATCGCTAGTTGCTTCACTCATACTTTCACTATAGATTTTTTGATTATTGATATAAGAGTTAATATTAATATTACTAGTAACTATATCATATTTTCTATATTTTTTTCTTATGTTAAAAATATTATTATAGTTAATGACGAACAATCTAAAATTATTGAATATGATAATATTCAACTTGAGTTTTTATTATTTTTCCATGGCATGTTTATTTTGATTGCCCAACTAGTTAATTTTTTCTATGAGTTTATTTTCTAATAATTTAATTTTATTTTAATTTTTTTACTATTTGTTTGTAGGATCAATAGATTCTAAGTAAAATTTTATTTGGATTTGAGCAAAATATATTGTATATCTACTCTATTATATGATTTTCTTCTAGATATTTAAGTATATTGAATCATTTACTTGTATATCCTTATCTTGATCACTCATTATTGATTAAATTGAGAATATTTTATTATAGTCTTAAATGTATTTTATTCTCTATTACAATATGTCTTATAGATAATCATTAGTAATTATTTCATTTTAGTAATTATCTCATTTGGATTATACAAATGTGTTATATATTTTCTTTATTTATTTGGGAGGAGTCTTGATTGCAAATTGATCTTCATGATTTTTTATTTGGTTGATATTCTGGTTATGGAGGGTGACAATTAGAGATCATTTAACTCAATATGTACTTTTGGGAATGATTTTAGATAATAGATCTTGGAATAGAAGAAATTTATTTTATGATAGGTATTATTTTATCATAAAAGAAATATAAATTTGATATACTTATAAAGGTTAGTCTTTTGCATTATGCTCTAACAAATACTAATAATGATATTTGTAATTACTTCACTTTTGATGTGATACCACAAATTCATTATATTACTTGTAATATAATTGTATATAAGATTAATTATCCAATTCTAATTAGATCAAATCTTATGTAAATAATCAGTATACTTAGTTATTTTTTAGATTTTTTTTAATGAGTTTATCATGACAGTATTTCGTATACTAAGTATATGAAGAATTCTTTGAGACTTGAGATGTATTTTAGGGATCATTATCACTTATAATTGGTCGAACATTTAGATTTGAATTGAGCATTAACATGTATTGAGATGAGATCTATGATAATTTAATAGATAGAAAATTACTTTGAGATCTACTGTAGAAGTAGAGTTTAAAGGAATGTTGATAGTTATTTATGAGATATTTTGAATGTGTTACATATTCGATGAGATCAAATCGTCATATAATTTTTGTACTACTCTATAGTATGACAATTAGACAATAAGATATATAGACTTAAATTTCTGTTTTTCACAAGTGGATGGAAGTAGATAGAGTTCTACTATTTTTTTATGGGAGAAAATTTAGGATGTGATTGTTACTATAATATTATTGAGATAACAAAATAGGCAATTGAAATCTATATGAAAATTTTGAAATGATCTCAACTTATCTTTTATTCTCTCTTCCAAGCTTGATGTTTTGGATGTGTATGCATCAGTATGATGGGCAGTGTTACATATTTACAATTTTATGTTTATTTTTAGCTTATTAATGTTTGTATCATTTTTGATAAAAAAATACCTAATTTGTGGGTTGTCCAATAATTTATATGTTATACGACGATAATATTTGCATTGAATTATTATCATACATTTTATGTATTATTTATTTATGTGATAAATTTCTACACTAATAAGATTTTTGGTCGTGCATTGTGGTAATGTCTATTAAATTAAGAGGTGATTTTGTAGATACTACCTATATTATTGTTAATTTTACTAAATATTGAAGAATTGAAAGTTAACTTAATTATTTGATAATTATCAAATTATATTTATCATTTATTGTTAGTATTATGATTATTTTTAAATTTCTCTCAAGCATATTTGCGTGGATATAATTTTTTTTGCATACTTTAAGCATGTTGCAATGTCTCTGAGATTCAGTATTGTCGATTCCATTTAGACATCAATTTGTGATTATTAGGGATTTGTAATAAAATTTTGTATTTTTTGAGATAATTTTTTCTATTAAGAAGTAAGATTCATATAGTTATTTCTAGATTAAGTATCGAGGACTGTAAAATCTATGTTTTAGAAGTGCCTGCAATATTCAAAGAGAAAAATTTGATATACGCATTTTTTGAGATTAATATCACGTGATTGAGAAAACACCATGTCCACCCTTAAATTAGTTAGCAGATTGATGTACAATTTCTAATTTCTATTTTTGGCTTGCTGAACTTTCTCATAATGGGGATAGGTAATGTTAGACCTCATGTCTGTTTGGTCATCCCTTCTTGTTGTCTCTTTGTCAAATGGATTAGTATGAGGCATTATAGCTATTTGACTAGTAAATAGGAAGTTGATGATAATATGAGTTTCCAAAAATTCATGGTTAAAAATATTAGTAATCGTAAATATATCCATGAAATTTTACAGAGATATTAAAAATATCTTTAGTATATTAGTTAGTATATTGAGATATGTCAAAAATATCTAAAATATCAAAAATATCAGTCTTGGCCAATAATGGATATATCCATGAAATTTCATGGATATATTTAGATATTTTAATCTTAATCAAAACTATTTCTTTATCATCAAGAATATGAAAATAGAGAACCCAATTAACTACTTTTTTTATCTAATCAATACATTCAAGTTGGCCATAATTGAATGAACTTGGGAATCTCATTGGGTACTTGTAAAAACTTAAATGTACTTACCAATTCAAAATTTGAGTGATACTCTTGCACAGTTCAAATGTACTACACTAGTACAATGATGTGACTAAATATGATTTTTTTACAAATGATGCAAGAAATACTCTCTAAGGGCTATTGCCTATAGACTGCTGTAAAAAATGCTGTCTTGAAACCAGGTGTTTTTTCACTGTCCAAGCCTGAAAAAAATGGGCTGGACAATGCTCGACCCAACAAAAAGTGATAGCGGAACAAAGAATTAGGTCATTTGACCCAGTGGGCCAAAATAACTAGAACTAGTTGGGCCTGGGGGGAAACCAATAAGAACCTGACCTGGTACTATGGAGTGCACATTAGCTAGTTGGTTATTTGATCCAACTATCACTACACCATTGGATTGACAATAATTGTCAATGAAATATCATTG
Source organism: Sapria himalayana (assembly GCA_029783825.1). Classification (NCBI taxonomy): domain Eukaryota; kingdom Viridiplantae; phylum Streptophyta; class Magnoliopsida; order Malpighiales; family Rafflesiaceae; genus Sapria; species Sapria himalayana. The sequence goes on along the minus strand of JAREIK010001014.1, from coordinate 423,733 downwards.
GATCCACCACATCAATTATTGGATTGTTGATACGTATGCAATGATCATTGTACCCTTGCCCACAACAAGGTTAAATGACTGTTTTATTTTAATGTTATGGTCACTAAATATCTGAATTCACAATAATAATTAGTTGAACATTGTTGTACCAAGTACATAATTTTTTTATTAGCATGACATATTGACTATTAATATTTTGGTAGACTAACTCTTGAAAATTTATGAAGGTTTGTCTGATAAGTTGTGATTTCAAAACTTTTCATTCTTAGACACAGACATTTGCTCTTGGAACATGTCAACACTTCCAACAATTAGTGTACTATTCTATATAATAATAATTGTTTGACTATTAGGAATTCTTAAGAAGATTAGTATAGACAAATAATTTATGAATGAGTTTTGCAGAGTAAATTTTTTATGAGTATTATAGCTATGATTTTTAGATATATTTTTTCTTGAATATTTTAATATGTAAAGAGGATATAAGTTTTTTTTTCACCAATGATCAATATAATTTTAATGAGTAAAAATATTATATTTTTTGATAATGAATTATTGTTTAATGAGTTTAGGATGAATATAAATCTATATGTTGTATCTGGATTTATTATCATTCAATCTTTACCTATAGTCATATTTTGATTATGTTTAATAGAAAGAATTATCTATCAATTATATATCAGTATGTTAATATTTGATATGATATTATTATAATGATTTTATCAAATCTGTCAATAAATATAGATCATATTGGGTTTTAAGAGAAACTAAGGTTTTCCTAGTAAAAAGATATCATTCAAAACCAAATAATGTGGTAGTCCATGAGTTTTCTTAGTATAGCTACAAACTCATTTTGAGTTAGTAATTAAAAGACTTGATCACTCAAAATATATTCTAGAAGAGAGAAACATACATAACCTTTTCAAATTAAAGACGAGTCTATTAAGGAGTCAGAAGATCTTGTAGTTAGTATCCTTGATATTGACATTTCAATTACTCTCCAGAAGAGATAAATGTGATGTATTCAATACTCAATTTTATAAGTTCTGTTATATTATAATTTTATTTTTTATTTATTTTGATGATACTTTTATATATATATATATGAGATATTATCTCATCTAGGATGTTGTCATATTATAATGAAAGTAATGCATGTTATATACTCTAATAAGACTTGAAAACTAGTTTAATGACTTTTGGGAATTCATTATGTTGATTGTGGTTTTGTATTCATTATGAATATATGTCTAAATAAAAAAATAGAATTTCTTAAGGCAAGACGTATAGCGTGGGAATATACTCAGTTATATAGTGTGAATTATCATGACACTCACTTTTTTGTGACTAAGTTGACTTACCTACATATTCTCATATCTCTTGAATTATTTTATAACTGGAGGTTACACAACAAGAAGTAGAGTTGCCCAATGGGTTGAGTGGATCATGACACGACTCAACATGATCGAAATCATACTTGGAATAGGGCATGGGCTAGCTCGAGGCATGACTTGGGTCATGGTCAATTAGAGTTTCTAGCTAGTGTGTCACAAAAGTTATGAAATGGTTTTCCCTAATGTGTAGGCACGTGTGATCCAACTAGCCAATTTAGGTTAGTCATGCCGTCACTCAAGCTAGCCTGGACATCACTCAAGCTAGTCTGGAATGAATCCAAATTAGCTTAGACCTGATATATTCTAACATAGAATGAACTATGTTAGCTTGGAATGAATATAGGCTAGCTTGAGTTCGAGTCATGTCTTGTGTGTGAGCGTGTTAGGTTTGTCATGTCATGACATGACTCATGCAGTTGGGTCACATAGGTTTAAAGTAGTGTAATCAAATATAATTTGTAAATTATTAAAAGATATTATAGGATCAGAAGTAGGCATCTTGTTTATATTATATATATTTGTTACTAATTTTTATTTGTTTTTAAAGGATTTTTGATGCTAGAATAATTTAATTAATTATATACGTAAATAATATTTTGATTATAAGAGATTACTAGTTATGCATTACTTAATTTAATAAATATTTTCAGTCCTAATTTTAAATGAATTATCTTGGGAGACTCATATATTTTCTTAAAATAGAAAAGATTTATTTAATGAAGAGTATCATTTTGTTACAAATGAGATATATACATGATACTTTAATAAATATTTCTATTGATTCAAATATTAATTTTATCTTTGATATCACCTCTTTGGTTGATTCAACTATTTATATGAAATAATATGAAAGATTAACTATTTGACTATTATAAATATTATTTATATTATAAGTAGTCAATATAATTAGTTGTTTTTTGGATTATCCTTAACAATCTTCACGGAACTTTTTGCATATTGAAGCATGTGTTCTGAGAATAGATCTATGATCGAAATTTATATTTATCTTGGAGGCAAACTTATCTTGTTAAAAAGTAAGATAAACAATTATTTTGAAATTTAATATAGAAACAGAGTTCAAAGTGATGATGAATATTATTTGTTAGATACTTTACATTTGATATTTGCTCGAGGAGATAGAGTATGCACTCTTAACAATTCTTTACTATTACATTCATGCTCTGAGACATATAATTTCCAATATGATGTTTCATGAGTAGACGAAGTAATAGAGAAGATTCAAAATGTGATTATTATTATAAGATCCATTTAGACAACATAATAATTAATATACATTTTCACAAAGATCTTGAAAATGGTTAACTTTATCTTTTTTTTCTTTCAAGTGTGAGTTATATATAATGATAAAATTTTTTGATATATCCACTGATATATCTTTGAGATATTTATAAATTATAAGTATCGATATATCTGTCAAAACTAATATTTATATTTTTGATTGTTACTCATGTAAAAATATATACCTAATATTTTTGATATTTTTGATATATTTATAAAATCCAAGTACTGATATATCATATATAAGAGATCATATATAATATACAACTACATATTTTTAATTTGTGTTTTAGTAAATATTCTTATTGATCTAAATATTATTTTTACTTTTAATGACTTATTTAGTTAACTTAATTATTTAAATGAATATTATTATAAAAAGATTAACTATTTGACTATGATGAGATCATATATAATATAAGTAGTTAATATAATTAGTTAAATTTTTTGGTTTCTTCTTAGTATCTTAATCTTCATGTAGCTCTTCACTTATTGAGGTATGTAAAGTCCTCTCTAGGATTTGGAATTTTTTATAGAACATGGATGCATGCATTTAGCTGCATATGTAAATTTGGGTTGGGCACAAACATGGTTTTAGAAGAGATATATGATATAATTTTATATTCTTTCTTAAATATAATAGTCTCATGAAAAAAATAAGAAGTAAATATTTATTTTGAGATATAGTATAAATGTAAAGGTCAAAGTAATGATGATAGTTAATTTTGAGATATATTGAATGCGACATCAACTCGATGAGATCAAATATGTACTCAATTCTTTCACTATTATTTTATATAATATTTAGGTAATGATATATATAATCTTCAATCTGATATTTTATTAGCTAATGAACAATATTGAAGTAGACTATTTTTTATTTAGGGAAAAAATTCAACATGTGATCATTGCTACATTATATATTTTGACAGTAGAATAACCAATAAATATTTTCATGAATATCGTGAAGAGCTATCAACTTATATCTTTTTTTTTTCAAGTTGGATGTTGTATATTTATATCAATCAGTTTGATGGGGATATTATAATTTTTATTTATCTTTTATCTCTTTTTGATAAGGTTTTAATCACATTTTCTCATTATTAAGGACAAATATTGAAAATAAAAAAAATATAACATTAACTCAATATATATATATATTCATGAATATTTTGATATAAGGTATCTGTTGTTAATATTATAATAAAAATAAAATTAAAGAATAATAAATATTATGAACCTATAATAATAAAATAATTTAGGTATTATATAATTTATGATATAAAATTAAATTATTTCATATTTGTAACTTATAAATATTAATTTTGCATTATTTTTTACTTATTATAAATGAATTATAATTTTTATATAAATATTTATGATATTTAGATCTATTAAATGTAAAATTAATATTATATTCAATTATATTTTAATATATAACTAATATAAAAAATTAATATTTTTTACTTATTGTGTATATAGAAAAAATTATTTAAACATACACACACACACACACACACATTATTTAAATATATTGAAAAAAGATTTAATATTAAATTTTAATATTAGAATAACGACAAGTATAATATTGAAAAAATTATATTTGAGTGTATTAAAATAAAAAAATTGAGAAAAAAAAACTTTGATTTTTATTATTATATTTAAGTGATCATTGTTATGCTACTTTCTTTAGTACATATTTTCTTTATTTTTTATATTTTTATTTTTTAAAGCATAATTTATCTTATTAATTTTGATTATATTTTTATATATGAATAATGTTAAATTTAATTGTATTAATATATTAGAGACTTAATAAATTATTGATTTAGATATATATTTATATGTCTAGTTAATTTGATTTTATTGAATATAAAAATAAAAATAACTTTATTCTAATATATAATTATATTAAATTAATTTGATTTAAATATAGATTATTAGATGGTCACAAATATTTGAATATATTTAGATATATCACAAATACATAGGAATATATCTCATATATATCTTGTTATATTTGAATATATTTGGACATTTGTTTTCCTAAATAATTTTTTTATAAGTATTTTGAAATATTGATGTTTGTTCATATATTTGTGATATATCATGAATTTTTGGTGAAATAAAGATTTATTGATCAATAGATATTTATTTAATCTATGTTATGTTGGTAATCAATATATGATATGCTCTGGATATATTGAGGATATATTTGGATAGTTTTCTCATTACTTATTATATAATGGCATAATTTGTATATTATCTATTATTGAGTATTATTATTTTTTGCTTTATATTTATTAAGTTTAATAATACATTTAGAAATGATTCAATTAAATTATATAATAAGATGTGTGTTGTTCACTCGAATAAAAGATATGAATAATTTGAATTTTGTCTTTATATCTAATATTTAGTCATAGATAAGCTAAATAGGCATTGAATTATTATCTCGTCATTAAATATTAATATTAAAGAATTCAAAATTAGTCTATTAATTATAGAATATTTTAATCTATGATTTATTTAAATTAACATAGATGCTTTAATTAAAGTTGAGGCAATGTCTTATAATTATATATATTTTTTTATATTGAAGATTGTACTTAACAAAATGATGAAATGAAAAATAATATATATAAAGTTTGTTTGATAAAATGCATATTGTTGTTAAGAGTTTATGAAATAGATAAAATATGCATTATGATGATAAATATTAATATTGCTAATCATATAAAATGTATACAAAAAATCATCTATAAATGCAAGTTGATTAGATTAGGATAACATATATGTTTGATACTTTCATCAATAAAATAAGAAAATTTATAAATATAAATATACATACATAAATTATAATTCTCCTCTGAAATTGGTGTGTGAATATTAGTTGGTTGATTTATTTTATGAATATAGAATATAATAATTAGTTCATTTTGAATTATCATCACAAGTAAAAAGAATAATTTTTATATATTTTATTTATTTGTTAAATACAAGATTTGAGATTATCTATTTTATTATCTAACTATCATTATGAAGAGTCGTACCATGAATTAGCTTTATATTAAATTTTGAAATTAGCATCTATCTTATTTCTTTTGAAGATTAAATTATCTCCAAGAAAAGTACATCTTATGATATATTTCTTTTATATGTAAATTGATATCTAATTAGAATTTAAAAAATTAGTCATTTGGAGGTGTTTATGTTCACTGAAAGAAATATGAAATTTTTTGAATTCTTGAGAATTTTAAAAATTAATTAATTATACTATTTGTATAAATTATATTTAATTCTGATAATAATTTGATAATTAATTATTATCATGATTCTTTCATATATATAAAAATTAACTAGAGGACTTGCATTAGACAAAGAGTCAATATTTGGCTCAATAATATATCAAACTACATGTGTCAAATGGGCCAGGGGGCTCTGGCCCGGCCTGAAGCCCGACACGGCATGCTATAGTATTGTGCTCTGACTAGAGGTGTCAAACGGGCCGGGCCGGCCGGCCCAGCACGAGGCACGGCACGGTTCGGCCGTGCCTGGGCCGGCCCGGCACGATAAAAAAACGTGCCCGGGCCCGTGCCGGGCCCGGGCGAACAAACCACGTGCCGGGCCGTGCCCACGGGCCGTGCCGTGCTGGGCCGGCCCGTTTGACACCTCTAGCTCTGACCCGGGCCGGATATGCCCTCGGCATGAATCGTGTTATGCCCTACCGAAGGTATTTGGCCAGCATGTCGTGCCAGGTATGTGGGCACCTCACTGGTGACCACCCGTCAAGAGAAAATCGATGAGAGGACGACACTCGACAAGTGATGGCGCCCGAAACTCTAAATTTCTAAAAAAGGCTTATCTGAACCGGCCGACCTGAACCAGCCTGAACATGGGGGGATTTTGGGCCGTGGGCCTGTGTTGGGCCTACCCTCCAAAGAACCATTTCAGGCACAGCACAATACTATAGCATGTTGTACTTGGCATGTCACTCCAACCTGGTTTGGCTTTAAAAAAATGGGCTGGCTCGACGACCTATTTGACACGTTTAGATCAAACTATATGAGAGTATCAATTGTATATCTTTTTAGTGATAATATACTAATTGTCTTATAGTTTGTTATTTATATTATAAAAAAATATTTGAGTCTTCTAGAATTTTTTATCTAGAATATATCACTCTTTAAATTGTTTGGTTCACAATTTATCATATTTCACAATGAAAATATAATCAACATAAATAATTACCAGGATAAATTTGTTATTTGAACTCATTTAAAAAATAAAGAATAGTAATATGAAACAAATATCTACGAATAAAAAAAATAGTTTTTAGTGAAAATTTTACAAATCAAGCTATTTATGAATATTTTAGGCCATAAAATATATAGAGTAAACATTTGTTTTTGATGTTTACTCTATATATTTTAAAATGAACAAACAACTAAGTAAACTTTACCATAATAAATATCATCTTCATCTAATCTATCTACTAATCTAAATTAATTTTTACAATGAACACTTGAAATAAACAAAATGTATTTACAATGGTTAAAGTATTAGTTTCTGGATCTTATTATTTTAGAGATCGTTTATCTCTTTAAATATAATTTGATATCATTTTAGAAAAAAATAATGTCATATAAGGTGATTGAAGTATGATTTTATTATCGTCAAAAGTAGCAAAAGAAGCAAAAGAAAGAAAAAAGCATGAATATGATGATTCTTGAAATAGAATACTGAATATTTTGTATTTATTTCTTTCCAAAAATGATGAGAACAAAAATATTAGAAGAGTTGCCTGTAGCATTTGGCCTCTCAGGAGATTCTATAACCTCCATAGTTGAATTTTCATGTTCTCAACTTTTCATAATGTAGGATAAACATATACTAGAGAATTATTAGATTGACTAGATTAGAGGGAGATTTCTTTTTCAAGAAAATTTCCTTCCAAAATTAATCTAACTTGCACATTAATATATTTGATGATTCCATTAAGAAAATTAACTTAATGTGAGCCAACATATCCAGTTGAAGTTGATATGTGATTTTATCTATTAATTGCATGTCAAAGTGAGACTTCAAAAGAGAATATATATATATATATATATCTTCTGAACCTATATTCTTCCTATGCATGTTAATTTAATGAATCATACATAAAGAAGTCACTAATAAGTTATTTATCTCATCTAAATAATATTTGTATAATTTTGGTTATAAGAATAATCTAATTAGATATGTTTTATTGTTCTAGGTGTGATCTTGTCACATCTCATGGAGAGAATGAAAAAAAAATACTTTAAAAATTTTATGAGAAAAGTTAAATAATTTATTTTAATAATACATGATATTAAAAGGAAATGATGAGAAATAACAATTTATCATTTTTTGATTATATTCTGAGGATGTCCCTAGTACATGAAACTAGGTACAAGTTATGATCAATACCTTAATTATTGGATTTATCACACACACACACACACACATATTCTAATGCTTATATTTTAAGCATTAGAAATAACTATGATGTGCTAGTACATCATCGTTGTTATGATCAATATCATAATTGTTAGATCTATCATATACATTTTTTAAATAATTTTTATATTTTATTAAAATATGTTTTTATTCTTTTCTAAATTGAATTAAAAATAAAAAAAAAATTATGACCTAAAAAAAAAAAGAATCATCCGGGTAAAACATGTATAATTATTTATAAAGTAAAAAAATATTTATATTTATCTTCAACCTCATTTTTAAAAGGTATTTACATGTTTGATTTTATCATATCAAATAAATCATTGCTTACGCAAGTCTATTGAGTAGAATATAAAATTTTGATGTATTTTTCCAAGTGACAAGTCTCATACTATAGAATAGATATATTTTAATAGTATGATCTAGAATTTTCAGTTTGATTAGAACTTAATGACCAAGTTGAGAATGACATAATTCATAGTTCAATTAAACACAATTATTTGGTAAAATATCTTATCATAGAATTAAGAATATACAGTCTATTATGCTCAATCTAAAAAATAGTTTCTCATTGTATTTTTGATTATGTAAAATAAAAATAATAAATAAAAAAATAAAATTAGAGTTAAGTTGCTTAGAAATATTATTCATTGAAATAATAAAACAACTAAGGTTAAAAGGAATATTTGAAAAAAATAAAATAATAAATTGAATATTATCATTGGATTTCATAAAATTTATAAAACAAAGAAAATAAATAGTAAATAAAGAATAATTATATATGACGTGGTTGTTGACTCATGAGTCAATAACATAGAAGTATGAAGTGGAATTATATGTCATAAAGACGTAGACAAGAGTTTAGCTTGGGTAGTTGACATGTGTTGGGTTTCATTACACTATAGTAATCTTAATATTTTTTTTGAAAATAATTATTAATATTTTTTGTTGATATATTTTATTCTTATAATATGTGCATTGCATAAAGAATTTATTGTATCTATGTTTGGATATCATACTTGATTGTATTGTAACAACTTATATATTGGGTATTCTCATTTGTAAGATAAGAAAATGAAGAATAAAAATATAACTTACATATTGGGTATTTAAATTAATCTTGAATTTTATCTTTATTAATTTTTTATATATATGAATATATCTGATTGAATGAATTTTTATTCACACAAATCTCATATAAAAGATAAGATGTTCTGATATATTTTTCTAACATGTTTTGAATTTAATATAAATAAATTTTTTATTATATGATTTAAAATTTGTAGTTTCATTAGAGTTGAAAGACTAAGTTGAGTATACCCAAGTTATAGGTAAATAATATGTTAAACTGAAAATTATAAAATTAAAAATATATAGTCCACCATATTCAATCTCAAAGAGAGTATTGTCAAAGTATTTTAACTTTGTAAAACAAATTTAATAAAAAAATAAAATAAAATAAGAGGTTAGCTAATTAGAAAGATGACTCAGAAAAAAATAATAGAATAATCAGAAATAAAAATATATATATAATAAATAAAATATCAAATTAAATATTATAATATTTAATAGTATTTGATTATTTATTATTGATCATTATAATATTTTTGAAATAAAAAAATAGTAAAAAATTATTATTTATGATATAATTGTCAAATTTCCAAGTTGATAATATATATTTAAATTATAGTATATGAAGGAACTCTTTAGTAAAAAATAGTTTAGTATAATCTTTAGTAAGAGTAAAGAGTTTATGGTAATATATATTTAAATTATATTATTTATGATCATTATAATATTTCCAAGTCGATAATAAGTTGAAAATTATTTATTACTATTATAAAAAAGAGTTTAGTATAATCTTTAGTAAGAGTAAAGAGTCATACTGGAGGAACTTTGTGATGACTAGTAGGTAACTAAGGCATTTGCTTGACTCAATTTTTTATAGTGATTTTGACTATTTTTTTGGAAAAAAAATTATTTCTCTTTTTTATATGTTATTTTTTATCAGAATGTATGTACTGTAAGAAGAATCTATTATATTCATATGAGTTTTATGCTGTACTATTCTTTTTATTGATCTAACAGTAAGTTGGCAAATTTAGCACACTTAGACAATTACACTCAACACTATCCAAAAAAAAAAAAATAAAACAATGAATAGAAACACGAACATTTATTGTACACGGGCCACGGCACATATAATTACACAGTTTCCACCCCAAAACAAAACAGCCACACTGCCCCACAGACCACATACAATTGTTGCAAGCTGCACATGGCATGATACTGTAACCTTAGAACATCACACTACGCACTACAACACATATTGTATCACTGCACATCTCCACTCTCTCTGCACTGCACGCTTAGAGGTGTCAAACGGACTGTGCCGTGCCGGCACTAATTTATTTTTTAAGGCTTGGCTGTGCTATGTCAGGCATGACACAGTTGTACTGTCCACTAGCCCAGCATAGCACGGGGGCACCACCGTGTGCATGGCTGTGCCGGACCATGCCCCATTATCTGTTGAATGACAGGTGGCCGACTTACTGGCTGGCCAATTGTTTTAAAAAAATTGAACTGTCCCGTAATGGGGACCTCATATGGCTGTCATCCGGGTTGGTTTACGTTGCCATGCCAAGCCAGACACTGCTAAACTGGCTCGGTTGAGGCAAGGTTATGGACCGTGCCGTGTCAGCCCAGACACTACTAAACCTGGCTGGGTCATGAGCTGTGCTAGGATTGTTTAGCCTGTTTGACACCTTGCACGTGTTGTTTGCGTAAACATGCATCATATTAGAAATATATATTAGTTATTTATTATTTTTAACAAAGGTAGAAATACTTTGTATTTTGTTTACTATGTTGTATATATACTTTTGTTTCAATATAAGAACTAATCCTGGTTATAATTTTGTGTTTTATATTTTCTTTTTCTAATTCTCACGTGATATCAGAGGATAATGTCTATTTGATATTTAATTCTTACATATAAAATTTCATGAGAAATTTGTGTATTTCATCTATGTTCTTTGCAAATGTAACTATTAGTGTTGGATTAATAATTTGTAGTAGTTTTGCATTACATTCTTGCATGCAAAATTCTTGCATTAATTTTTTTTTTTGAAATTTCGAATGTCTGGGAATTTAATTTGCAATAAATTAGTAAATTTACACTCATTTTGGGGTTTTGTTCACTTAAAATTTTTGTATACTTGTTTGATTTGTATTTGATGGTTTTCTGTTGGTTGATAATGAATTCTGAAAAGGATTCTTTTCAATTTTTTAGTGTTAGACTAAATAAAAATAATTACTCTGGTTATGTGATGAAAAATTCCTTGAAAGGAAAACATACGTGGAGTTATGTTACTGATCTTTCGAGTAAACCTACAAATAATAAAAATGAAAAGTATGTTGAGATGTTGGATGTTTGGAAAGAAAATAATTCAAAAATATTGACTTAGATTAATAATTTGGTTTAGTATTTTATTGAAATACAATTAGCTAAATATGAAACTGTAAATGTTTGGAATCATTTGATAAGATTGTATACACAATCAAACTTTGCTAAATAATATCAATTAGAATATGACTTAAGGATAGTTTAAAAAAAGATATGAGTATTCAAGAATTTTATTTTAAGTTGTCTAACCTTTGGGATTAGTTGATACTTAGAATCTGAGTTATTTCAGAATAATGTTTTGTTATGTGCAAGATCCTCAATCTTAAAGGCTTATTTGAATAGGTCGTAGGAAGGGGGGATTATATATCTTAGAGGAGTTACGAGTTTTAGATGTACCTAAATCGGGTATTGATTTATTTTCTTTTCATTTAAGTGTTTCATCTCTTTCATTTTATTTATGGCACTCTAGACTTGGTCATATTTTAATATATAGATTAAAATTGTGTTTCTCAAAAAATTTTGGGAAATTTAAAAACTTTAGATATTTCTGATTGTAGTAGTTATAATTTGTAAAGTTTTCTACTTTAATTTTTTAAGCATGAGGACTTTTTCTTGTTGTCGCAAAAGGGGGTTCAAGATATTATATTTTTTTTTATTAATGATCATACAAGATATTATTATGTTTACTTAACGAAGCATATGTCTGCTTTTATTCATAAATATACCATATTTTGTTCTTTAATTAAAACTCAATATTTTGCTATAATAAAATATTATTATTCTGATTTTGATGGAGAATATATATTTATAGCTTTTTTTGAACTATTCTTTTCTGATAGTACCATGCATCAATTCTTATTTACTAATATCCGATAATAGAATGGAGTAACTGAAAGAAAACATAGATATATTGTTGAGATAGCTCGCTCTATTCTCTTATTTTCTAGTGTCCTGATTCTTGTTTGGGGTGAAACTATTCTTATAGTTATGTATTTAATCAATAAAAATATACTATTCATACTTTAAATTTATCTTTCTATGAAAAATGGTATTAACATTCTCCTAGCTGTATTTTTTTACGTGTATTTGAATGTATTTGTATTTTTTTGTCTCAGTGTTAAGAGTAATAAATTATCTTTTTGCTCTGTTATTTGTGTTTTCCTTGATTATGATAAAGGTCAAAAGAATTATCATTGTTATGATCTTATCGCTTAGAAATTATATGTATCTTGTCATGTCTTTAAAAAAATATTCTCTTTCTATATTTGCCACTTCATATCATGTGTTTAAGGGTCTGTTTAATAAAATTAAAAAAAATTAAGTACTGAAAAATAAGTGTTGAAAAATTAAGTATTAAATTTTATAAGTGTTACATTTGTATTGAAAAATTGTTTAATAAATTATATTTAATTGAATGCTGAAAATAAATATATTATTTGATAACTGTAAATGTTAAATACTAAAAATGATATATTTTACATATTTATCCTTATTATCAGTGTATTACATATTATCCAATATAAGTAGAATTTCTAATAAATTTTTTTTTTCACTATAATTATTAATTATTACAAAAGATGAAATTTCTAAAAGCATATTCATAAATAAATCATAATTTTAAAAAAGAAATAAAAATGTTTAAAAAATAATTAATAATATTTAAACTCTTTAAAACTATCCAAATTTTTAATATAAAAATAAAAATTAATGAACAACTAACTGATTTATAATATTCTCTCTAAAATTATTCATGAAAGAGTGTTAGGGTTAGGATTTGTGGTGGTAGAGAAAGGAAGAGGAAACAGATTCACAAACTGAACTGTAGCGTGAATGAGAAAATAAAAAAGAAAGAAAAAAAAGATAAAATGGTAATTTAAAAAAATTGTTGAAAATTTTATCATTGACATTAAGTATGTCTCTATCTACTTAATATGTTCAATGTTTTTTCACTTAAAATTTTAAATTTTCAACTTTCAATATTTTTTTTTTCAAATACATTTAAAATTTTAAACCATTTAAAATTTTAATTTTCAATGGTTTAAACATTTTAATTGCGTTATCATATGTATTGATTATTTTTAGATAATTCTTCTAGTCTTTCACTTTTTACTAGTCATTCCTTCATTATCATTGTTTTCCTTTCTCCAATGCATTCATATTCTTATCATTTTTTTCATAGGACTCAAATAATTATTAATGGTGCAGTTAGTGATATTTCTCATGATCCTCCGTTCACATATGATATTTTCTAGCTTTTTTCCGTGGTTATTCTTATTCCTGTGATTGTAAATCTTATATCATCATGATATTCGAAGCATACTCATAAGCCCACCCAGTTATTTGATTTTACTTATTATTGTTTTTCATAATCTTTTATTTTATTTTTAGTATTTATTCATAATCTTTGTGAGCTCTTCTTCTATACAAAAGTTATTCTTAATCCCCATTAGTAGTAAGTTATGGTTGAGGGATTTGATGTTTTATATTGGAATGCTACTTGAGATTTAGTGTCACCTTTATTAGATAAGAGTGCTATTGGTTCTCATTGGGGGTTATAAGATCAAAACAAAGTCAGATGGGCTTGTGAAGCTTTACAATGTAAGATTGGTTGCAGAGAGTTTTGCTCTGATATATGGTCTAAGTCATGAAGAGATATTCGTGCTGGTTGTCAGGATGACCACTATACTTGCTCTTATTATAGTTACTTCAGTTCAAAAATAGTCTATATCCCAGATGGATTTCAAAAATGCTTTTTAAAACGAGGATCTTCAAGAAGTATATATGGTACCTCCTCATAGCATATCACATAATCCAAAGGAAGTTCAAACTTAAAGATATAGTATGGTCTCAAAAAAGTTTTTTATGCTTGTTTTGAGAGATTTTTTATTATGATTAGTTTTCTTAGTTTTTTTTACTAGTGCTCATGACTCAACTCTTTTTGTTAAGTTTATATTTGTTGTTCTTATTTTTTTTTTCTATGTTGATGATATGATTATTATTAGTGATGATATTGGTATTACAAAATTAAAGACTTAGTTGACATGAAGGATAGTCTTTTGCGTTATTTCTTGGGTATTAACGTTGATTTTTTCTTCAAAGGGTTATTTTTTATCTTAGTCAAAGTATATAGTTGTTATACTTCAACGAGCTCGGCTGATGGATACTTGGACTGTTAATACATCTTTGGAACTTAATGCTCATTATGCCCTTACTGATAGTACTCAATTGTTAAATTACACTTTGTATCGGATTTTAGTTGGTCGCTTAATCTATCTTAGAACCACTCAGTCAGATAATGCTTAAGCTGTCCACCTTGTCAGTCAATATTCTGATGCATATTCTTTAGAACTCCAACAGCACAGCATGCATATTGTGCTGTTGTTCTTCTTGCTCCTCCATGGAGGTTGAGTACCTTGTAATAATTCTCTACTCTAAATGAGATTGTTTGGTTGCAATGGCTTTTGATAGATATGAGTCTTCATTACTACTCCCACTTCCCTTTATTGTGATAACGAAAGTTTTATTCATATTGCTTGAAATATAGTCTTTCATGAGCGCACTAAGCATATTGATATTAATTGTTATACTACTCAACATGAGCTGCAACGTGAAACAATCACATTGTATTTTGTATCTTCATCCATGTAATTAATAGATTTTTTCACAAAAAATCACATTGTCCAGCAGTTTCACTTTTTTATTGACAATTTCTCAATGTTTCTGGTAGCTGTATTGTGGGTTTGGGGGGAGGTGTTATAAATATATATTAGTTATTTATTATTTCTAACAAGGGTGAAATAAACTTTGCATATTGTTTCTTATATATATTTTTGTTTTAATGTAAGAATTACTTATAACCACAATTTTATGTTTTATAATTTCTTCTAATTCTCACACAGCACACAAACTGTTGCACATTGTTTGAGAAACAGTGCCACCACGACGCTTCTCCTTCCTGCATAGGTGTACCTTTAGGCTATGGTATGTGAATACAGTAATGGCGCCTTCATTACTATAGTAATGACTTAAAGGGGTTTCTTGGGATCCTGCTCTAATACCATGGTGAAGCATACTCATATCTCAAGGAAAAATATATAATGCAATAGATAATTAAAATATATATAGAAAATCTATTATGAACATAAGCTAGTTGGATTGGAGCAGCTGGTCTTGCCATCTATAATGTAAGAAAATAAGCATCCTCCCTTGATGCCATCAATTAAGAGAATATGTAGTAAAAGTGTAAAACTCAAAAAACAAAACTAAAAATGGAAAAAACTAAAGCAAAAAATTCATTGCACATGAATGCAAAATTTAAGAGAAATATTTTATGTTCGTTTAAGAATGTGAAAAAATACAAAATAATTTAAATTAAAATATTGAAATTGCCAATTGAGTGAATGATGTGTATGAAAAGATACTATTTAAGAGTAGGATTTAAAAAATTGCGATTATTTTATTTGTTGATTGTGGTGATAATTGTCTCAACTTTTGAACAAAAAGTCCAAACATCAAGAATAATATTTGATGATTCTTTATTTTCTTTTTTGGTGCAGCTTCTGGAAATATCCGGCAGCTCTATTGCCTTCAAAGTGATGGTTAATCGACTAGAAGGTTGAATATTCTTGTATTATTCAATTTGGATGAAGACTGAAAATACTGCATTTTGTTAAATTTTCTGGCTGAGTTTCCTGTTTTTTTTTTTTAAGAAAAATAAATAATTGTTACTCTTTTTTTTTATTTAGATATTCAACCACGTATTTTTTTTTTTGTTCCGATTGTGATGTTTAATTTTGGCGTATATGTTGTATGAAGTTTAATGCGTGCATCGCCACCCTGGTGACAGATGTTAGTTAATTGCATGATATATATTTGAGAGTTAGCCAGTTAGGTAGAATTCACATTCTTTTTTACAACAAAAAATATTTATCTAATATTATAAGTATCTTATTATTGCAGAAGTGGCAAATATATTAGTGGACATATATTATGAGTTAGATTCAATAAAGTTGGTGAATTAACAATAATCTTGTAGTGTACCACAATAAAATAAAACTATATCTAGTCACTCGTGTCACTTATGTCGCTCGCGGAGATTATTAATATTTATTATGACTAGTACCAGAAACTGACAAGTAATAGAAACCATAAATACAACTATTCCAATGAAATAATTTGATCAAAAAAATAAAAAAATAAAATAAGGTTTCCTTTTTGCAGAACCACTCGTCAATCATTCCTTCTACTGAATCTAGCAAGGGCGTCAGCAACTTCCTTGTGGAACTCATAGTGAAGGATAAATGACGTAACATGGCCACCCAAACCCCATCTCACCACTGAGCCTGGCCAAGTCATATGTAGCTTTAACACTGAATGTTTTGGAACATAGGCATCATCCTGAACCACACAATAAACGCGTTTATGAGACTCAAACTGGCATCAAATTTAACGAGAAAATAAAAGAAAAAAAATACTCAACAAGTGCTGCCACAACTATGACGGTACTGGGTTTTTTGGGAACGGGAAAGCGCGTAAGAATATTATCTGTGAGAAAGAGATAAGTGTCACATATCATTATCAAATGTCATATCAAATACATTCAAAAGTAGTCATATAAGTTTCACTTCTCAAATTAATATTATTGTCACCTAAATTATAATAGGAAGGTTTCACTTCTCTTATTTGATACAAAATAAGTTCTTCATTATCAAATGTCATTCCACATACAATCAAAACTAGCCACGTGAGTTTTACTTCTCAAATTAATATGCAAGATACCTTTTTCTGTTGTTATCTATCATTTATAAATATGAATAATATCTAAATATATTTTAATAATCTTATTTTTGATTTTAATGTTGTTAATTTTTTCACGCACCCAACTTAATATATACATCTATACTAATACCATTTTATGAAAAACTAAACACAACAAATTTTGTGCATTCGATGATTCTTTCATTAGTTGAAACATGTCCTAAAAAAATGAAATTTTACCCCATGCAAAGGAAGGTCCAATACAAATTGAGAGGGGAGGGGGGAGGGGGGAGGGGGCACCAACAATTTGTAGAGACTTATAACACATATGTTTTGGGAAACAAGAGACGTATAATCATCAGAAATGTGTATGAACTATTCAAAAAGAAAAATACTCAATTCTTATTAAATGGCTCAAACTACCATTAATAACTTTGATATTAGACTTCTAGTGAATTAAGGTAATCTAAGTGGTAAAAGGTGTATATGCATGGAGAGATCCAATGTAACATGACAATGATACTTGATAGATTCAAACATTTCTCAAAAAATAAGCCATGAT
The DNA here is from genome assembly GCA_029783825.1 of Sapria himalayana. NCBI lineage: Eukaryota > Viridiplantae > Streptophyta > Magnoliopsida > Malpighiales > Rafflesiaceae > Sapria > Sapria himalayana. Next base: position 405,831 of record JAREIK010001014.1, on the reverse strand, counting down.
AAATAAGTCTTCAGAAATTGGTCATATCACACCACCTTGTGTCAGTATCAATTTCTATAAGAGAACTGATCAAATCCAATTTAACTTTGTAGATTTCAGTTGAATTTTATTTAGGAGTTTTAGTTCTTTAATTTTCAATATCTTTTAGTTAGTATCTGAAAAAAATCATTTTAGATTGTTCAAATAGTATTAATATATTAGAAATTCAATTTTTGTAAATCTCTATGGGAATGATATCTAGACATACATTCATCTTTTACTACTTGAATGACTTGTGCACTTAATAGTGTCATAGAATATATCTAATTACAATCACTAAGAAACAAATTCAAAGGATAGTAATTTTGTCTATACAAAAAATGCAATTAATATATATATATATATATAGAGAGAGAGAGAGAGAGAGGGTGGAGAAAGATTGAGGATGAGAGAGATAGGGAGGGAGGGAGAGAAATAGGAGTGAGAGGGAGAGTTAGGGGGAGAGATAAACAAAGGAAGTGAGAGAAATAGTAAGGGTGAGAGAGAGAGAGAGAAAGTGAGAGATAGAAAGATACATGGGGAAAAGGATTGGAAGAAAGTAGGATAGGGAGAGAGGGAGAGAGAGAGGCTAAGGAAGAAAGAGGGTGAGAGTTAGAGAGAGGGGAGAATGAGAGAGAGAGAGAGAGAGAGAGAGGGGGGAGAGAGAGAGAGTGTGTGTGTGTGTGTGAGAGTGTGTGTGGGAGAGGAAAAGGGAGAGGGAGAGAGAGGGAGAGATGGAGAGGGAAAGATAGAAAAAAAGAGGAGAGAAAGAGGGAGAGAGAGTGTGTGAGAGGGGGTAGAGAGAGGTGGATAGACTGAAAGTTAAAGGTGGAGAGGGGGAGAGAGGGGTAGAGAGAAAGGGATAAGAGAGAGTGAGGATGAGAAATGGAGAGGGTGTGTGTGTGTGTGTGAGGATGAGAAATGGAGAGGGATGGAGAGGATGGGAGAGATAAAGAGCAAGAAAAGAAGAGAGGGAGGGAATGAAAGAAAGAGGGAGAGAGCATGAGATATATGCGGAAAAGGGAGGGAGGTAGAGAGGGCATGAGAGATAATAGAAAAAAGAAAGATAGAGGGGAGAGGGAGATTGAAGTGAGAAAATGGGAGAAAGGAAGAGAGAGGGGAAGAGACGGAGATAAAGGGAGAGAAGGGGGAACAGAGAGAGGGGGGGGAGGGAGTTAGTGGGACAGAGAGGAAGAGAGAGAGATGAGAATAAAGAGGGAGAGAGAGTGGGAAAGAGAGGGGAGGAAGAAAGAAAAAGTGAGAGGGAGAGATGAAGAGAGAGTTTGAGAAAGGGTGAGAGAGGTAGAGAGAGAGAAAGAGGGAAATAGTGATAGAGAAAGAGGGAAAGAGCGAAAGAGAAAGAGGGGGGTAGGAAGAGGGGGACAGAGGAAGAGAAGAAGGAGACAAAGAGGAAGAGAAGGAGACAGAGAATGTGTGGGTGAGATAGAGAGAGAGGGAGGGAGGGAGGGAGGGAGGGAGGGTAAGAGGCAGGGAAAGAGCATAAGAGAGAGGGATAGAGAGGGGGGTAGATAGGGGAAGAGTGGGAGATAGGATACACATAGAAAGAGTATGAGTGAAAGAGACTAAGAAAGTTAGAGAGAGAGAGGTAGATAGATTGAGATAGAGGAAGATAGGGAAAGAAAGAGGTAGAGAGAATGGGTGAGAGAGAGGAAGAGAGAGAGAAAGATTGAGAGAGGGAGAGAAAGAGGGAGCAAGAAAGAGAGATAAAGAGAGGATAGTAGGAGATAAATGTAGAGAGAGGAAGAAAAAGGAAGAAAGAGGGAGGGAGAGAAAAAGAGATACATAGGAAATGATAGATAGATAGATCGATCGATCGAGGGAGAAAAAGGTTGATAGCGGGAGAAAGAAAGATGGAGTGGAAGAAAGAGTGAGAGAAAGTTTGAGAGGAGATAGAGGGAGTCAGAAGGAGATAGAGAGAGAGGGAGGGAGGGAGGGGGGAGGGGGGAGGGGGGAGAGAGAGAGATAGAAGAAGATAGAGGAAGATAGAAAGATAGGAAATTAAGGGAGAGAGAGGGAGTTAGAAGGAGGGAGAGAGAGAGAGAGAGGGAGGGAGGAGATAGTGTGTGTGTGTGTGTGAGAGCAGGAGATAGTGAGAGAGGGAGGAAGGGAGAGGTAGAGAGGGAGTGAGGGATACTGAGAGAGGGAGGGAGGGAGAAGGATAGATAGAGGGAGGGAGAAAGAATGATAGAGAGAGGGAAGGAGAGAGAGGGAGAGAGAAATAGGGAGGGAGAGTTAGGGTTAGAGAGAGATAGAATGAGAGGTAAAGAAATGGAGATACAGGGAGAGATTGAGGAATAAAGAGAGGGAGAGAGGGAGGGAGTGAGAGAGAAAGATGGTGAGAAATGGGGAGAAAGGATTAGAAAGAATGAGAGAGATGGAGCAGAATGAAGAGGGGGTGGGATAAAGAGGGAGATAGAGAGAGGGGAAGATAGATAAATAGAGAGATAAAGAGATGATAGAGAGAGAGGGATATAGATAAATAGAAAGATAGAGAGATTATAGAGGGGAGAGAGAGGAAGAGAAAAGGGAGAGATGGTGAAGGAGGGAGGGAGAGGGAGGAGAGAGAAGAAGAGAGTGTGTGTGTGTGTGTGTGTGTGTGTGGGTGGTAGAAAGAGAGAGAGAAAGAGATAGAGGTAGATAGAGTGAGATACAAAAAGAGAAAGGGTGAGGAGTAGGAGAGAGAGAGAGAGAGAGAGAGATGGTGAGAGAGGAGTGAGATAGAGAGAGGGAGGGAGGGAGGGAGAGGGGGGAGAGAGGGAGGGAGGGAGGGAGAGGGGGGAGAGAGGGAGGGAGGGAGGGAGAGAAAGGGTCACTGGGGAAGCCATGGAGGGAAAGTGAGAGAGAGGGTGAGGTTGGGAGAGGGAGTGGGAGAAAGATACAGAGATTGGGAGAGGGTGTGGGAGAAAGATACAGAGATGGTGAGAGAGAGGTAGAGAGAGGGGGAGGGAGAGAGAGAGAAGGAGAGAGGGAGAGGGAGAAAAAGGGGAAGTGATGAGGAGAGAGGGAGAGAGGGGGAGAGAGAGAGGGAAAGAGGGGGAGAGAGAGAGATAGAGAAGAGAGGGGGGAAGAGAGAGAGAGAGAGAGGGAGGGAGGGAGAGAGAGAGATAGAGAAGAGAGGGGGGAGAGAGAAGAGAGAGAGAGAGAGAGAAGAGAGGGAGAGAGGAGGAGAGAGAGAGAGAGCGAGGCAGCGAGAGTGTGTGGGTGGGTGATAGTGGGGGAGATATATATATATATATATAGAGAGAGAGAGAGATTGGGAGAGAGATGGAGAGAGGAAGTGATAAACAGGGAGAGAGGAAGAGGAAGGCTGAAAGAGGGAGAGAAGGAAAGAGGTATGGGGGAGAGAGATGAAGAAATAGGGAGAGAGATGGAAATAGTGGGAAAGAGAGATGAAGAAAATGGGACAGAGAGTGACAGAACTAGATAAAGAAGGTGAGAGATGGAGTGAGATGGTGAGAGAGAGAACGATAGAGAGGGGGAGATATAGGTAGACAAATGGAGGGAGAGGAAATGTGAGGGAGGGAGAGTGAGAGAAGAGAAGGATATATATATATATATATATGGCAATAGGTAGAGTGTGTGTGTGTGTGTGTGTGTGTGTGTGTCAATATGTTTGTGATATGGGAGACATGTGGAGAGATAGAGAGAGAAAGATGCACATAAAGGGAGAGAGAAATGAGAGAGGGGAAAGATGGATAGTTGGTAGAGGGAGGTAGAAATGTGGAGATAGAGGGAGGGAGGGAGGGAGAGATATATATATTATATATATATATATAGACATGGA